>CM030832.1:6312600-6697600 GCA_018105865.1 Metaphire vulgaris
GTCATTCTGGAATTCTCTGCAGCGCCGCTGCTGAATGAATTCTCGATGGAAACGCTAAAGAGCGCCGCCTGCTTCGCCGCCGTCTTTGTATGGTTCCTTTGTAAATTCGCCTTTTCCGCAAAGACTTCCAGAGCTGCGGGTAAGTATAGGGACACACAAGACTACAAGAGAGAAAATGATAAGAAAAAGTTAATTCATAGATCTTAGAGAAGCAGAAATAAGTTGAACTCCTCCTCCTGTAGGATTATAGATAAAATTGAAACGATTTCGAGAATTTAGTTATCCTTAGCACGAGTTTGTAGCAAAATCTTTATCTTTCCTTATCAGTGGCATATACAGGATTCCAGAATAGAGGAACATGTCAATTATTTCTGTTTGATAGTCACTAACTGTTCCGGAGAGAGGTCATTTTATAGACTGAAAACGATTAAAAGTGACCTTCATCCAACAATGTCACAAGAGCGGCTGTCTGGCCTGGGTATTATTCTCTGTAGGCCTATAGAGAATGATAAACTGCGACTTAGGCCTGTTGATTTTGATGAAATGAGTTTGCCGTCAGGAAAGCACGAAGGACGATACTTTAACATTAATTAATCGCCGTTAACTTAAATGCATAAACAGGTCTTAACAGGGTAATACAACGTGAGGTATTTTGATTATTAGTCTATTTTGTGTAAACATTAAACTGCTTTATCAAACAACATATTAAAATTAATGACTGATCAGGTAACACGTCATATTTTAACTACTCCTAAATTTTCTGAGTAGGCCTATGTATATATGCCTGACTGTCTGTATGGACCTAACGGGCCTACCTCCTTCCGGGCCAACACAAGTAGCCACACACATTGTAAATTAATTATCACAGGGCCTCGTTTGTCATAAACCAGGCACTGCTACCAACCCCCCTAATTTCTCAACAGTTTCGCGCAAATTTCACGACCGGCGACCGGTCCCAGACAGAAGACACGTAGCCCACGTAGGGCCTAATAAACATCATATGCATAGACTAGACCTAAAAACTAGGGACTTAGGCCGCTGGCTCGAGCCCCGACACCCTGGTTTCTGAGAGGCCGGGCTAGAAAATGTATAGAATTTGAGCTCTCCCCCACCAAACGAAGAGTTCGTATTAATTAGGTCTACATTATCCTATACACTATGGTTCAACATCCACTGTTCTTGCAATAAAAACTTAACATGCGTTTGATAGATGGCAGCATGTTACTGTCCTTTTTAGTACTGTAGGAGGTCAGAGAAAGTTTGTTTTGGACGCCGATTCGAGCATGTAACACTCCAAAGTACGTACGGCCAAAGCAGCGTTCGATTTTTTCCAAACAGTGGGAGTTTAATAATTACCCATATTCACAAAAGCCAACCCTCAGTGACGAGGGTCGGTCGGCTAATATTGAAATGCTGTACATCCACTGGGGTCGTCCTAGACCATTTTGGAGCGTAATTTCCCGACCTACCAAGCAAATAGTATACATTGCCTTAAACTCACTAATAGCCTAATAGGCTGTATAACTTGTCACAATTATTTGTGGAAATTTCGTCACGGAAAATAAAATTGGACGGATTCTCTCAATTTTTTCTTCTGAGAAAGATGGCTACCCAAAAACGCCGTGACTTAAATTTCCCCTTTGTTGTTGTGTCATCGTCGTCGTCGTCGTCATCATCATCATCATCATCATCATCATCATCATCATCATCATCATCATCATCATCATCATCATCATCATCATCATCATCATCATCATCATCATCATCATCATCATTATTATTATTATTATTATTATTATTATTATTATTATTATTATTATTATTATTATTATTACTACTACTACTACTATTATTACATTCGAGTCTCTGATAGTAATTTCTGCCTTCTGTTTTTATCTGTCCTCTGCCCTCTATATAGAGGCTATGCACTGCATTTGCCACTGCTGCCATCTTCAAACGGTCTCTTTTCTTTAGCTCATTGCAGAAGTTACAGAAGAATTAAACGTTTCGTCATGGAGTTGACGTTGCCCCACCAAACGAACTGTTATTGATGCCAGCTGACCGCACCGAAATGCCCGTTCCGACGACCGACGACCGAGTTTATTCGGCCGAAAGGGGGGGGCTTACACGCTTCGGTTGCCGTCCGAGCGGCCCGATCGGCTTCGAAGTGCTCCGATCCGGTCCGCCGGTTTTTTTCTCAGCCGGTTTAACCCTTCATAACGCGCTGTTAGCTTCAAATCAAAAGTCCAAATGGGATCATAAGAAATCCGCCTCTCCGAAAAGACCGAATGTCGGCCCATTTCTTTCAAATTTCAATCCTATCATTCGAAGAAGGAAACGACGACGCGTGCTCACATAGCCATTAAGCACATAGGCTATATGCTGTACTGTATATTGCATAGGGCGTGACGCAGTTTCTCCTTTTCTGTCTCTCTCTGTCTGTCTGGCTCTGTCTGTCTTTGTATTTGTCTCTCACTGTCTCTCTCTGTCTCTTTCTCTGTCTCTTCCTCTGCCTGCCTGTCTGTCTGTCAGTCTGTCTGTTTATCTGTCTGCAGGGACATTTTACACCCCAACCCCCAACCCCCAAGTTGAGACCGACACCCCTCCAACACCCCCTCCCAATCTCAGCTATGGGATGACCTTTTTTGGCTTGTCAGACTTTTTTGGCAGGGTACTCCCAGAATTTACCAACACCCCCAAATTGATAATCATAGAAATAACCCTGTCTGTCTGTAGGCCTACGTCTGTCTATCTGTTTACCTGTCTGCCTGTCTGTCTGTCTGATAACAATAATGCAATCATGACCGCATTAATATTAGTATCATTATGATTTTACTAGCGTCTAACTGATTCATAATTGCGATCAGCTCTATCCTATTCGGCCATCAATAATATAGGTCTCGATTTTCCGCCCCACAGTTAGGCCCCTACCTTGTGACGCGAGGACTACCTGAAAGATTATTAAAATCTAGACCTTTTCCATCAGTGTAGTCGGTTATCTGTTAAATTTGCAGAGGGCCAGTCTTTGAGGCTACGTACCTCCTGAAAAATCACCGCTCGGCCCCAGCCCCCAAAAAACTGAATGAGAAATTTATCTGCCTGTTAGCACCACGCCAGCAAATTTGTTAGGTGTTTGTTCCCATTGAAAAATTCTTGTAGACCGATCGCTCGTCTACACTTTCTTCATCATTTCCCCTTCGCTCTGCTTCGATGGCTCATTCAGCAGGGCGTTCACGTGACTTGGAACAAAATTTTCACCCATCCTGGGCAGGGCGTAGCGACAGGGGTATATCGATATATATACCCCAAATCGGGCTACCTTAAAGTTTTTAATGTGTTTTTAAGATTTTCTAAGTTTTTAAAGAGTTATACCCCCCAATCGCATTATATCCCCAAATCAAATTCCTGGCTACGCCCCTGATCCTCGGGTCATCCTCGATCAAGAGGATAGTCGAAACCCTCACAGTTCAAACCTCGAAAAATAGAAAATGAGATATCGAAATCTCTTTGACCATGCAACTTCATTTCAAACAAGCAGCTATACTACGGCACTGCACCTTAAGGCGATATATATATATATATATATATATATATATATATATATATATATATCACGAAATTCTACTATTACGTCTCTGTGTTGAAGCAATATCGCGGGAAACGATCGTCTGCCAGTCGGAATACCTGCGCATCCGCTGTCCGTGGAACGAGGTGATCCTGGTGCACCGCGCCCTCTACGGGCGGATGCGTCTGAACAGGTGCGTGCGCGAGAACTTCGGTTACATCGGCTGCTCGGATGACGTCACGGCGGCCATCGAGGCTCACTGCTCCGGAAGGAGATCGTGTCACCTGAGGATCCTGGACGAAACCTTCCAGGAATCCACTCCGTGTCACGACGACCTGAACTCTTACCTGGAGACGGAATATCACTGTGTTCAAGGTAGTAAATTCTCCAATTTTTTTCCACGGTCTGACATCCTTTTCCCCCAATTTTACTCTCACTCCCACTCTCACTCTGATTGATCGGTAGAATTGATCTGGTCCGAGGAACAGGCTTTATATATATATATATATATATATATATATGTGTGGATCAGGGGGGATTGTCCCTCTTTTCTCCGCACCATGGCCATTGTAGTTTCACTTAGGAATGCGTCATTTCAATCTCATCGAACGTAACTGAAAAAGGGGAGGAGTCCATCTCTTCCATTGCAAATTATAGGCCTACGCCGAGCTTTCAATTTAAAGACAAGGGTATCTGAACTTTCCGCTTTCAATTTAGACCGCTAGATGGCGTCGAATGGCCTAAACTGAATTTTTAACCACTCTAGGGAGGGCCGTCCTCGATCAGAAAACCTTCGATCTTGTCGACATGTCGAAGATTTTAATAATTATGCACAAAATATCCAGTGATTGAAACTACATGTATGAATGATACTATCAGAGCTCAATTTCCCGAACGTTGACGATCTTTACTGTAATGGTTAGGCCTAACTGTCTGTGATGCGCCATGTTGCTTAAATCATCGTCAATGAATTTAATAATAGCCTAAGCGTCTCAAATTAGGTCAGCAACTTTCTCGAAAACAAACTCGAATGGAAACAATCATTCAGGCGAAGTCGTGCATCTAACGGTCATTTTCGTGTACAAGTATGATATTGTTCCAGTTGCCAGAGGAATCTGAGGGGGCAGTGAGGGTTTTACGAGCACGAGCGCCCACAATGTTCATTGGCGCAGCCACAGATGGGGGCACAGGAAATCAGGCCACCCCCTATTCTGCCTGGACAGGTCTTAGATATGCGCAAAACCGTTGAGATATAGTCGGGGGGGGGGGGTGGCAGCATGAATGAAGAGAACAGGCTACGTGAATACAAGAACTCATCTACGCAGAGGCGTAGCGAGGGGGAGGGGTGGCATATGCCCCCGGGCGCCGAGGTGGGGGAGCGCCAAAATTGGGTATATGGGCAAGTGAAATGCATACATAATAAAGAAGAAGAAACATGGGCGAGACGACCTTTTTGCTCGTCAACACTGTTGGGGGGGGGCGCCAACGGTACACTTTGCCCTCGGGCGCCGGATACCCTCGCTACGCCTTTGCATCTACGACTCTTTTTTTGCTCTCGAGCAGACTTTTTAACCTGAACATGTCGATGTGCTCCCTATTCCGGATACCTGTGTCCCATATTCTGGAACCCTGGCTACGCCACTGACAATAAATAAATAAATAGTCGGTGACGACTCTCAGTGTGTGTGTGTGTGTGTCGATAATTTTGGTTCAACCGTTCGACATCCGACTAGAGGACGGAAATTTTGGGGTGGAGGCGGTCATGCCCTCGTCGATTTTGAGAAAAATCCGAACATTAGATTGATTTGCAGTTTCATATTACGGACGTTTTCTCGAGGACTGTGTTGTGTGTGTGTGTGTGTGTGTGCGTGCGATTTTTCTAATAGTTCTGATTCCGGAAATGACGGACTGCTCTTCGTTGAAACCCATTTCCTTTCCGCGCGATTCGACGTCCCTACACGTCACCAGCTTCTTTCCGCCGTCGGCTGGATGCGGATCGACCGAGGTGCCGTGGACCGTCGCAGCCCTACCCGGTCAGCGCATTCGGGTCAGTCTGATGGACTTCGGCGGCGGCGGCGGCGGCGGCGGCGGCGGCGGCGGCGGCGGCGGCGGCGGCGGCGGCACGGTGCTTGACAATAGTTCTCAAGGAATGACGGCAGCTGTGTCGACGGAGAAAGCGAAAAATCCGGCGTCGGCGTCCGTGGACTGGACGGAGTGCCGGGCGCCGTATGCGGTCGTCGGCGACCCAGCGGCCGGTACGACGGGGGAAAATCGAACGGTATGCGGCGGCTCCTCCTCCTCCTCCTCCTCGCCCTCACAGTCGTCGTCGTCGTCGTCCAGGGAAAGGCTTGTCTACGAGACTCGGTCGAACGTCATCGAAATCAGAATCGTCCGGCAGCGAACTGTTCGCCAGCGGAGATCAGGTTTCCTTCTAAAATTGCAAGGTGCAGTTAATTGTGCTTTTCACGAGCAGGTCATATATTTATTTTAAAAAACCTGCTTACCAGTTAAACACAAGGAGAAATGTTACACGCGTGTTTTGTAGTTACCGCTGATGCCAGCATATGTCGTTGGTGATCTTGTTTTACTCCTCGGATCTTGTTCGCGTTGTTTTTTCTAGTATAGGCCTAAGCAGTGGCGTAGCAACATGATCGGGGGCCCGTGGCGAAAAACGGGAAGGGGCCCTTCCCAGAGGAGTTTGCAAAAATGTTGACGACCTTTGCTTGTCTCCAGTTTTTCACGTTCAATTACATGGCGAAAAGGCTGATGACCTTTTTTGCTCGTCTCGAGCTTTTCATGTGAAACTACATCGCGAAAAAGTTGTTAGCAACAAAAGTTGTTAACAACCTTTTTTGTACTCAGGTCGGGGCCCTTTGCAGGTCGGGAGCCCTTGGTATTTGGCCACCTTGTCCATATGGCTGCTACGCCCCTGAGTAGGCCTATAAGTCAGTAAGGTTGCCCAAACTTTTAAAAAAATGTACAGAAGAAAAATTCTGATGACGCTGACGAAGTTTGACGAAGTGGTACAGCTACACAGCTGTTAGTAGCACCTTAAAATAAAAAAGAAGCAAGTCTAGGCTATATAAAACCGCCGAAAGGACAAATGCAAGACAGACAAGCAGACAGACAGAAACTTGCTGATTAAACTTACTGTTATTAAAGATGGGTGAATTCAACGACTTCTTTGAAAAGCGCTCTTGACTTTAGCTCCAGTTATGTTACTGCGTTATGTAAATTGTCGTGAATAATAATAATAATAATAATAATAATAATAATAATAGTAATAATAATAGGCTAATAATGGTGGTAGTATTAAGTAGTGGTATTATTATTATTATTATTATTATTATTATTATTATTATTATTAATAGTAGTAGTAGTAGTAGTAGTAGTAGTAGTAGTAGTAGACTACTACTACTACTAGTAGTAGTAGTAGTAGTAGTTGTAGTAGTAGTAGTAGTAGTAGTAGTAGTAGTAGTAGTAGTAGTAGTAGTAGTAGTAGTAGTAGTAGTAGTAGTAGTAGTAGTAGCCTAGTAGTAGTAGTAGTAGGTCTAGTAGTAGAAGGCGTAGTGCATTCGAAGACACGTTCTGTGTTCTACGTTGCCCAGTGATTGGTTGTCGCGATCTTGAGTCTCCGGGCGGTGGTTGGGTGATCAGAGACGATTCGAAAGCGACGTTCGGCTGCAGCAATACCACGGAGACGTGGCGTCTCGACTGCTTCGAGAACGTCTGGAGAGGCCGTCACCTCAACTGCACGTCTCCGTCCGGTAATAACTAACAGTGGCGGATTTACCACGCTACAACTAGTACAGCGGTACCGGGCCCGGGGCCCAGCTGTAAAATTTAAATTTAGGGGTTCACCTTTTCTATTAGCAATATTTTTTGATGATTTTAAAATTATTTCTTTCTTTAAATAACCTTATTTTCGGAGTATAAAAGTTCGTTTAGGCCTATCTATTTGACACACACAAAAGTCTTTTCACACTTGATCTGCAAATCTGTAACTTTTCTCAAAGTTTTCCGAGATTTTGAAAAAAATCTAAAGTTTCATCGACACTATGTAGACTATTGGTTCACATAGTTTTTGTCAGGCGGGCCTTCATATGATGGAAATGTGTGTACCGGGCCTAAAAATGTCAATCCGGCACTGGGTACTAAAAGTACACGTCGACCTAGATATTAATTATTAATAAGTCCATTTAGAGTCAGACACGTCACTATAGTTGACGTCACCCGCTGCGATTAAGCTATGGCGTGCCCCACCCCCAAAAGAGAAAATAATTGCACCAATGATCTCATTGAGTCTTCCTGTGCCAGTTCATAAGTAGAAATGGAATCGCTTAGCCTATTCCATTTGCAAACACCAAACGTTTTGGTGTCACCCCCTTTCAGGGATATTTTTACACCCCCTAACGCCCCCAAGTCCCTCCCCCCCATTTAAGACCGACACCCCAACACACACCACCCCCAATTTCAGCTATGGGATGGCCTTTTGCTTGTCAGACTCTTTTTTGCTTGCAATCGGGACAAATTAGAATTTACCGACACCCACCCACCCCACAAATCGATAATCCTAGAAATAACCGTCCCCTTGTGATGGCCTAATATTGGCGTCACTCGGTGAGGCCCACACTGCCTAGTGACGCCACTGTTCAGAGTCTACATGTACTTAGATTTTCTCGTAGCGAGGCGTCTGATTTTGATCTACACAATCTAATGGCTGTGCGTTTTCTATTTATGCACCACATCAGACGTGATCTTGCACGCATCTCTGGACGAAAGCGTTGCGCCGACAATCGGTAGGCAAACATCAGTTGAATATGGCTACAATAATAACGATTCTATCGATTATGTTATAACTACAGTGTAGCTGGTTTGCCCGTCAAAAATGACGGGCAAAATTAAAAGCGGTTTCCTAGTCCGAATTTTTGTAAATGTTCTAGCATTTTGTCCAATGATTTGTCTTTAAGCGTGAACGTGGCTTCATTTGCCGGGCTTCTCTAGTTCGCTACCAAGCCACATATAGGCCCAGTTGGCCATGAGAAAAAACTAGCTCACTTGAATATTATAGTCCTGCGTTTTTCTGTCCCAAAGTGCCGGAACGGTGTTTGGAGTAACTTTTCTTTCAGAGTTGTTGCGAGTTTATTGCATGATCAGTTGGCGTTAAATAGTAGCTCACGTCCACAATTATGATCTCTATACAGCAGAACCAGGTCCAATACTCTAAAGGCATCAATCGATGGTACTTCAAATTTCAAATCCGTCCGCAAAAGGCCAAGTCATTCCAGAGATCGGCGAGTGGATTAAGGCAACACAGGTAATTCATTATTTCATTATTTTAAAAATAATTGAGTTTCTTTAGAAATCGCAACACCGGTTAGGTCAACTGAAAATCATCAATAACTGCACCAGATAATCTACAGTATTACAGGCATTTGGAATTAATATTGGGGTCATCCACAAATGACGTAACGCACTTGGGTGGGGACTGGGGAGGGGGTCAAACATTTGTTACGATGCGTTAAGAGGGGTCTCCAGAAATGTGACGTCACAAAATAGTACATTTTTGTTAGGTGGCGACCTTTTTTGCTAGTCAGAAAATTTTGAAGGAACAAAAGTAAAAAGTACAAAGAAAAAGATGAGGATGGCTTTTTTGCTGGTCAAGATTTTTCGCCGGAGAGGGGGAGCTAGCCCGTTGCGACGTCATATTTTATGGGGTCTGACTTTTGTTACGTAGGGGAGGGTCCAGAAACTGCCAACATCGCATTACGTCATTTATGGATGGCCCTTGTAAAAAAAATGACTAGCATGTTTATATATGTGATATCTGTCTTTGGTTATGCGGTTGTCAATAACTGTGGCAGGCGTTCTATTTCTCGTTGCACTCGGTTCGGGATCAATTGTCTGCATCCTCTCAGTTTTAATCTTTTATCAAATTCTGCATCCAAAAACGTGAGACACGACTTGATTCTATCATTAACAGAAAATTTATAGACTTAATTTTCCAAAATTAACAGAATCTGGTCACAATCAATCGCGACAAAACTCGAGACTTTAAACACAAGTCAATTTCATTATAATAATCGACATTTGGCCTAATAGTGGTTCTCACACAGGGCAGATCCTACTAAGCCAGTGTTTCCCCCCCTAACTGTGGGTCGCAGGGCTCAGTCTAATGGTCGCAGGTACAAGGAATTCCAGATCTGTGTTTAATGTCAAGAGACTAGCTCAAACCAGGCACGTCCGAACGAATTTTGAGCAGGGGTTGCAGATTTTCTCAAGATAAAAGTTGTGACAAGAGGAAAAAATTCGTCTCTGAAAAAACTGACGAGCAAAAAAAATGTTTGTCACTAACTTTACTTTATCGTCCAAAAGCCTTGACAAGCAAAAAAGGTCGTCACTAACTTCACTTTATTGTCCAAAATCCGTGACAAGCAGAAAAAGGTCATTTTTCCAGGGGGTGCAGCTGCACCCCCATTTCCTATGGGCCTGGCTCAAACAGTTGGCATAGCAGTTCAGTTAACTTGTTACGGTTGCTTTTCATAAAAAAAGATGAATGCACCCGACATTAATGAAAAGTGAAGAGCTTTTGATCAAAGAAACGACTTTCTCAGTAACAACGGCGCCTGGAATCAGGATATTTTGATTTAAGTTCTTGTTTGAATTTTCGAAAGAGGCGTCGATTTTCACTCAATTCAGTTTCCTTGTTTGCATGAAAATCTGGAGCCACTTTGAAACCACGGTGAACTACTGAACGCACCATCAAGAACCAGAAACTGAAATCCAGCAATATGGAGTTCACACGACTGCAAAGAAAACCCCGTATACACTGTATATCCAACACGTAGTAAACACCACCAATACACAACCAAGTTAAAATATCAAAAGTGTTATTTGCAAACTTTAAAGCAAATTTTAAACACAATGAAATAAACTTGTAAGCCTAAAAGTAGATTATGAAAAGTAAAATGAGTAAAAGTAGATGAGTAAAAGGGCCAATACTTGACTGATTCTGTTGAAGCCATACTGCCTAAACCTTTCATCATATTTAGGTGCTGATTTAGGAACAACGTAAAATGGCTCCCAAGGATCCTTCCATGTAACCTCGTATCCTATTTGAAGCAAATCAGACGACCCGAGATCTCTCCAAGCAGAATAGTTTGTGTGCTTCTGGCACTTTGCGCAAAGTTCTGCATAGAAGGGTTGCAATATTTTCCTTTGCCATAGATCTAGAACGTCAGATTTTGTTTTTGGAACATTGTCGGAGATGTGCATTTCAAATGCTGGAATAACAAAAGCAAAGCGATCGTGGTCATCTTTTGTATAAATTGAAAAATTGGATAGAAAATTTGTCAGTTTGGAGTGAAGACCAACGCTTGGCAACATATCTATGTCAATGACAAAGACATATTTTGAATCAGAATTTTCCAGAGCTACATTTCGAAGAAGATTATTTGGATACGCAACATCTTTCTGTTCATAATTTCCAGCACTTGAAGCCATCAGCTTTTGACGACTATCACAGACACTGCCGTCAAATGCATACAAATCACGGCTGCTCTTCCGATCATGTTTTCCAAGACTATAAACCAAGTGTAAAGAGATGTTGTTATTGAAAATGTCTGCATTACATTTGACCAGTTTTACTATCATAGAAATGGCAGATGCTATGTCCATGTGTGATACAAACACTGCAACAGAAATGGGTCCTTCCCATGAAATGGACAAATCCAAAACATGAACCAAATGATTAATGGAACACTGTGACACCAACGATACGTCGTTCAAAGAAGGAAAACTGATCGCAATGCGACCCCAGGACTTTGGCTTGACAATGTTTCTCACGACTGTATACTGACCACTGGAATCCATCACCTACAACCACAACAGAATTACACTTATGCAAGAATTTTGTCCAAGTACAATAAATAGAGGTAAATGTTTATTTTAAAGAAGATAGCAGTTCACACAGTAACACCACTCTTCTACTTTACAGAGAAAAGTAATTTTAATTACATTATGCATTGCACTGAAGGGGGATAAGGGGCAGGAAGATGGCAGACGTGGTTACAGGCACGCTGACGGAACAAGTTCAAGCCCCTTAGGAGCCCCTAAGGTTGACTCGGCCTTACACGCTAGAGGACGGTTGTAACATCAAATGAGCAGCATTCGAGCGAATTAAAGTGTGGGCCTACGTGTTTGGCTGGCAAACTACTCCAGGTTAATGGTGTGTGCCACCAGCGTCACTGTATGCCTAAGAGACCTGAGATCAGCACCGGCCCCAAAGCTCGAATCTGGCTACGAGAAAACTTTTTACTTTACTTTACTGAAGATAAACGAGTAATCTTTTTGACAGAAACATTGCAATTTCTTCAACCGCAGTGCAAAGCCTTCTTCACCTGACTGGATTCAATGGCCATCAGCATTCGAAAGTATTCATCAACATAATCGGCATTCCTCATATAGTTTGACTTTCTTCCTTTCTGCCAACTGTTCACAAGAAAAACATAGACAATCTGAATGGAAATGAGAATCAAAACTAGAAAAATCATCAGTCGGAAAACGGAACATCGTCGAAACAAGTGAAACCAAAATGAAACGTTGCACAGGAACAGTTTCAAGTCCATAGTTGCATTGACTGGCATATGCACCTGAACCAGTGGACATATGAATCATCGTGTAAATGGACAGAACCTGAAATCCAAAACAAAAATCATGGCAAATCAAAAACATACAAATTTATAGCCTATGCACTTCACTCCCCTTACAAAATGACAATTTAACTCCAGATTTGATAGCATTATGGTGTTATTGAGAGACAAAAATCATCCGAAAACCATCTTAATTTCATAATGTAGGATATATTTATTTACTTCACAGTTTGGCAAACAGAAAATAACATATTGTAAACAAACATAGCAAAAAGAAAATAAAACTTAATTAAGCTTATATACTTGAAGAGTACTTTAGTAATTAGTAAAGCAGCATATGTTGCCGAATGGAAAAAAGGTTAACCTAAGGAATCAGAGTTCCCGCAAAGTGGTTAACCCGGTTTATATAATATGTGACTATGTGCCATAAATAATATTTAAATTAGGTAAATAGAAATAGTAATTTATTTAATAATTAGTATTTAAGGGGGTGAATATTGGTAAAATTGATAGAAATACAGTAACATAATTAACTATATGTATGCAATTATTTTGAAGGGTTAGAGACATTAAAGGTTAATTAGTGAACATATTGTGAATTACTAGCAATAGAATGAAAATCATATTCCAGTTTCATAATTATAAAAAGGTGCATATGTATTTATTAAATTTGAGTCGATTTGTTTGTTTGCTGTGTTTTAATGGGTATTTTTAGGTCACTTTTAAATGTTGAAAGATTGTTGAGCCTCTTTAAGTATGGAGGGAGGGTATTCCAGGTCCTGTGTCCGAAGAATTTGAAAGTAAATAATCTAGTGCTTGTTGGTGCAAAGGGATCATAAAGGTTATTACTATTTCTAAGTTTTTTACTGCATGTATCGCTGATTGGGTCTGGGAAATTGCTTGAATAAAAAATGGCGGTAACAGTTTAAAATAATATTTAAAGGCGAAAATTAAGGCCTGATATTTAAATATAAGATTAAAAATATAGTATTTAAATAGGTAAGACGTAAGTAAGATAGTAAAGTCGGTTTACTGATTATAATTTAGTAGTAGGGGCAGTGACGCAGATTAGTCGCTTGAGATTTTGTTCTCTTCAGTTTGTTTATTAACTTGACAAATTTGAATGTTGCTCTTGCGAATTGTTAAAATTTTTACTCTTAATTTTTAGGCTGTTTCCTGCAGTTTATGTCGGTATATTTTTCTTTAACCAGTTTTATTTAACTTTGCCGGAATTTATAGACTCAGAATCAACATGACCTATTATCGCTCATTTCATTACCGTTACTATTTGTATTTGAATTGAATTTAGTCCTTCTCTTATAGTTTTACAAATTAAATTTTTACTCCACACTAATATTGGCTGCACTTTTGACCTCGTGCTGAGCTTATGAGCCGCTGCATGAGCTGAAAGATAATTTGACTTTTCTTCACAACTTTATTTTACTCGTTAATCTCAGCCTGACATCATGACATTATTTCCTCTCTATTTGTTTATTCTAACTGTTCATTTCTTTTCCCTAAACTTGATATACGAAAACCGATTAATCATTGGACCTACCGCACTGCCGTTGATCAATACTCACATTTAAACAAAATTCCTATCTCCTTTTCCTTAACCCTCCGTTGTTCACATCTTCGCCTTACGCGTTAGCATTTCCATCTCACCCGACGCACAGATATCATTATCATCCTTCTTGCTCTTTCAGGCGATATCCATCCAAATCCCGGACCATCCCAATCACACATGACACTATGCACTCTCAACATCAGATCCCTCACTAATCCTCAACACACACATTCACTACACGAACTTGCTAACACAAAATTAGACCCCTTCTTTCCAATACACATGCTTCACTCCTCAGCCATAGACATAGTTGCACTAACTGAAACCTGGGTATCTCCGTCTACAACTTCATGCCAGTTGATCGAGGCAACCCCACCTGGCTTTTCCTCTTGAGCTTTCCCGTTTGAAAAAAATTTACCAACTGTTCTTCTAATCTGGGTGGAGGCACTGCTTTTCTCATTCGTGATCATATACAAATTAGCAATTCCTCTTCAATGAACTTCTCTTCATTTGAATGCTCGTTAGTCACCCTCAATCTTCCTCTCTCAAAACTAACTATTTTTAACATTTATCGTCCCCCATTATCATCAAAATACTCAGCCTCGTTTGTGACATTCCTTGATGAATTTACCTCTTTTTTGGGCTCTGCAGCTACAACTCCACACGAATTCTTAATTACTGGCGACTTTAATTTACACGTGGACAAGAGTGATGATCCTAACTCTACCCAATTCATGCAGCTGCTCACACAGACAAACCTTACGCAACATATATCTCTTCCAACTCACACTTTTGGACACACTTTAGATCTACTTATCACGTCATCTTCTTCATCATTATCTCCAATGTCAGCAATTAGTCAAATCTCTCCATCTGATCATTTTCCCATCTTCACCATTCTAAGTATCTGCTCACCAACTCCTCCACCTCGTGGCACCTACTCATTCCGCCGTCTCAACAAAATTGACATTGCCTTGTTCTGTGATAACATTAAGTCATCTGACCTAATTACTAACACCCCTACTACCCTGTCATCACTGATCGATAAATACAATTCTGTGCTTTCTGGTCTTCTCAATAAACATGCTCCTATCATCACTAGACCTTTTTAGTCTCATAACAGCAGACCCTGGTATAACTCTTTCATTCATGCTTTCAAGTCATTTCGCAGACGTCTTGAGCGAACCTACCATAAAACACATTCTCCATCTGACCTTTTAAATCTTCGTTCCGCCACCAACCGCTATCATAATCTCCTTACATCTGCCAAAAAGAAGTACTATTCTAACATCATTTCAACAAATAGCTCAAATCCACGTAAGCTCTGGAAAACTGTAAATGATCTTTTCCATCGCAAAGACTCAAAACCTCTCCCTCAATCCATTTCCCTGTCAGAACTTGCTGAATCTTTTGCTAAGTTCTTCTCTGTAAAAATCTCAAGATTCTGCAGTGTCCTCAAGTCTTTCACTATTACTCAAACCACCTCTCCTCATTATCCTCCTCCCCACAACCTCCAAGCAATTTATCCAGCTTCACTCCTACAACTGAAGAAGAGGTATCCAAACTTCTACTATCCTTGCCAAACAAACAATGTGACTTAGATCCTATACCTACCTCTTTACTCAAACAGTGTGCCACCGTGCTTACGCCTATTATAACTAGAATCATCAACCTCTCTCTTATCTCAGGCACTTTCCCATCCGCATTCAAAAACTCTTTTGTCACTCCTCTCCTAAAAAGCCTGGTCTTGACAGAGAAGATCTCAATAACTATCGCCCCATCTCAAATCTTTCTCTTCTATCAAAACTTACTGAAAAAATTGTGCTTTCCAGACTGAATGAACACCTTTCAAGTAACTCACTATATAATGCTCATCAATCTGCCTACACTAAACATCACTCAACTGAAACTGTCCTCGCCTACATTTATGACAGACTCTTAACTGCAATTGGTCTCCGACAAGTTACTGGCCTTTGTCTCCTTGATCTCTCTGCAGCATTTGATACCATAGATCACAAAATTCTGCTCGAGCGACTCTCTCTCTGGTTTGGCATATCTGAAAAAGCTCACAACTGGTTTGCATCTTATCTCAAATCTCGGTCTTTTCAAGTGTCCTGTCTTGGCCAAATTTCTCTTTCTCATATTATAGATTATGGAGTGCCTCAAGGATCTGTTCTCGGCCTGTACTGTTCAGCCTTTTACACCACACCACTTTCATCTCTAATTAATTCCCTCAAATTAAATCACCAACTCTATGCCGATGACACTCAACTATTCCTGTCCTTCTCACCTCTTTCATTCAATGCTTCTATTATTGAGCTTGAATCTGCATTCTCGTCAATCTCTGCATGGATGTCATCTAATCTCCTCGCTCTCAACCCATCTAAGACAGAGTTCCTTTTGGTCGGACTACCCCAACAACTCAAGAAGATTGACAATCCTAGACTAGTTTTAGCTCCTGACACCACAATAATCCCTGTTCCAACTGCTAGAAATCTCAGATTCAAATTTGACTCTTTTCTAAACTTGAATCACAAATCTCCCAACTTTCTAAAGCCTGCTTTATTCATATTCGTGACCTTCGTCGCCTCGTCCTTGTCTTGATATTAAGACTGCGTCACACAATCGCCACCTCTATAGTCCACTCCAAATTAGATTACTGTAACTCCTCTACTATAACCTTCCCAAAGCCTCCATCAACAAATTGCAATCAATACAAAATGCTTTAGCTCGTGCTGTTACTATGTCACCTAAATTCTCCCATATTTCACCCATACTAAAATCATTACATTGGCTTAAAATAACTGAACGTATCAATATAAGATAATAACACTTACACATAGCTCACTTCAGTCATCAAAACCTGTCTACCTTAGATCACTATTAACCCCTCAGCCTCCTCGACCCACACGCTCGTCATCTCATCTCACTCTGTCACGCCCGCTAAATCAGTCATCCCTGAAAATTTGCAACCGTGCCTTCTCATATGCTGCACCTGAACTCTGGAACTCGATCCCAGCTTCCCTTCGCACACTTGGACACTTTAAAACAATAAAATCTGATTCCTCATTTCCTATAATTCCCGCACTATCTCCTCAAGTCTTCAGGTCTAAGCTTAAATCCTTCCTGTTTCTTAAATCATTTCCGCCATAGCTGTAACAACCTAGCCTCACTGCCCTTCGGATATTGACCATTGCCTGGCTGATCCCACACCTTTCCTATGGCTATTTTAAGAGAGGCTGAGCGCCTAAGAATAAGCAGCTACTGTTTGTGCTGCTTTCCAAGGCGCTATAGAAATCCACGAGATTTTACTTTACTTTACTTTACTTTACTTAATTTAACTTTGAAGTTTTAATGGAACCGCCATGTTTGATGCTACCGCTTCGAAAACTATATCCGATCGTTAAAATTAAAATTTTTAAAATGTAATTTACAAAACAAAACACGACTGTCACTTCAAAATTTATCTTTTATATCGTCCAATGATTTGACTGTTATTTTTACAACGCAATTTTTAATATTGCGCATTTTCAAGGTGCATCTAGTCTTAAGAACTACCGATCAACGGCGAATCGGCGATCATGGACTTTAATATTCGATGAATTAAACAACGATCAACATTTAGCAAAGCAAAGAATAACTAATATAGAAAAAATTTGCCAAACCAAATTAAAATTAAGTAAGTAAGTAAAATCTCGTGGATTTCTATAGCGCCATAGTATGCACAACAGTAGCTGTTTATTCTTGGGCGCTCAGCCTTTCTTAAAATAGCTATGAGGAAGGTATATGATCACCAACATCCGAAGGAAGTAAGTCTACCATTCTAAAGCTCTACTTCGGCTAATCGAGTTAAAATACAAAACGATAATTTGCGTTAAAGTGCGTTGGTAATACTACTACTACTACTACTACTACTACTACTACTACTACTACTACTACTACTACTACTACTACTACTACTACTACTACTACTACTACTACTACTACTACTGCTACTACTACTACTACTACTACTACTACTACTACTACTACTACTACTACTACTAATAATAATAATAATAATAATAATAATAATAATAATAATAATAATAATAATAATAATAATAATAATAATAATAATAATAATAATAATGACTTCAAGTGGTTTATGATGTGTGAAAACAATTGAGTGATTTTGTAGGATTCGACAGGAAGCCAGACGATGCCAACAGGATCACGGACCTCATCAAATTTACTAACGCCGTGCGACGCATTTTGCCTCACAAGGATGACGATTGATCACATTAACACTTAAGATGTTAAATATTTGGCCATTTTGTGGATACAGATTCTACAAATATTGTGCTTTATATCTCAGTCTTGTCAAAAGCATGCTCACATAACTTGAAATAAGAGCGGCTTGGTGAGAGCAGAGACCGGTTCTTAACTGGTTGAGTCTGGTTCGCCGTTCCTAACATGAGAAAATCACCCACACGTGGCCGAAATATGATGTATTTTATTCATTATTCAACAGTGGCACTTCTTTTTTGACCCCGACAGTGGCGTAGCGTGACTTTTGGGGCCTGGGGGCATCCTTGTGGCTGACGAGCAAAAAAGGGTCGTCGTCCACGTTTAGTGTTGACGAGCAAAAAAACACTCTTCGGGGCCCCTCTCCCGGGGCCCGGGGGCTTTCTCCAAAGTGCCCCCCTCGTCCCCATTCACGTTACGCCGCTGGATCCCGACAGTCAAGTGCACTACCAGTAGCGTCATTTCACACTTTTCTTGGAGGGGCAAGATATTTTTATCCCATTTTTTGGGGCAAATTTGTGCAAATTTTCGGCAATTTGTGCAGATTTTAGGCAATTGTTTTGCAAATTTTTGGCAATTTTGGCAAATTTTTGGGCCAATTTTGGCAAATTTGCAATTTTTTAAATATTTGTTGGCAAATTTTTGCGATATTTTGCCCATTAATACATTATAAATTATTTTTCTCATTTCCTTGGGGGGCACGCTCCCCAGCTCCCCTCAATGACGTCCCTGTGCACTACCAACTGTAACATCGTGCGATTGATTCTATGCATGTTTTTCACAAAACGTTCTTTTCAATCTGTTAAGTGAATAAATGATGAAACGCTTGTTAGAATTCTGCCAAAAAGTGACTTTCACGCACATGGGCGCTAAATAAAACACAATAGTTGACCTGTATTAATGTCGCCGTCCTCTTACTTAATGCATGGTAGCCTAAATCTTCCAGGCGCAATTGTATTTAGGCTTCCATGCTTAATGTCACACTCAGAGAAATAATAAAATGCAGTTGGCTTCAATTCTACCGGTAATCAGTGGCGGCTCCACCGGTGGGGGGCAAGAGGCCCGTGCCCCCTATTAAGTGCCTGGCCCCCCAGTGGCCCACAGTTGGGACCCTATACTTAATGCTATATACATTAAACAACAACGGGTTGGCCCCCAATGATTATAAGTTGCCACCCCAACGCCCCACTTGCCAAATCCTAGAGCCGCCACTGCCGGTAATTAGGCCTATCGTACAGTTGGAACATTCCCTTCAACGTAACATTAATCAGGTCCAGTGGCGTAGCCAGGGGTGGTTGGGGTTAAGCCCCCCCTTGGCCGCCGAAAACAATATTTTTAAAGTTTCCATGCGTTTTTAATTTTTTGACGCGACTTTGGGGGTCAAAGGGACTCAAAGCCCCCTTGGCTATAGATTGTAAAGGTTTAAGTAAGAGGTGAGGACCTATTTTTGGCTTGTCACATCAAAAACTAGAGGTGATAACGTTTCTTTTGCTTGCCAGGATTTTTGCAAAGTTGGTCTCAGTCAAAACTAAATCCCCCTTCTGGAAATCCTGGTTACGCCACTGATCAGGTCTGGCTCTACCGTTAGCCTTATCTAATTGGCAAGATTAAACTGACTAAACAATGAATAAAGCTAAAATTAAGCAAAATCATATAGCACACCAGTTTCAATGTTTCAACTCTGTATTGCTTGATATTTTCACTTGACATTAATGTAGATTACACGTCTCTTAGTTAATTTTATGCATATAATGCAAACGTCACACACCGTTAAAAATAGCGGCTAACTACGAAAGCAAATTCCTGCAGACCTACACTTTCTACACGTAATAATTATATCTTTCTGCCTTTGTAGGCAATAATAATTAATGGAATATGGTATGCACAAAATATGGTAAACACATGTCAGTATACATTCATCATTTCTAGATAATCTCATCCATAAGACTGACATTGGTGCTGCAATTATTATTGAAATATTTAGACACATTTCATGCATAGTTTAAAGTCATGTTGATCATTTGTGAACTTATGGTAAATTATCATCGAGTTGTTAGTGCATAGGTCTTTACGAATCAAACACTAGCGCATAGAATTTAAAAGTGACAAAATATGTACTTTGTCTTGATTCAATTATTTTTAGTGAACTGCTATGGTGCCATTTTAGTAATGCACTTGGCATCAGTAGATGGTCGCTTCAGACATAAGCCCTCGTTAAAAATCAACTAATCAAGAGTCCAGCAACAGGTCAATGACATCTACCTAACCAGTCTGAAACAATGCACTGGAACCGCTTTCACCCTGAAGTGATTTGAAAAGATTGCAAAAAGAAAACTAAATTAAATATGCTGTTATGGTTAACATTGAGTAAAGATTCAAACTGATTACCGGGTACTATCTTTGGAGCAGCAGTTGTGCATAGAGACCATAGACAATTCTGTAGGCAGAGATACTAAGCTAGCCCACTGAGTTCAAATATTTGTAAATATTTGTAAAACAGAATACTTAGTCACCGAACAGATTATAAACAACTTTGTCCAAATTACAAACTGTTATTATGTCGACAAATGCAGTATAATACAAACTATCTTGTTTGAAGTCAACATAGACATCAAGATAATATTTTAATCAAGCATTTGAATGTAAAACTACTACAGTTTATCAGTAATCAGTAACAGAAGAACAAATAAGTGAAAGCAAAAAGAGTGATTACTTCTTGTACAGTCAAACCCACATAAATTAAGATCGCCTGTCACTATCAGTGCAAAATACTAAACATCTGTTGATGTCAAACCCACTTAATATCACACAAATTGAATTGTTACTTGTTTGTGACATTAACAAGATTTGACTGTAGTTGAGCATGAATGAAAACAGATTGTCAACATATAGAAATATATAATTATAATTATATTGTCAATAAATGCAGCATAGTACAAACTATGTCTAAGTTGCAATGTCACTGCAACCTTATTTGAAGTCAACATAGATATCCTTATATATATATTTATAACAAGATTATTATGCACAGAAAAACATACCTGGCAGGTAGTAGTCTTGTCTCTTGATTTAACACCAGTATAAACAATATACACATGAACATGAAGCCATAATCAAGCAGCACAGCGCAGTGCATACACAAATTCATACCTCTAAACAGTTCCAGACCATGCTTAATAACAGGATAAACACATACAAAATGTCACACCATCTTCAAAAAAATAGCCACGCACACACAAATCATCAAAAGGCGACAGCAACAATCGGCTAGAACTAGTGCAATTAGATGTTGGGCCAAGGGCAATCGAGCCTCAACTGCAGACTGTCATTCTGTCTGGCAGATGCCGAGAAAAAAAACGCAATCCAGGAATAAAATCATCACTTGGCAGATCACCCTAATTGAAACTTGACCATAAAACAAACAAAGCTACAGCTTATGAAATTAATATAAAAATGAACAGCAAATGAACTGCTTCAAACAATCAGAGTTTGATAATCTTCCAGACAATAGTTGTCGGCAAACAAATTTCACTTCAGAATTCAATAACACGTAAGCTGATAGATACATTCCCTACATTTCAGCATGTTATTTGAAATTTAATCACGAAATTTACAGCTGGATGTTGACACAAAGCTGTGCAAACTTAGGAACCATCTGAGCTTCAAAGACCAACTCTTGACAAATCTAAACCAGAATGCAATTAAAGTCATGCAGTCTAGATTGCTCGCTTATGATCATACTGCATAACCATCGGATCGAGTTCTGCTCTGAAAATAAAATGAAGAAAAAGGAGATGCTGAGAAACAAACTTGTCTGAGAAGTCACAAAGAACATTTAAATGAAAATGTCCACATCTCGGTACACTACTTTAATGTCTGAAGTTGATTCACTGCAAAACAGGCTGTGCTTAAATCTACTGAAATCTAAAGAGCAAAATAATTGCACGAATGAATTTCGTTTGTATTTTTAGCGCTGCACAAACCAAACAACCAAAGGTATAAGAACTGAATCCAAAAACAAAGAAACTCTGAAGATCAAAGAGAACTTCAACTGATTATACAAACGTTGTCAGTGCAGATGGAGATTTGATGTCTGCACGCGGCCTGTTTTCACCGGCTATTAATGGCCTTCTGTAGCCTGCGTGGTCAACAAACGAACCCTCGTCGTTGAATTTTGTAGGATCAACGTCTTCGTAGGCTCCGAGGCTGTCGGAACCTTCCTCTTCGGACTTGCTTGAGCTTTCCAGAGAACCTTGACTCTTTTTCAGTATAGAATCCTCACTAAAACAATTCAAAACATTTAGACACCTGCACAACGCTACTTTTCTACAAATACTCAAGTACTGAATGCTAAGTAACCAATGAAGTACCGGTAAACATATGAATATCAGTTCAACTAAACTGTGTAAATACGTTTTAAACGATTACTCAGCAAATGCAATAAGGCACAAGTAACTATTACCATTTGTATCAGGGCATGAGGACTTGAAACTGTTCCTAACTATACCTACCTTTTCTATCTACCTACTCAAAGATTTGTTGAGATACAAATACTTGTCAGGTGTGAAGACTTACGTTCGTATATATTCGCTGAAAGCTGGTTCCTCGTCCAGTCTTCCTTTGTTGCCATGGCGCTTCTCTTTTTCATAAACTAAAGATTTTAGATTTAAAACATAAGCCACTCACAGACTGATGACCGACAAATTAAGATTAACTAACAATGAAACATTTAAAAAACCAATATTCGTGATTGAAACAAAAGAGAATTAACACAGGTTCTGAAAAGACGTCCACTGTTTCACCAATAGCAAAATTGTGTCAAGATTTGCATCTTTCTAAAACACAGTATAACTACAAGGCTATAAGGACAACAACATCTTGTTGCAACCATCTGTTATCAGTGCTTTGTTCAAAATCTGTCAAATCAGCAATACCTGGATATTTGCCTCCGCGATTTCTGTATACCAGTGCAATGATGAGCAAAACCAAAACAATCAGTATCAGAAGACATATCAATATAATCAGCCACATAGCAGAAGCTGCATGATGTACTTGAGTCTCTAAAACATTTACAACAATGCACAGAAATAATAAAGTATCACAATTTTCAGCATCTGCTAAATCATCACTTGGTAACAGAATTTGCATCAACATTGCAATACATATTTAATCGATTTAAAGCAGACATTATCAGAGATTGAAGATCTTATTTCTTGGACATATCTAACAGTACAGACTGGAAGTTAAAACGGTCTGTGTAATGTGTCAAGCTATGCTCTGGCATTTTATCATCAATAGCCACTGAAACTGATCGATGTAGTCGTCTGCATAAAGGCTGCTAGAACAAATACCTGACATAGCAGACACACACAACTATCAAACCAAGTACAACAAACGGCTGGTCACAGGATCACAGGACGGGGACAGAAAGGAATGAGCATGACATCAAAGCACTTGAGAAAACGCTAATTGAATGCATTCGACTTTCACAAGGGCTAAAGAAATTGGCAAGACATAAATCTACACTCTACAGGTTTGAAACGATCATCAAATAAATGATGTCTTGCAGCCTTGTATAAGCAAATGCATGTGGATGCTAAAGCAGTTCATGCTAGTTTTAATAATAATAATCTTTATTCATGACAAGCACAGCATCAAACAGTACACACACAAGGAATAACACAAATCAACTGAACTAATAAACGAAACACACTTTACACAGTACAGTCACTATCAACGCCCGTCCAGCCAGTCTTCTGCCTTCAGACAAATTCCAGCAAAGCACTCGGCAAAGTACAGTGGCTTCTTCGCATATTTATTGACAAAGGGCGCTTGTCGCTTTTTTTACAACAGCATGTATTACTTTCCAAACCTGCCAAAACTGTAATGCAATCAACACTACCTATCTCACCTGTTTTAAAAATTTTACACACGACTACTTGCATCAATCTGTCAAGAGCGGTGTTTATTCTAGCCACCTTGACATTGGGAGGGATTTTGAAATGTTTGGGGAGGATAAGGTCTGAGTCTCCAAAAATATTGACAAGAAGCAAAAAAAGAGGTTATCTTCCTTTTAAATGTGGCGACAAGCAAAAAAGGTTATCCTTCCAATCTCCCTAATATTTTTTTTACCCTTCTCAAATGCCCTGGCAAGCAAACTAATTGTCATCCTTCTATTTTTCCCTCTCCAAAAAAATAAAAAAAACCCGTCGTCACACTTTTGGGAGGGAATTTTCATCCCCGCATGCAACATATACAATTTTTTTTTTGGGGGGGGAATTTTAAAACTTTGGGGAAAATTCCCCCAGAGAAGGCCTAGAATAAACTCTTGACTCAAGAGCATTAAGTGTACTCCTAATGTCTTCAACTTCATGGAGCTGTGGAAAAATCTATAACCATTTATGTTTAACATGAATAAGTCACGTGCAGTCGGCTATCTATAACTTCAACCAACTGACACTAACCAGTTGACTGACTGACACCAATCAACCAAGCAACTGAACCAGACGATCAATAAAAGCACTTTCATAGCACCGTTTATTAGCTGGTTACTGGGGGCATCAGTAATTCAAAGTTAAAAATCGTCCAAAACTGGTAAGTTCTTTTAAAGGTTGAGATCCAAAATACATCAAGAAGATTTTTATCAAACCTGCCGTGTATCCAACAATTATATATTCCGGTTCAGAATCCATGCTTTCGTTATTTCGATTGAGAGCAATGACAGCGAATTCATACTTTTTCCCAAATTCTAAATCGGTGACATTAAACCAGTTGTGCTCTCTTTCCCGATGGGTAAATTTCCATTCGCCTTGAGCTGAAATCAGTGAAGTAGTGAAAACATTAATTAATAAAGACAATGTATAATATTCTGCCAGCTATTCAATGCAACACTGAAGCTGAGGTAAGGGTCAAGAACTGGCTTCATCATACAAGATGCCCATAACAACAAGTATATTCTTGAAATTTCCTTAAGGATAAAAAATTATAAGAAATGAAGGCATCATTTATCATAAATTTTCTCTTAATGCCTGTAGAATGGATAAGACAACTGGGTCATTCTTAATCTCATAATGCCATCAATGATGGACTGGATTCCTTAACCCCTTAACTGGGAACCCCGGATATATCCGTCCATTTTACATTGAGTTACAGTTAAATACCCAGTTAAGGGGTTAAGCTTTACAATTCTGATTTTAAAATAAAACATGCAAACACTGTTCACCCTATCAAAATGTTCATAATAAAAGATAAGAGGTGGATTACCTACCATTCTGTCGGTACTTGACAATAAATTCACAGCCAGGATTTCTTGCAGTCTGTTCACTTGACGGCAGCCATGACACATTCACAAAATCATAACCCGAAGCCAGCTGCAAAATCTTGGGGGCATCAGGCACTAAAATGCAAATATAAAAAAACCAAGAACAAAATTTTTAGAGCAAAACGTCATCTAGCAGTCACAGGCCCACAAAAATTTAATGTTATATGTAAAACAAATTACAACCAGCACTGATGTCACACATAAGAAATGCCTGAATCAGACAAATATAATATTGAATCTGTTGCATCACTATTAAATCAACATATTATAGAACTTAACAAGAGCACATGACAAGGATGGAAGACATACAACGACAAATATTTAACCTGCCACGGACACTGTTGTCGCTTCGATGGATTTTTCAGGACCTTTGCCTGCACGAGTTTCAGCTCGAATCAAAATCAGATACGTTGTGTTTTCAGCGAGATCATGAACTCTTTTGTACGTCTGCTGAGGATCGTTGATGTATGCCATGCTCCACTGATCTATAGCAGGAGGTACTGCAATGACAAATAACTCTTTAAATCAATACATCATAGTACCTGAATTACGGTATATTGAATCCTGTTTGAATATGATTAATACATCAATTTACATTAACTTAGCAGAGTCAATTTAAAGACAATGCAAAAAAATGACAGCTCTGTCAAGTCCTAAATAACTATAATCTCTGTCACAGTCACAAAGCGGCATCAGCAAGAACTTTAGTACATGATCCTACAAAATGATGTTAATTATATTTTAGATTCATGAGTTATTCTTGCTGTGAATTCATGTTTTGAAATCCATTCTAGCTTTAATTGACAATATCATCAAAAATCACAGCAAATTCTGAATTACCCTTTTTATAGCGCAGTTCATAGCCTAGCAAAATTCCATTCATTTCAAGTGGAGCAGTCCACCAAAGATGAAGATGGTGCGAGCCTCTCTCAGAGACCCAGATTTCTGGCACTATGCTAGGCACTAAAAAAACACAAAATATGTTGCACATGCTCACTGTAAAGTGCCAATAAAATCACCCCAAAAATACTTTGGCAGCAGTGTGACTTTGACTCTTCAGACTACTGCATTAATTAAATTAATGGAAATTGCTTCAAAACTGAAATGTTTGTTTTAGTGAGTTAGCATTTGGCAGCATTATTAAAACATTATAATGGAAGCAATTTTTTGTTGTGACATGCTCATGTGTAAAACTAATAGAATTGACATGAATTGATACTAAAACCAACAATACAAGCATCCTTAATTATTCTTAATTTGTAGGGTTGGGAGAATCTAAACCCTCCACTAGCCAAGAAAACTTGGGTCTTTACTAGTGGTAAAAAATGTTTGAGAAGAGATTGTTCTAATCTCCACTGTTTTTTTGACAACTTGACCATGCAGTAATCCTGAAAAGAAATAGGACCAAGTGGATTGCCACAAAAGGACCCATGCTGTAGGAAACAGTTAGATTGATCTGATATTTTACAACCTCCCTCTGGAGTTCGAAAGGTGACTGTTTGACTAAGGCTTCCACTTTTGGCTCCATTGACAACAACTACTCCAGCTGTTATCGTTGAGAATGGCCAAAGACTGAAGATGGTGCCTTTGACAAATTCCGGTACACTGCGAGCAGTTCGTGACGACATAGTACCATTGTACGGCCAGCAAGGCTCCCATTGGTTGATGACCACATCCTCTGTCCTAATTTTTGAATCATCATTCACCTTCCAGAAGCGTATCTGAAGCAAAAGAGACATCAGTACCAACAGCTTCTACGCACTCAGCCCTTTGTCACAACTGCACCAATGCTAAATTACAATTTATTCCAAATTCCACTCAAGTGTTTACAGACAGAATCGTCATGCAGAATATTTATTCTTGGCGACAATGACAGGGCGTCCAGGGTGATTCTCATTTCAAGTCTATTCTCATTTCTCATTTCAAGTCCATGTAAGTAAGAAAGCAAAATCTTGTAAATTTATATAGCGCTTTGGAAAGTAGCAAAGTGTTAGCTGCTTATTCTTATGCGCTTAATCTTTCTTGAAATAGCTATGGGCAAGGTGGGTTGTCAGCAGGGCGAAGGTCAGTGTATCTATGAGGCGGCGGGGCGGGTTGCTATAGCTACGGAGGAAATAACTTTTGAAATAGGAAGGTTTTAAGCAGCAAAGAAGAGACGTTTCTGGTTTGTTTAGAATCAGAAGACAAACCTGATATCCTTTGAAAAACCCTCTCACAGAAGACAGACTCTCGTCAATTGGCGTCCATCTGAATGACGCACTTGTGCTGTTCACTGATTCAGAGACCAATTCAAAATTCTCAGGTACCGCACGGGGCACTACAAAAATCAAGCGCATCACGCAAAGCGTATTAGAATCGTCTGAACCAGCAAAATATTAAAGTTTCTGAGGCTTAGTGTGAGCCAAAATTCAGAACACAGGCAACCAACTTTCTCTTTATTGAAGTTGTAACTAAAAGGCAAAGAGAGCACAAATACCGTCTTCTCCAGAGAATCCAAGTTTCTTGTCTGGTTCGCCAGGAGCACTTCCAACATTATTGACTGCCTGCACGTATATCACGTACGGTTTGTATGTTTCTTGGTGAGGAATACGAAGTTCACTCTGACGCCAGTCGCGCTCCTCGTGAATGATTTCCTGGGCGCTGGAAATGTCGTTGCGTTTGTACGATATGACGTAATGAAATCCTTCACCGTTATGCTCTGTTCTCAACATCGGCTTAAAAGACAGATCAGCAAATAAGAGAAATAAGAAGTGCAAATATTTAATCTATATGGCGCTTTGAGAATAAAGTACTGGTAACTAGTCATCAGGCGAGAGTGCTTTATATCAAAGTCCATTCCTTGTGGGTGGACAGGCAAAAAACTTGATGAAATAAATGGAATAAATCAAGGTAGGTTGTCCATCTAGGTCGTAGGGCTGATGCTCCACATAGTGAGGCACTCATTGATCTAAAGTTTATCTGAACCCTTAACCAAAATGCAGCTTTCAATAAGCATTGACTTAATTGACAAATGGTCAGACAATAGACAAAGATGATCATTAACTCCTGGGTTTAATATGCAGTCTGAGCCAATGAATTGGCAAATTCATTTGTGCTCTTTATAATTTAAAAATATTACCGGTAACTCACACCAGTATATCATCTCTTTTACAAAAGAGCAACAAAACTTAAGCAAACGCTTCAGCCAGTAAGACACACTGGAGTATCTAATATCTATCACCTATTCAAGTCATTATAGCAAATGAAGTATAAAAGTAAATAAATATATGGAGAATAGCTCAAAAATTTTAATGCTAACTATAAAAATTCATGCCAAACAGAAAACTTTGTAGGCAGCATCTGGGAATTTGTGGATTCACGCCTATGAGTATCCATATCAAACATTGTCAAACTCTTTGAAAGTAGTAATACTGATACCTCCCATACGATGACCAGAGTGTCTGGATCTCTGCTTTCAGTGCATACTCTGAGGGGGTTTCGAAGCGGTCTTTCCTGCTGCGTTGTGCACGAATCCCGGCTGAACTCACTACGATTGCTCACGCCGACCGCGTTCTCTGCCGTCACGTGGAACGTGTAATTTGTCCACGGTCGCAGCTGAATCCGAGCTCGATTCCACGAACTGTTAACTCTTGTGGCCTGGTGAAACTTTCCAGTTTCGTCATGAGAAGAGTTGTAGTAGACTGCATATGTGGACACCCGTTCGTTACTGTCGCCTCCTGGCGTCCATTGCACGTCGGCAAACGGTGTATTGCACGAAGAAACGCGGACGTCTGTCGGAGGATTTGGACGATCTGAAGTAAAGCAGAAGATAGAAAGAATTGGAGGAAAATGACTGTCAACCCTCTCATAGAGGATGCCACATAAAGAAAAAAAGAAGAATTAAAGCAGAAAACAAGACAAATTATGATTCAGTTTTCAAACAATAATAACTATAATTAATTATTAAAGTATGGCAATATATAATAAATGAAAACATGTAGACTGTAGAGACAGTAGTCACTACTACCAATCGCAATGGTCAAATTATGCCTCTAAAAAATTAAGTGATGCATGTACCAATGACTATTAGTAGTATTGAGTAAATCATCATCTTTGTTGTGGTTGTTGTCATCATCATCAGCAGCACCAGCAGCAAAAAAAAAGTCAAACTCAATAATCTTACAGATCCACATTCAATTGTGCATTAGTCTCCTTTATCTATCAATACAAAGATAACTATAAACCTGCATACATAAGTTTCAAGATTATAGAAACTTTAGGCACTCAATAAAAATCTTTTTAATAAGCTCTGAATATCAATATCATTACCTTTGACAGTCAAAACAGCAGTAACAGTATCAGAATCAAGTCCATTGCTTGCATTACACGTATAGTGGCCAGAATCATCGACTTCGATCCGTTTGATTATTAAACGCTGTCCGCCATCAAGAAGAGACCAATTGTCCTTGCCGTCAAGATCGAGAGTTTCTCCATCTTTCTTCCATTCAATTTTAAGATCGTTGAGCGCACTTGGATCTGTCGTGGCACTGCAGTTGAACGACACCTGAGTTCCTGCGAGAACTATCTGGCTCTCTGGTCGATCGACAATTACAGTTCGTTCTGTTATCAAAGATTATAATTAATAAATGTTAAGCAATTTTAGCGAATTTTGTAGCAAATAAAACAAAAATTCTACATTTGTATTTCCCAATTGAAAGAAATTAATTCAATTTTGTGCTTTAGAAGTCAGGATTCAGGACAGGAAAACCAACTTTTCAATTAAGACACATTAAATTGTGATTTTCACTTTGCAAAACTGTGCATTATGAAATAACCTTAAAAATTTCAATATTAACCTTAAAAATTTCAATACTGAATAAAAATCAACACACAAAACATCATTAAACAATTACTCTAAAATCATACAACAATCCTCAAACACAAGTGGTTTTAACACAGGAGAGATCCTACAAAACCAACTTAAAGTACAAAGTTACAAAACCAACTTAAAGTGCAAAGTTTGACACCAATATATTTTGGAAATTGCACGCACCAACCACAGTCAGTTTCCCGGGGGCAGAATCCGAACCAAATTTGTTGTAGACATAGCACTGATACACATCCTCATCCTCCTTTTTTATGTTCTGCAGTAAAAAAATTACCAGAAAAACGAAATGTAATCTGTATGCAAGATTTACAAATAATTAGAATAAATTGCAGAAAATTGATCTCTAAAATTTAATGATGTAACTCATGAAATCAATGCCATAACAATATAATATCTAAGCATAAAAACTTGTCTCATAAGCTTACATGTAATTAATATACTGTATAATGAGCATAATAATTAATAGGTACATACCGGTAATTTAAAGGTTCTATGATAAGAAATTATATTTTATTTTAAAACTTCAAAGCTTAACACAATGCATGTTTTTGAAAACTGTCTTGGAGAAATATTTAAAGTAACAGTATGCAATCAGACTACAAGCTTAGTTTTATTAATAGACTTTCTGTCACAGGCACAAACAGGGTTCAGAATAGGGGACACCATGATTTTTACAGGCCAACTTGGTCAGCCTCGAGTTCTAGGATAGAGCACCAGCCGAAAAATTGAGAATATTGTTAGATTCAAATCATGAGACTCTGAGAATATTTTCAGACGACATAGCAACATGTCATCAATCGCCCCGCCCCCCGAACTGACAACATGTTCTTACTGATTTTGCACAAATCTCACACCCAGTGTAGGCCCAAACAGAGTGGGGCGGTTGCTCTGTACCACATCACTTCCTGTGAAAGTTATTAAACTTCCTTGTTCTCTGTCTATTCCACCCTCCCTCCCTCCCTCTCTCCATCCATCCATCCATCCCTCTCTCTCTCTCTCTCTACCTCTACCCTACCTACCTACCTACCTACCTCTAAGTAAACAATTTAAAGGTGCAGACTATTTCTAAACTTTCAATTAGTCCCTCATTCCATGGTCCTTGATAGAAAATATCTGCAGCACTTTGGTCTTAGTTATATTACACCATCCAATCACTAACAATAAGAAATAGGAATTAGACAAAGCACTTCACGAGTAATAAGCATTATTGGTGTTTCAGTAATAGAAGAAGATAAAAGGATGTCATACTGTTCATTTCGACCATCGTTACTTAGTCATAGGGTTAGATAGGGTACTGCCTCATACAGACTATTTTCAGCCTATTAAAACATCAAACATCACAGTGCACACATTGTATCAAAGAGAAATGTTTAACAGATGTATCGACACCAGTACAAATGCTTTGAAGCATTTAGTGCAAACTGTGTCACTGGGCATATTAGCAAGTTCAAAACAACTTATTTCTTAGTAGTGCACAGTACTGAGAATGCAATTTGTGCACATCCTGTTACAACAAGATTTGACTAATTTCACTGACAGAGATAAATAATAATCTTGTTTTCACGAACTGTTATTTCCAAATTTCCGTTGTCCAGAACTGTAAAGCGTTCTCTCTCGTCAAGGTCTTGAACATCAACCTGATTAAGACTTTTCTGCCATACCAGAGTCGGCTTAGGAGCTCCAAAGACGCGACATTTCAGAACTGCGGTACTTTCTTCGGCTACCTTCAAGTCCTGTGGTGATTCAATAAATGTTGGTGCTTCGGCTGAAAATAAAATGTACAAAAATGTACAAAGAATGTCATATACTTACTATGGGCTAAAGTTGTGTGGCATCCTTCATGCAAATACCGGTAGCATGTTTGTCATACTCGACGGCTATAAATAGTCAAATAGTACATATATGTGAAAGATCTTGGGAGTAAGAAGACTGCAAAGAATAAGAAATGAAGACATTAAAAAAGACTGGTGATGCAAGATACAATAATAGACAAATTCAGAAGAAGAAGACTTAGATGGTATGGCAAGTAAATAGAATGAAAGACAACAGACTCTCACATAAGGCACTCTACGCATACACAGAAGGCAAAAGAGGAAGAGGAAGGCCCAAGAAAAAGTGGATAGATAATATCAAGACTTTGAAAGATACCAGATATCAATAATTGATGGAAAGAGATTAACAATGGAAAAAATAAAAGGAGAAGTTTCGTGTCCAGCTATTGCTGCTAATGGGCTGACAGAACGCAACTAATGGTGATGATGATGATGATGATGATGATGATGATGATGATGATGATGATGACAATATTGTCATAAACTGTTCAGTGTTCATATTGACAAGATATATTAACACTAGGCAAAGTTATATCAAATTCATTTCAAATATGATTACTGCAAATCAACAGATGGGTTTTCAGACATCTCACAAAGCAGCAGCTAGCTTATTTATATTTACTGTAGGTTAACAGCATGGGAGAGCCCCCATGAAACAACAGAGTAGGCCTTTGCCCTAGCGCAGAGGCATAGCCAACGATATATAGTCTTAAAATGGAGAAACAGCCTCAAGAGATAGGGCAGCCATCTGGTCAAACAGTATGTGACTGTTCATTATTATCCAGAATTGAACAGCGGTGGGACAAGGAAGCAACTGCAGCCCTGGTTTAAAACCCTTGGTACTTCTCTAATTGATATGAAATTAAAAACAAGCAGGCACCATAATATAAGTATCTGGAATCTGTTACTTAGTGTATAATTACCTGATATATATATAAAATAAATAGAAATACCAGTATATAAAATAATTAAATAATTAATAATTAATAATTAAAAATAAATATAATATAAATAAAATATTATATATATAACAGACCCTTAGTGCAATAATAATAAATCAATCAGTCAATCATAAAACCAATCATAAGACTTTTTAGCGCTATAATAATAATGCATTTAACATCAGTCAATAGCTGCTTCAAAGTGAGAATCATAACATAGTCAAAAAATCACGTCTGTGGTTGTTCATAATTGAAAATCTATATTTCAGTCCACAAGTTCCTGGTTGCAACTTATGAGGGCATACAATCAAAATAGTATATGTATATGCCTAAACTGAGAGATGGAGGCTTTAATAGAGGCTATGAGCATTCAGGCCTTGATGGATAATAGCAACTGCATTACAGATAGCAGCAATAATTATAATTAATTAGTCCTTATGCTTGCACACCAGCTTTGCTATCCAATGATCAACAATCCATTATAACCTCTATTGTTTGAAGCAAACATCCTTATCCAACACCTCATGGATAATGAGGTGGTGGATGACCTTTGCCCGGCCAACAACCAACCTTGTTCACAGTTATTTCAAGAAAGATTAAACGCATAAGAATAAGCAGCTACTACCGTACTACTTCCAAAGCCCTATATAAATTTATGAGATTTTACTTACTTACTTACTTATTTATCAAAGGCTAAAGTGCAATTGTCTGATCTGGCGTTAGCTGCCTTTATAATTCTTAAGCACTGTAGTTCTATCACAAAATGCCACTTTTACTTGAAATTTTGAGGTTGACTTCTATTCAAGTATGGAGTTCTATTAGAATAGATACAGAATTTAAGCATACTGCAGCAGCAGCAGCAGCAGCATTAGACTCACCAAACACGTTGAGATAGGCGTTTGCAAAGATGTAACCGTGAGCATTACTTGCATTGCACTGAATGACTTGGGTGTCTGCCTTTGTAACGTTTGAATACCTCAACCATCCCTGGCCAATAGTTCTTCTTGGATTTGGAGGACTGTCTGCAAAACAACAGAGATACTTAAGAAATTCAATCAGCTCTAATTCTATTATAGCGTAATAATGCAACCATATCTTAATCTTAACAATCTTATTAACAGTAAAAATAGCAGTGGTTTCTTGTACAGGTACTAATGCAATTCATCATTCTAGGCCAAGTAAAATGCTATAAACGTTTGACCAATAGTAACCGCTCTTAGGCCTAAGCAAACAGTGGCGTAGCCAAGGGGGTTTGGGGTTAAAACCCCTTGGCAGCAAAAAAAATTTTTTTATGTATTCCCATGCAATTTTTATTTTTTGAGGTGATTTTTGGAGTGAAAACCCCCTTGGCGGTTATCGACGAAATTTTTTTTCAAAACCCCCCTTCCGGAAATCCTGGCTATGCCACTGTAAGCAAATATACTCCACCAATAGACAAGCAAGTCACAACTTCAACAGGTGTCACTAGACTCACTATTGCAGATTAAAAGCACTGCATCCTTTCAGTAAATAGATGATACAAGCATCACTAAGTTCGGATGCAAACAGAAATGTCAATGATTCACTGATTCCATTGCCCACCTTTCTCTTATCGGCTTTCCTTCTGTACCTCACTGACGCTCAGTTCATTTTGCAAGCATTCGCCTAACAGGCACAATGCCGCGCATGCCAAGCTGGGAAAAAATCCACTTACCAAGTATCTAATGTCTGGGGTTACCAGGTAGAGTTGACATACAATCGAGAAAAAAAAGAAAAAATCGAACAGAAAATTGACAACGCACCCTATTAGGCTCTACACTAGCACGCAAACAAATCTCAATTTTAATTAACCCCTTAACTGGGGATCCCAGATATGTCCGTCCATTTTACATTGAGTTACAGTTAAATACACAGTTAAGGGGTTAAAATCTCACCTGCCACAGGAATGCCGTTGATATACCAAGCAATGTCCGGCTTTGGATGGCCATTAACGTAACAAGTGAAAAGAGCATCCTCTTCATCCGATGTGTTGATATCTTCTGGTTGCTTAGTGCGCCAAAATGGAGGCGCTGCAATGATATGCAAAATTATAGTACTAACATCATTCTACAACCTATATCTTAAGCAAGCAGTAAATATGAGCAAGAAAATTAAAGCAAAAACAAAGCAAACTATTCTAACAGCTATTTTCTAACTGCTAAAACCCTGTGAGCAATGAAGGTGCCCAACCAGTACAAATATGTTGTTATTTCGAAAGAACCCTAAAAAGGAACGAACAGATATCTGCCATAAACGGACACAAACTGACTGAACACTCTGTTCTAATGTTAAGCAATGCCCGACCAGTACAAATATGTCGTTATTTCGAAAGAACCCTTTAAAAAAAGAACAGAAAAATATCTGCCATAAAACGGACAAAAACTGACCGAGTACCATACTCTGTTCTAATGTTAAGCAATGCCACCAGACACTCACACTCCACAGTCAAATGGAAATCCTTCACTTGAGGCTCTGAACCGATCTGATTAGAAGCGGAGCATTGATATCGACCAGCATCGGAGAAGTCAACGTCGTGGATAACCAGTTCCTGACCAAAGCTTGACGTAGTGTCAGCTCTGGACGGCATTGCACCGTCGAGTCGAATCCACGACACTTTTGGTGTCGGACTACATCAACAGATCCAAGCTGAGACGTTGTATCATCAGTATTGAATAAGAAGTATTATGAAAAATCTCTGAAAATCAAACTACTGTGTAGTTGAATTAAATGTATAAAGGCAGTGATGATTAATTAACATTTAACCATTCAAAGACTGAGCCACAGTATTCTACTCTATTGAGCTGAATTTTATTTAAACAAACTATCATTCTAAGACTCTAAGTATTGTTTCTGTTGTGTCCACAGCTATTCGTCCATCGATCTTTTCATCTATGCATAGTGACATACAAGCAATGAACAGTAAATATCATTCTTCATGTACCAGCAAAATAAACACGAAACTAAAAATTCTGGCTTTGACCAAACTCTGAATTTCACAAGTTCAACATCAAAAGAACACAAAAATTTGTTAATTTGCAGCTGAGAGAATCAATCAGCCGATAGAGAAAAAGACCAAGTTTACTTACTATCCAGAGAAAATACATTTCATCTTCTTAGTGAGGCCTTTAATGGCAATATCGAGACCAGGAGAAGTCCACATTGGTCGTGGCGGCTCATATTTTGGACTACCTGTAAATTTAAATGAAATTATGTGTTTCAACTGGTGGTATTATAACTGGCCTGCAACATATCTTCAGCAAAGAAAAAAATACAAAAATTGAAGGTTTTTAGTGCTATAGACAATTATTGATCACCGGTATTATAAGAAGAGTCATGAATTATCAAATGATAAATTGATAATGATATGAACAGATGATGTGTGCATCATTATACCTAAGCAATGGAAAATCCATGTTTTCAGTCTGAATATGAATGCAGAAAATAGTGGCATGAAAGATGGCAACAAAATTTTATGCTAATTCCAATGATTTCTGACATTTGCAAAATATTAACATCTCCTGCACATTCGAACAGCTGCAAATGATTGACTATTGCACATCACAGATTTGCCACACTTTGTTGTTTCAAAGAAGTGTCCATAAGAAACTTTAGCAATAAATGTTAACTTTTAGATAGAAGCAGTTATTACATTTTAACATATAAATTCGATATTTTAAAAACTGTTAAGAAGCCTCCAATAAATCATAGAAAATGCAGGCATTCAAGCTCAAAAGCTTCAAATAAAGAATCAATGACCAAGATCTACCATAGGTCCTGAGCTGAATCGATCTTAAGATAGCACATAAACTTGTTAATAAAACCAAAGAGTGAATAAGCCAGGCAATAGCAAAACAAAGCCAATTAGCCAATTCATGCAGAGTGACAATCTTATCTTATTACTGCAACCGATGTTAGGCTTTCAAACAAATTAAACTGCAAAGTGATAAAATGCCATTTCTGAATATACATGTAACCAGAACAGAGCATTGAAAGAAATTAAAGTTGATTTTCTAAAAAATATCAAGAACATCAGAGCTGTATGTATCAAACTCATATTCATAGCATGTGCTAGCAACAAAGCAGGGTAAAGAATAAAACAAAAATCCTTCATTTTGAAGAAAACTGAAATTAATAATGACATAACTCTTAGCTTAACACACAAAAGCATATATCCAACTAAACAACAGCAAAAATATTTTAAAATGTATTTTAAAAATATGTACTTTCAAAATGTTGACCCACTAAGCAACAAAACAACATGGTTGACAGAAGGGCAAAGATTAAACATAATATTAACAGCTCCATAAAGAGCAAAATAAATAAACCATGCAATGCTAGGGTAAATAATTGGCACTCGTTTCCTCACACAACCTTAAAAATTTTGACACTTAATCAGAAGGTTTTATTTATTGACATAATAATGACAAATTAAACAACAGAATGAACAATACAGAGATATTATACTTGACATTCTGCAGTAGCAGTCAGTGGTCACACTAAGACAGCGGTTCTCAAAGTTTTAGGATTTCTTGCATGGTGGCCCGTTAGAAATTTTTGTGATGATTTACGGACCTTATAACATTTGAATTTTAAATTAACTATAATTACTAATTAACAGATAGACTATTTGTTTTGTCAATCAATTATTTAATCAGAAAATTGCAAATCTTAGTCATCAAATTTAAATTCAAATGGAATCAGTACTCTTAGAGCCATCAGTGTGTTTTGTGTTCTGAGGTGTTGGTGAAATATCCTGAGAAAGTAATCCTTTACAGTCCCCTGAAACTGCTTGACGGTCTCCTATGGGACCGAACCCCAGTTTGAGAATCACTGCACTAAGATGCACAGTAAAACGCAAAGGCACAGGTTACTTCGTAGGCTCAACAACCATAGGTGAACTGAAGGGTTGGCACCTTCCTGGTACAGAAACAAACGAACGGTTTCTTACATGAACAAGTTTTGAACCCCGGACCTTGTGAGCGCAAACCGGCCTGTGGAGATTACAGGTAATTATAACTCTCACCGAGCCTCGGTGTTCACCTGTGCACATCAAAATTGCCAGCAACTCAAGGTGCAAATGCCAATATATCACGCGGCTGATTCTTCCCTGGTATTTGTTAATATGGTGCAGATGCATCTATGCTATTTTTACCATTTTCCTAGATACCGTAGCTAAGCCCTTTGACTATCAGCTATCAGCATACTACCAGTTAATGCTGTTTTCCCACACTATTGAATTTGAAACAACAAAAACCAGGCGGCAACTATCTGCATTTTTCTGAAACTTTAGTATCGTAGTAATATAAACAGTGTCCGGTAAACCATGCGGATTTAACATGGCCACCGACGTTTTTGTGCGATAAAGATAGAAATTCATCATTCCACGTGAATTAAACTGATGGTCTGAACATAAATTCAATTTAATTTCAATGGCTTAAAAATTTACAGAGAACAATATAACCCGGAAGTTATTATTCTAAATTTACTTCTGAACCTTTACAATTAGTGTCCTATTTGTGGCACCCTGCCAAAACTAATGAAATAATTTAGCAGCGCAAATGAACACAAAACTAAATAAACGAGACAGAATTTAACCCGAAAATAAACAGAAACCACTAGTGCTTTACGTCTACGTAGACTGGAAGCTCTACCTATTAACTGCAGGACATTCATACCTACAATCGGACGAGGTTCAATTTTCTGGTCATCACCCTGCACCAGACTTCGCAGTTCCTTATTGTCAACAAGGCAAATGTATGCATGGCCATTCTGTGCATCTTCCAGGTCAACATTGGCAAAATACAAATTGCCTGAAACCAACGGAGAACACTGGAAATGGAAATCGGAACAGCAGACAACTTGATATCCCAACTGAACTAACAGCTCGACGGCATGCCAAGCACGCAAAGACAAAACCTCTCTAATTCCAGGGACAACACAGTCCAAAAGGTCAAATAAGAGCAACTCAACCAAGTGAATCGATCAGACTGAATTCTGATTCGTTAAAATTTGACCAAATCAAGCCTCGTTTCGGCAACTATACCAACCATCATAACCCTGACTCTTAAGCAGACTGACACTAGATGATTTCCTTAAACCATATCAATTTAACTCGATTAGCAACATCAGATTTATCAATAATAATAATAATAATAATAATAATAATAATAATAATAATAATAATAATAATAATGAAGCTAGGCGTGGTATGGCTAATAATAGTGGAATTCTGTTTGTACATGATTTGTCATTTGGGTGTCATTGCCAAGTTAGTGGTCTCTCTTTCTCTTTCTCTGCAAAGATATGTCTTTTTAGCAATAGTTATAATCAGAAATGGAAAATATTATGCATGCCAAACAAGTATGCACTTGCAAAACAAAATTTAGTTAAAGCAATAAGAATAAATCAATTTGATAATCACTTTAGGGGCTGTCCATTAATTACGTCAACAAAATAGGGGAGGGGTTTGAAAAGTTTGACACTTGTTGATAGGGAGAGGGGCTTCAAGATAAATCGATGCCAACAATTTCATTTTAAAAAATAAATGTAATAAATCAAAAAAATTAACTTCCATAATTCTATTTTAGCATAAAAGCCAGGCATATAAAATATTTTTAGCTTGTAGAAGAGGGTCTCAAAGTTTTTGACATAATTTCATTAAGGGGTCACTGAAAATTTGATAGCTGTTGACAAAGGGGCTTAAAAATTGCCTACAATTTTTGACATACTTAATGGGTGCTCCTTTTAGGGGGGAGTTAAAAGTTTTTGACATAATTTTAGGAGGTTGTCACCAAAAGTTTGACAGTTGTTGACAAGAGGGAGGGGAGGGTCAAAAATTGCCAAAAAAATTGTTGACATCCCTTAATTATCAAGGACAATGCATCATAAGAAGAGTTCCTTGCTTTTCTAATAGTAATAACAACAATAATAAAATAATAATGATATGATTATAATAATTTTTGGAATGGTCATTAGTGAAGTGAGGAACAGCATATAAGTCATTCAAGCAACTGCATTAAGTATATTAAAATGCAAGCAAGCAATAAATAAACTGGCATTAGAAAACTTGTTAGTTTCACGTGGCTTCACTTGTACTATCAAAAATCAAACAAAACAATGTGATTTCCTCAGTAGAGTGCAGAGGGTGGGTCGGTGGCCCGGGGTGTCGACCAGATGGGGTGCCAAAATTAGGTCGGGTGACCTTTTTTCTCGTCAAACATTTTCCATCAACTTGGTCCTGGGTGCCCACCGCTCTCTGCACGCCACTATATTTTCTACCGGCTTCGAATGATGCCCACGTATAATGCTAAAACTTGTTCCAAGCCAATATATATACTCAACGCATCACAGGTTTCTTATTTAGACACCAGTCAGTCATGCCATTCTGCTTAGTATATTAACGAGAAAGGTTTTCTCCATCCAGAGAACAACTGTAACACCATGCAAGTCATTCTTTTACTTCTTTGTGTTTTAACAAAGCCAGCGTGCCATGCTGAAAGTACCTCTTGCAGGCCTTGCACTAATGCGCTGGTCATTTCCCTGGACTATTATCCTAAGGTATTTATTGAAAGCAGCACACAGATATCGCGTGTGCAGGTCTGAAAACGAGTCACCTTCAGCAATGTTTGCAAAATACAGATTGCCTAAAAATTGAGTTGAAATAATACATTCAGTTTGGATTCAACACTAAAGAACAGTTTCTGCCTGAATACAATTATACTGTTTAAAACAAAATTGAAATAATGCATATAGTTCTCATATAGATGAGAATATCATAAAATCTGTTATCAGAACAAACAATAGAATAGGCAGGGGCGGCGCTGGGCGGGTGGGTCCGCGGGTCCGGACCCACCCAGCCTCGGGCAAGAGCACCCGAGCAAATCATGCAAATCCGTAGATAAATTTTGTTTGGGAGGGGGTGGGTAGGAGTAGTCTGAGTCAGATCCTGGTTGTGTTCAGTGGGATCATATTACGAGATTGCATTAGACCCACCCAGCCAAAATATCCCAGCGCTGCCCCTGAGAATAGGAACTAAGGGCCAATGAGCTAATGCTACATCCTTTATACCTCATGGCCATTTTTAATTCTCAGAATTTTAAGATTTAAATACCATCTGTACACGAATTACTTCTTCAGCTGCATATCTTTTCATATAGAAAACAATCTATCAAGGTAAGGTTTACACAAAATTACCATATTAATCCTTCAATAAACTCTGTGCATGTCTTTATTCAATTTACAGATTTGGAATGCAGGCACATGCCATCATAAATAACTACTGGCTTTATTTTTCCAACAACACTGACATCTCATAATATGGCAAATTCATGTCTGCTATCTTACCGAAACAGCGCTCTTAATTGCAATAAGGCGCAATACTCAGGAAATTCAAAAATCAGAACATTGAGCTAATATCCGTATAATGTCTACCTGCATAGTCCTGCGAAATTCGTGCGGTATTGTCAATTGGACGAAGCTTTGAAGAATTTCTGTTGTCGCCCCAGTAAATCGATGCCGTTGGATAACTATTTGGGGGCTGGCAGGGAAGGACGAGCGATTGCCCGACGTAAGGTCGATGCACCTGAACCTCTCTGACTGTTGGAAACGGTTCTAGGACTAGGAAAAGAAACCAATCCAAACAACACCTACATTGACTTGTCACGCACAGTAGCAGAACTATATACAGATCAACGTCAATGCAATAGTATAAGCAGTTTAGAAGTTATAAGTTATGGCCTCCAGTTGGCTTTTCCACCATTGGGTGTTTCATTGCTTCCTGTCTCCCACTCCGACTGATTTCTGGAATCACCTGGTCTTTTGGGGATGGGTCTGGAGTATTATCAATTGATACCTTGATACCCAATTAAACTTGTTAGTTTAAAACCTCCATTATCACTCACTCCTTTACTATTGCGGACAGTAAATTTACTGCAGGCTAGTCAGTGTGCAAAAGATTTTCATTCTATTGAGTTTTGTATCCTAAGTTTCCTTTATATTCATTTTCAAGCCATATTCATTGGAAGTTTCATCAAGTTTTTTTCATCTAGTTTTCGTCATGATTCATTAAAGTCTTTTCGTTTCATCATTCATTGCCTAGTAATCACAAAAAACAATGGCATTGACCAGTTTCCATTAATTTTAACTCCAACTTCCATCTTCTCCACTGCCTTGTCCCTGATCTCTTCAATGCAGAAGTTGAACAGCAGTAATAGCACCACCAATAACCTCGAATGACAAATGATCTATCAAATCACAGATAAAATGATCAAATTTGTACAATCCCAATGCTGTCACTCCCGCTAGCAAACAACCAGGTGTGCCAACATATTGTCAATCGGACAAGTTTCAATGGAAAGCAAACATGCCTAGGAACAGAACTATCATGGTTACCATTCAAATGTTCAATTTATACAGCGCTTTGATAAGAATGCCCTCCTCATCAGCCTAACGCACTACACAGGCCATATTAATGTCCACTGGGTTCCAGTGGACAAGTAAACATTTGAACTACGGGACAGAAGTGACTCGGATATACGGTACTCTTCTGCAGCGATAAGGTAGTTGACAGCCAGTAAGCAAGTAATCGCTCAAGTTTCAACCTCAATCTTCATAGAATTACAAAAAAAATAGGCAGCATAAATCACACTACATTACTTCCAGCACAAGCCTATCTCCCACTGCAACATGCTGAGATTTTTAAGACTGGCAGAGCAATGCCAAAATAGAGGAAGAAACTGTATATTTAAACATGTTTGCACTGTCATGGCAAATACTCTTGTCTTTTCTGTTTGCTAACTTCTAAGGCACTTCATCCACTGAAATCTGATGCAAAGCCTCTTGGATCTTTGACGTGAGACAACCAAGATTATCTACCAGAACACTGCAGTGGCTTGTTGATTCCTTAATAAACAGCTAATCAATCTTTCTGAAATTCCAGCAGATCCTATTGTCTGCCTTATCCTTAACCGGTAATTCCACTGGCAAAGGTCGCAGGCTGCAATGATTTGCATGCACCAAAGCTCGAATTTCAGCTTTGTCAGTTTCAATTTCAGTTTCAGTTTCAATGACAATTTCAGTTGCAGTTTTCAATATGAATCTGATACTGTGATGCAGCAGAATGGGGCCCTTTAGACTTGGGTGCCCCTTACCCTGAACCATGTGCCTCATATTGCTGCTAAGCAACTACATCCGTCACAGTTCAGTGTTTCTATTTTTAAGACAAGATTGACCAGCTGACAATGCAAAATGTTAAAATGACCAAGAATTCCCATTAAGTAAGTACTGTAAGTAAGTAAACAATATCTCACAAAATAATACAATGCTTTCGATGCAGTACTGCAGTAGCTGCTTATTCATAATTTGAAACAGCTAAAGACATTATGTCGCACTGTATTGGATTTTGACTGCAATGACATATAACATTGTAACATTGTATACTGCCATTTGTATTGCTAATTGCTATCAATCTAAGGATTAGGAGATAACAATGAGAATGCATGAACAAAACCATAATTTGAATGAAAAGCAAAAATGTGGAAGTAAAAATCGTCCTCACACAGGACAGAGTCTACTCGAAACCCAGTTAACTTATTATTATTACTATTGTTACTATTATTACTATGATGATGATGATGATGATGATGATGATGATGATGATGATGATGATGATTATTATTATTATAGTAGTAGTAGTAGTAACAAATCAGAAGAGTAAGATGCATGCATTGAAATAAAATAATTACAGCTAATTGTTGTTCACCTGCTTTCTTGAGCAGAGTTTTGATGGAAACAGCGGTTCCGTGCACATTAGAGGCAAAGCATTGGTAAACACCCTCGTGAGGGGATTTCGGGTCGTTGATCACCAGAGTACCTTCGCTGATCAGCTGCTGGATATCCGAGTCAGAGTCGGTGGTCGCCAGTGGCTCCCCGTTTTTCCGCCAAGAATATCTATAAAAGCAATGTCGTTTGCTGCTGAAACCACTCAATGTCAAAGCAATCAGCCTTCTCTGCATAACTGGCCAGCCAATCTTTTATTTCGTCTGCTCAATTCCTTAGCACAAAGTAAATTATGAAATCAGTCTTTTTCAGAAACTTATTCCAACTGCTGTCACACTAGGTCTGTGGATGATGTTACTTAAATCTTTTTTCAACATAAAGAAATTCATTATGTCATTGAGAAATACCGGTACTGCCAAATCATAAGGTAATAGATTCATAAGATAGATACAGATTTAGTAAAAATTCAATGGCAAGTTTAGAATTAAAAGATAAATTTTCAATTAAACTCTTAAAAACACAGGAAACACATGAACACCATCGCCACTAAGGCCCCTCTGCTAAGGTTTTGTAAAGTCCTTTCCTTCTCTAAAGCCCTGATTTGGGTTTTCAAGGTAGGCCCCAGGATTGCTTGTGCCTTGGGAAAGGTGAGCGTCCAACGTCTAGAATTGGATTTATTGGATTGATGATTACTAGATTTAGTAGTCCTATTCAGAAATCGTTTCCTGTTTCAAATCTTGTCTAGATGAGCAGCAAATGTTTAACGAGTGGCACAAGTTGTATTGCACGCTGTAAAATACTGTTTGACTTTGCTGTTCTGTTTTCTTAAACCAATTCATCCTAAGTTATTATTATTATTATTATTATTATTATTATTATTATTATTATTAGACAATTTATATAGCGCAGTAGCAAGGCTGATGCCTACAACAAGAGCACTTACACACATCGATCATATCCAAGTCTAAATAAATAAGTTATAAAATTCCTAGCCAAAAGTCTGGTGGAATCAGTTTTAGTTACATAGTCTGGCAGAGAGTTCCACAGAATTGGGTTCCCAACTTCCCACGTGTGAAAGATCTTTCTCCAAAAAAAGTTAACTTATATCATCTTCCAGGTATGATCTTTGTCTATGGAAAACCTTTCCACAAACTGCTTCTGCCTTAGCATGTTTATTCACAACTGGGTTTTTATGACTTTATCTCATAATCATAGCCCCATACTTACTCATCTGAAAGATAACTCTCTGCCTATGGGTTTACTACATGAGTATCAACCTTCAACAATTGTAAACATTATATTCTGATTCTAATGCAACATTCTGAATGTTTCTGCACAAAACATGAGCAGATTCATCAAAGATTAAAGCACATTCATCAAAAATATAATTAAAAGTCAAAATGATGCAAAAAACAAAGCCAACCAAATAATTATGAAATGCCGTTGTACGTATGATATTAACAAAAGAAGTAATCTAAGGCAAACAGAGAAATGTCAAAACAGCTGACAAAAATATATAAAATAAAGCAAAACATGCAAACAAGTGCCTGTTTATACAATTCAACTACAATTTCCTAGCATCAATTCCAGTAAACATTCATTAATTTCACCAATACTCAGACAAGCATATAATATTCAGATAAAAGCAAAGTAAAGTACCGGTACTAGATAATGATGTAACAAAACAAGCAGTTTTTACTGAGATATAATGCATCAAGCACTGAACAAATTACAAGTACATATTCTGCTTATGGACATTTCTGGTTGGAAAGTTGTCTTCAACAAGACAGCTTTGGCAAATAACGATTTTATGAGTTTTGAGGAGGTAAATTTGCAAAGTGACTTTTCCTTACACCCGGCATCAGGGGCTGTCCATTAATTATGTCAACAATATTTGGGCAATTTTTGACCCCCTCCCCCCTTGCCATCAACTGTCAACTTTCACTTAACTCCCCCCCCATAATTACGTCAAAAACTTTTGACTCCCCCCCCCAAAGATCAATGACAGGTCCCAATAACAAGGTTATTATTTTTGGCGGTGATGACCAGTTTTAACCTTTTTCTCATCGAGTGTCAAAATGTGGTGGTGATGACCTTTTTTTGCCATGATTGTTTCCATTGTAATAAGTAGTATTTCATGAAATTTCCTATTTTTTTGATTATTTGTGAAAGGTGAAATTGTTGACGTCAACTTCTCTTGACCTCCCCGTCCCCCTTATCAACAACTGTCAAACTTTTTCAAACCTCCTCCCCCCCAAATTGTTGACGTAATTAATAGACAGCCCCATCAGACGATAGCAGCTGTTTCTGAAGCAGCTGCAATGCTCCCAAGGATGTCTCTAAATACTCTTAGGATTCAATCAATACAACTGGACCGATGAAATGAAGCTACTACCCAACTGACCTGGTTTTATATATATATATATATATATATATATATATATATATATATATATATATATATATATATATATTAGTGGCCCAAAAAAAAAAAAGTTAAAAAAATTGTTTCTCCACAAGGCTGCACATGTTCCACTTGATGCTAGTAATAGATATGCAAAATTTTATGATGATCTGACGATATTTAGAGGTAGCTACCAATTGCAACTTCTTGTTGTATGTATACGATAATCAGAAACGAGCAGTTTATTACTGTCTGCTTTGTATTAGTGTAATGCAAACCATTCAACTTACCTATAACAGATTGAAATCCAAAATAATTAAATGCAGTATCAGCCTTTCAATCAGTTTAATAGGTATATTAAATTAAGTAGGGTTAGCAAAGAGTCCAGCGTCTTTAGGGTAAACGTAATAAGAGAGTCTTAGCTTCAAAGTTTTAAGGATTTATTTTTGAGTAAGTGAGCATGACAGAGCTGCCTTTGTAGGAATTGGAAATAATTTCCTGTGTCTGCTGACCAGCTTCACCAGATATTGTTTTTGATCCTCGTTTATTGTAAGGGTATTGTTATATGACCGAATGAGAGCAATGCCCCGTTCTGCGCAGTCATTGACAACTTTGAGAAGCTTCACGCTTTGTTTCATTTCCTGAAATACAGTATACTGCCTTCAGTCCACAAAGCAACTGGCTTGGATAAGAAAGACTGAGCTTTTTGCTGTCCGTCCTTGTCAAGCAAGTCGAACAGCTTCAAAGATCTGCTGGTAACATATTCTTCAAGAGGGGTAGAATAATTGAAAGTTTTTTCGTCCAGGCGCCTGAAGTTGTTCGAGTTTGACGGATGGGAGAAGTTGCTGGCCATTGCTGCCTTGGTTTCGTCGCTCACTTTATCATCAAATAAGGCAAGTGTGATAAGATGTTCAGAGAAATACCACAAGTGGCGAGAGATTGCTTTGATTGCAGCTACTCTAACGGTTGACACTGGGTAATGATGTAGAAGATCAAGCACCTTGAAGTCGTTGAATGGTGCACATTGTGCAAGAGGAGCTTCATGCCAGAAGCGAGCAAAGAGGACGGCAACGAAGACAGAAATGTTTGATAAGCCATTCTGCTCACGTGCGTCTTATTTAACTGACCTTTGAATAAGAACATTTTCAGGGAATAGATGGCTTTTGCCATCCACCTGGTTCTGTGCATATATATAGCTTCCTGAAGCATTCTTGTGAGTGAGATGAATTTGAACAACTGCTCTTCAAGCCAATGATCTTTCAGACTAAAATACTTAATGAAAATTCTGGAAGTCAGGATTAACAGTAACATAAATAATACATTATACATTATTCGGCATATTCAGCAACATAGGATCAGAAACATAAACAGAAATACATAATAATAATTATTTCTTCAATTCCTTGGAGGCCACGGCCCCTCCCCTGTCCCCTCCCCCCCCAATGACGCCCATGCTAATAACTGTAAAAATGACAATTGCCCTCTTAAATTCCTTAAATACAAACATTGCTACAATTACACATGCTTGCTTATTAAAACCAAACAACATACTTCTAATGCAAATACTGAACTGCTATTTTCTGGCCATTTCGATATATCGGAATATATTAATCTTCACTCACCACCCTTTAAAATTAGGCACTTTACATTCAAAACATCATAAAGTCTGAGAAATATGTCATATCTTCAAGATTGTATTACTGCCAAGCCACCTAATGGGTATCGGACCACCTTCTGATCATCAACTGATCCCCAGTACATTCCAATGGCGCTATAGAAGTTCTTTTATATGATTTTTGATTTGAACTGGATTCTTGGTCCTGCTTTACGGAGAACTGCATGATCTGCACCCGCCATTTACTAGCCGTTCAAATCAATAGAGTTTCATTTAGCGTTAATTCCAGTCCCAGGAAGGTCGAACCTGGCCGCTGTCTTTCGCTATCAGGCAAATAATTGATAATAAAGGCTGCCGCCGGCGGACGGACGGACGGATGGATGAAAGGACAGTATTTGCTCTAACAGGCCATGAATAACAAATAACAGTTACGAAATTCCCGATCAATACCAACCAACCGCCGATATATCTATACCAACGGTCATGGCCAGTGGTCAGAGACCACAGGCTTGTCGTGCCTCCAAAGTTTGACGCCACCCAGTAATAACGCTTAACTCAGCATGATTTTAAGTGGCTTAGAACAGGGTTTCCCAAACATTTTGTAACTGCGGCCCGCCTCAGCCGTTTTGTAACGTGTCGCGGCCCTAATCAATTTTCAGTGATGTTAACAAGAACTGCGCCCCCAGGAGTTTAAGGTTTCCTATTTTTCCCAACTTGCAAACAAACCATCAAGTCTTGACAGCTTAAAATTTGAAAATAATCAAAAGCAGACGTTAAAACTAAAGAGAAAGCAATTTTACCTACAGCCACCAGATGAAAAATGATAATACGGGGGGGGGGGAGGAATTAAACAACAAGAGCATCAAGTAATCTAACACACATGCAACTACATGAACTATAACCAGACTACAAACGGTACAAACAGAAACATGCCAAATTAGCATCATGCTATGTCAAAGCTCTCAAAAAAAGAACAAATCCTTTATTCCCAATATATCTGTATGATTCATGCATGAGTAAAGAAACATTGCTAGCAATCTCAGCTTTGAATTGAAAGCATAAATCATAAATATAAGCAAAGCTGCAAATGTGGATGATAAATTGACCAGCGCAACAAAAAATGGAAACCGTGCTTTGTTTTCGAGCAATCATCGAATCATTAGTGCCAATGCAACATTCATTGCAGTTACATAAATCACAGCAGACGAGAATAGGGAAAATTGACAGGAAGATGGCAGACAAGAATCAGTCTTATTTAACACTGATTTCAAGCGGGTCGAACAAACACAACTCTGTGACAGGATCTCACGTTGGCTGCGGCACGCCTTCAGCCAAACACGGCAGTCTCACGACCTCTCCTATTTTGAAAGGTGTCTCAGTGAGCGGTTCCTTGGTAATCGATGGCGGGCGATTTACGTCTGGAAAAATAACCACTGAAGTAATGGAGCAAAAAATAGACCAGAACTACTCCCAACAGAAAACCAATGTGTGCAAATACTGTAGCGATGCAGAGGAGACACGTGCATACTGAAAATTAAACAGGAGGTTCAAGTATTATTATACTGATGAACACTTCCACTGAATAAAGTTTGAATAGAATTTTATTTATGAATGAAGTTTAAAAAGACGTGTTCCCTCAGCAAAAACTATATATTTATTTAATTAATACCAAGAACAAGTTCAAAAATTTGCATTTGTGGTCTTTTAATCATGCATGCAGTTCAGAAGGCAGTTAGCAAAAAATTTCAATATATTCCATTGTGCCAGACGTTTCACAAATGTTAAAGCATTCATAATCAATATCTGAAAAGCACCTTTTCCTTGAAATTTTAACAAAAATTTCTTTCTGTAAACTTACACCACCACAGTCTACAATATTGCATATTGTCATGATCTATTTGCAATTCTTCATTTGTTACTTCTGTCAAAAACTTTAATTTAAACCGTATGTTTAATGACAGACTCTGATTGTTTTCAAAATAATTGCTGAACAGTGTGTCTCCTCTGTTAGCGGAAAATAAAAATTCGTCAATAATATTACACTGGTCTACATTTTTAAAAAAAATTTCTGCTGACCTAGGTATTTTTGCTGATTTTACCCAATTGAGAGGTGCTGATTCCAGATATGAAGTCAAAAATTATGCAATACGTCAAATTTTTTTCGAAATGAGGAATGCTTAATTAAAGGTGTTAAAGTCAAACATAAGGAAAATAGAAAATTCTGAAGAACCGATAACACGTAATATTTTTTATTCAGCCAAAAATGAGTCTGTCTTCTAACCAAGAGAGCAATAAGAGCAATAGCTAGTTGCTTAAATTTAAGTTTTGAGAAAGGAATCTTCTCGTTTTGGATGCTCCCGTATAGTTATGGTCACAGTTGTCACGCTGTAAACACCAGCAGTAGTCTGCCATAATGTTTGAGTTCCATCTGCCTTGATATCTACGTTCCATGGTGTTGATGTCTTGATGGAAGCATTCTCCTTGTTCTTCACTCATAGCGCCAAGATTTGAAGTTCAGGTAGCTATGAAAGAAATGCAACTTGACACTCAGGTTTGCTCCCAGTCTTCGAAAAGCAATCTTCGAATTTTGAACTGAAAGGTCATAATTCTCGACTCTTAAGTTGCCAAGTAAGTCAGTAATCAGGTCGTAAAAAGCATCTTGTCTACAACTATAGCATCCCATTGATTCAATAAGTCCTTTGATGTTGATGCAGTATACAAACTCCTCCTCCATATGGAAATGTTTGAAAAGATTCATTCTCTCTGCCATGATACATAAGCGTGGTTCCTGGGGCCAACACTGAACAGATTCTTTTCCTTCAGTCTTGAACCCAGTAACTCTGCTGACGACTTCGGCAGATCTAGGTCTCATAATAGGTCATTAAACTCAGCTTGGTTGAATGTTTGGTGCATTCCAGCGTCAACTTCTAAGGCCACGAAATCTTCGCAATCGGTGTCTGTTGACTGACAAAATTCATCTTCGTAAGAAACTACCAAAGTAGTGCAAATAGGTACAGGAACTTTGTCACAGTGAGCAACTGGTCTCAGAGCAGAGGGGAGATTTGGATACTGGATGGAAGATTTTGTCTTTGTGGACATGCCTGAAATATTTACCAGACAGAAGTAGCAGTCATCAACATGCATGGTTTCGAGGCTCTCGCCACACCATTGGAACTCCAAAGTTAAGACTTTTTCTCTGACCTTTAGTCACATTATGAACTGTCTGAGGCTTTCAAAACATGTCCTGCACACTTTATGTGGTGCCCAAGGTTTTCCTGGTCACCCAATTTAACTGCGAAATATGCATGCTAAGCTTTATGCACAAATTCAGACACCTATCTCCTTTGTTTAGGTGTTGTAAAGCAACCACAAATGTAACAAAATTTGTCAGGATCATTCCTGCACTGCTCACGAAGTGTTCGGGTGCTGGGTGACACATTCCACAGAAAGCTAGTTAGAATAGTTAAATTTACTGCGACTTGTAAGCCTCATAAACGACTGAATGCTGCCGTCGGTTTCATGCTGCTTATATAGGCCTATATCCATAAAATGCTGACGTCTGCAGTTTAAAACTGCCTATTAAACTGTTGTATTATTAAATAGTTATGCCCACTGCATATTAAGCATATCTTTTTGCACATCCATATCTTTTTGCATATTCAATATAGCTAAAGAATTATAATACATAATGCTACATTATTACAGTAAACAGTAAATCAGTAAACAGCGTTTTGCGAAAAAACTGGACGTGATAGGAGAAAATGGGTGTGATTTTTGGATTCAGCACACCAAAATACATAAAGATCACATGTTGTCTTCAAGTCAGCAAAATTGACGTAGACCAGTGTTATAATTTCGAACTACAACTGGAATACTCATTCTGAATGAGAACCCACTGTATCACATCATCACCAATACTAGACCACGAAAAGCAACTAAAGAAAGAAAGTTTCGCTCAAATTAAAATTCTAAAACTGAAATTTAATAACTGCTTTACAACCAATCACAAAGGCACTAAAGAATAAGCACAACTGCTGAAAAGTGCTAACACTGTCACTGGTGCTTAAGGCAGCGAGGGCAAAACTTACGAAGGTTCTGGAAGCCCTGATGCAAGGCATTTCAGTTCTACTCTTTCCTTAGGTATGTAGGCCATTTCCTTTTCAGACTGTTTCTCTATTGTAGGAGGTGATGCAACTGCAACCAGAATAACACTTACTTTGCCCCTAATTCACGCCTTTCAATTAACCGGTTGACACTGCGATTTCTATTAAAACATTCAGTATTTCTATCTGATGCATAGTCGGTCATTAGAATTGGAAATGGCTGCATAGATAAACATTACAGAGTACCATTTAAGTTTCTTTGACTTTTTACCAATTGGAGACAAAACTATAAAAAGAGATTCATATGAAGAGTATAATAATAATAATAATAATAATAATAATAATAATAATAATGATGATGATGATGATGATGATGATGATGATGATGATGATGATGATGATGATGATGATGACGACGACGATGATGAAAGAGATCCTTTATCCTACAAAGAATATATGTGACACTCCAGAGATTCAACGCAGTCGCCTTCTGCAGAACTTTCAACACATAATAATAATTAATAATAATAATAATAATAATAATAATAATAATAATAATAATAATAATAATAATAATAATAATAATAATAATAATAATAATATGAAACATTAATCAAAACACCTACAACAACCGGTTGGTCAATGGAATACAGGACATGCAGGAAAAACGGTCTAAGATGAAAAAGTTCTGGAGAAAACACTGCTTCAGCATACAGTATTTGCTAGTGATAAGAATTCATATCAAATTACATTACATTACAAAACTAATGCAAATGCCAATGCAAATTGATACAACAGGAAATAAGATGGTATCTGTAAATAGTTTGCTCACCTAATAAAAAATACACATGTAAACAAATTATTTCAAAATGCTAATCACAATATCAACTACCATTACACAATTAGGGATTAGGAATTTACGATAACGCACATAAAGCTAACTGTAAAACTGTTGCTTTCTCCCCTGTGAGAATCATATTACAAATGGTACAGCAGCAGATGATGACAACACGTCAGTACATTAGAAACAACAGATGCTATCAGATGCTAGGAGGAGCATAAGGCATCTGGTCACTGGTGATAACTGATGTCACTAAACACCGGAAGAAGCATCGTTCATGTACCAATCAATACTTGCACATGAGTATTTTCTCCATTGTTTTTACAGTATTTTATCCTCACAATAATCAAATAAATCTCGATATTCGAATAAAAAAACTGCAATATGCCAAAGGGACTATACCAACTGGCGTGAAATTAACTGGGACCCCACATTAAGCTGAACTGAATTGCATACATAAATGTAATTATAAAATAAAAACTGTACATATATGTAGCACTCTGATAATAATTATAATACCTCGTCAGTCAGTCTAAAATGCCAAACAGGCCATGTTAATGTCATCACCAGTTGACATGTGAGTGTCAGAGAATCTAGCCCTGTTTGACGTCTGGTGCTCTTATCGATTGAGCCATTGAGGCAACAGATATCTGGCTACTAATTGAGAATGAGTGAATCAATCAATCAATCAGAAAAATCACAAAATACTGGAGAAGCAAGAGACAATAATGGATAAAATCAGAAGAAGAAGACTTACCCGGGGAGGGGGAGATGGTATGGACATGTAAATAGAATGAAAGACAACAGACTCCCATATGAAGCACTACAAAGAAGGCAAGAGAGGAAGAGGAAGGCCCAGGAAACAGTGGATGGATAACATAAAAGAAGACTTTGAAGGATACCAGGTACCAGTAAAATATAAGTTGAAGGAAAGAGACTAGCAACGGAAAAAGATAAATGGAGAAGTTTCGGAAAAAGATAAATGGAGAAGTTTCGTGTCTAACTATTGCTGCTAATGACTTCCAACCTGGATCTACAACCTTGACCACCACGGACTACGGATTAGAGACTATGGATTTCACCCAGAGTGAACGCTCATGAATAAGCTGGTGCACTGCACCAAGCTCTCCGGCAGTGCTATAGAAATTTCGTCTAACTTACTTACTTACTTACTTATTCATTAATGAACTGGCAGAAAGCAACTATGATGGTGATGATGATGATTTGCAGAGAATTACTACAGTGGTTTTCACATAGGCATACTTAGCCTCCTAAACCACTTTAAATCACATTGTTATTCAATCATTAAACTTCTATGGTGCCACAATCATCATGTCTAGAGTATCAGCCAATGACACAAGAAATCCAATCCAAATTAGGGTCAGGTCAAGCCCGAAAGGTTAGATGAAGACCCACATGACGGTAAGATTAGCAACAATATGTGATTTTGACTGCTATAAGTAGAAAGTAAGATAGCACATGGTATAATAAATTAATCTATTAAACCACATGCACTAGAGTAAGTTTCTTATGAAAACATGCTGATTTGCCAACATATGCATTGGGATTCTGGAACGCAATATAGTCCTAGGTTTTGTTTATAGAAATAAAGGATCTTCCAGTAACCATAATGCCAGAGATTTAAGTGCAGCACTGGAATTTTAAGTAGCTGGATTCCCCCTCCCCCTAAAACAGATTTTTCAGGTGCAAGAAGCAAAGTACAGCAACTCACAGCTATTTGCATAACCCTTGCAATAAAAACTCTGGTGCCACTGTCTGCTGGCATCCGAAGCCAAATCAAGCATACACTAACACTACACTGACAGACCAATGTTTATTACGGTAATCTTCAGAGACACCTGAAAAATTCTGCTCTGCACCAACTGAAAAATATGACCCTAGTATACATTCTTTCTGGATTAATAGTTAATCAATAGTTACAGTAAATTTTAATAATTAATAACAGATAGGTTAACAATTATCAACTTATATTACTACTACTGCTGCTACTACTACTACTACTACTACTACTACTACTACTACTACTACTACTACTACTACTACTACTACTACTACTACTACTACTACTACTATTATTATTGTTGAAATTAAGTAAGTAAGTGAGTAAGTAAAATCTAGTTAACTTCTATAGTGCTTTCAAAAGAAGCACGGAAATAGCTCCTTATTCCTATGCGCTAAATCTCGAAATGAAGTATCTATAGCCAAAGTTGGGGTCATTCATGCCGGGCATCATCATCATCATCATCATCATCATCATCATCATCATCATCATCATCATCATCATCATCATCATCATCATCATCATCATCATCATTATGCCGTATTGGGTGACAATTATTACTGCTGTGATAGACTGTGATTAGTTGTCAAGAACCCTTCAGCCATGTAATTGATTGACAGAGGATCTCCCTGAGACACAAGAGAAGATTCAACACTGCACAGTGCACAGTCTGCTAATGACGAACAGTCAACTCTTATCACGGAAAACATAAGCACGAGAAATCACTTCTCTTCAATAACAGGAGATCTCGCCACTAGCTTACTAATGAGAGTTTTGGCAACTATATCACAACCCAAATGATGCATTCTCCCGTGCACTCCAAAACTTCTACCATTTAATATGATGTGTAAAAATCCCAGTCCAGTAGATCTGAGCAATGAGCATATGAAATGAAATGCTCATGCTCATGATGGTAGCGGTGGTCATCGTTGTCGTCGTCATCGTCATCATCATCATCATCATCATCATTACTATTTTTAAAGCGGTTTAGTAGGTTATCTTCTGTGCCAAAAATCATTGCAACGCTTTAGCAACATGTCTAAGTGCTTCGTTACTGTAGTTTCACTTAATCTCTGATTGATATCTATATACAGAACTATTGAGAATACAATGACTGCTAACCCCCCACATACAAAATAGCTCAGTCATGCAGCAAATGACAAGAGATGAGGCCCAATTGTCATCTCTCACGAAAAAATGTCTAGAAAAGTTGAAGGAAAGTAGAAAGCTCATAGATGACGCACTTGTGGTCAGTGGCGTAGCCAGGATTTCCGGAAGAGGGGGGTTGAAAAAAAAATTTGTCGATAACCGCCAAGAGGGGTTTTCACCCCAAAAATCGCCAAAAATCGCCTCAAAAAATAAAAATTGCATGTGAATACATAAAAAAAAAATTTCGCCGCCCAAGGGGGATTTAACCCCCAAAACTCCCCCCGTGGCTACGCCACTGCTTGTGGTCATGAACATGGTCACAATAATGTTGCTTCCAGCTGTACTTCACTAGTGCAGTCTCCTGGTAATGTTCTAAAAAGCCGACTGACCTCAATTAACCATTGAATCCGATTCAGCGTCGTCACGACGGACGAAAAGTTGATTGTGATTGACCAGTAATTAATCTAATTCACTAATAAAATTATTGGAAAGTACAACTTTCTAAAGCATCTGAGCAGAACCAGCTGCCGTATGCGCTGTCATTACTAGCACTGAAGATATTGACCAGACATTGCAATATATTACATCATCTTATTCAACCATAAGTAGTTTCTTTCAGAACTGAATGAAATTAAAAAAATAGCAAGGATGAGTGATCACATAGAGGTGACAGCATGACATACACACAGTAACTGATGTAATAGTCACATATACGTAATTAACTACAGCACATAAAATGCGGTTTATAAGCTTTAAATCAACTTAAGCAGCAAACGACTGCCTAAATTGGACAAGTTATTGAAGGAAATGTCAACCATTGGTGCTTGTCAACTTTTTTCAAAATAATAGTGAGGACTGGATTATATTCACACTCCATATTTGTTAACCCCAGTGGGGCTAGAACCAAAATTTTCAACCCCTGCTGGAGGCCAGCCTGGATCAATGGCAAGGCCAATAGGAAACTGAATATGTGCTTGGATGTTAATCCCCCAAACTTCTGTATCAAACATTGGTCACTGAATGGTTATTTAAGGGACATGGTTCCTTTCTATAGTTCTCCATATGAACAATAAATAAGAATCACAGCCAATAAGAAAGACTGCTAAATACGTGTGCTTGGATGTTCGCTTGCAAATTAATAACTTGAGAGCCAAGATATAGACTAACAAATCAAGCATGGACTTACCGGTAAATATGCTTTTGCGAGAAAGGGAACGTTTTATCAGCACAATAGCTACTGACTTTTTAAAGCAAACAAACAGAAACTCAAGGTATATGGAGTGAGACGGTGTGTCCATTTATTTCCATCCTGAGAAGTCATTCCACAAGAAAATCAATCGAATCTATCAAGTTTAATTAATTATATTATCAACGACTGAGCAGGCTGTTGGTCATTTTTTGAAGCCAATGCACACAGAAACCGGAGCAGATGAAAACCCAGTAATGACTCTACAATCTTCCAAACTGAGCTGATATGTCTGTAACTTCAAAGGCTGAGGAAGATGCTACTCTGGAGAGGCCGGGATCAAACAATTCAGCATTAAAGTGAGATTGATTCTCACAATAAATGCACAATCAAAATGGTTCCAGTCACTATTGATCACTGACATGGATAAACAAGTGATGTTCATATCTGTTTCTTTGATTAATTATAACTCTTTTGTGACATATGTTTGATTTTCCAGGAGCTGGGGTTTAACCATAGTTTTTGTGCATGTTAAAAATTTTGGTTTTCAGTTGTCTGACACCAACTAGAGGTAGAAAATTTTGTGTAGAAGCCAAGTTCAAAACCAGCTTTTCTGAAAATTGAAAGATGTTACATGTGATATCTAATTATAGTATTTACTCCACATCCACAAACATATAATCACATGAAATAAAGAAATCATTTATCAAAATTAATATAACAGTAGTCACAGCAATAATTTTTATCAGTAATTTCAATACCATCTCTCATAATTAGTTCAGCTCAAAATTTTCCTGTTAAATTATTCACACAAGAATACAAGTGCCAAACAACTTATATTAAACAGTTTAATTTATTTTCCCCCTACCTTGTTTCTTTTCTGCAAGGACAAATGAAGTCACCAAAACTTCCACAAGCAAAGCCAACAAAAGTGATCTTTGGCTGAACATCTTCACACAGGAATAAAACGATTCAACTCCAAACACACATACAATGCTCCGAAAAGCCTTGCACCTGAAAAAGCAAATTCCAAAACTATTCTTTTATATCATCTTACATAGTGCATAATAAGCAGTTGTTGATTATTACAGTTGTGGTTTTGGCATCTTCCAAAGGGATCCTCTCAGAAAAAGGCAATAGATAAAAAGAAATACAATTTATTGAACAAATGGTCAATGTCATATTATACCACAAAAAGCATCACAGTTTTTGTTTGTCCTTGCAATAATTAAAGAAAAACATGGAATTGTATGGTTTTGTCAGTGGTGTAGCGTGGGTTACCAGCGCCAGGGCAAAAGGATTGTGCCTCTAACTGAGCCCAAAATATTTGACAAGCAAAAAGGTTCTTGTATTGTACTTCTAAATTTCAATAATAGATTCCAAAAAGTACTTACCATTCTTCTTAGATAATGACATACATGTATATTGTATATCAGCGTATTTAATTCTCTTTTATTACTTGTCTTTTTAATTTTTTGCTTAGAAGTTTGAGCCCCCAAGAACCTAGCTTCTGGGGCAACCGTCCCCTGGCCACCATACAACACCACTGGTTCCTGTACCTGGTACTTTGAAAATATTTTCTCCATTAAAGTTATTAAATTCTGAGCCATTTGAGTCCTCACTTTAAGAAACAATGGAAATCTATAATTAATGGTTTATAATTAATCATTTGTAAGTAAGTAAGTAAGTAAGTAAAATCTCGTGGATTTCTATAGCGCCTTGGAAAGCAGCACAACAGTAGCTGCTTATTCTTAGGCGCTCAGCCTCTCTTAAAATAGCTATAGGAAAGGTGTGGGATCAGCCAGGCAATGGTCAATATCCGAAGGGCAGTGAGGCTAGGTTGTTATAGCTATGGCGGAAATGATTTCAGAAACAGGAAGGATTTAAGCTTAGACCTGAAGACTTGAGGAGATAGTGCAAATTATAGGAAATGAGGAATCAGATTTTATTGTTTTAAAGTGTCCAAGTGTGCGAAGGGAAGCTGGGATCGAGTTCAGAGTTCAGGTGCAGCATATGAGAAGGCACGGTTGCAAATTTTCAGGGATGACTGATTTAGCGGGCGTGACAGAGTGAGATGAGATGACGAACGTGGGGTCGAGGAGGCTGAGGGGTTAATAGTGATCTAAGGTAGACAGGTTTTGATGACTGAAGTGAGCTATGTGTAAGTGTTATTATCTTATATTGGATACGTTCTGTTATTTTAAGCCAATGTAATGATTTTAGTATGGGTGAAATATGGGAGAATTTAGGTGACATAGTAACAGCAACCTAAAGCATTTTGTATTGATTGCAATTTGTTGATGGAGGCTTTGGGAAGGTTATAGTAGAGGGAGTTACAGTAATCTAATTTGGAGTGGACTATAGAGGTGGCGATTGTGGACGCAGTCTTAATATCAAGACAAGGACGTAGGCGACAGAAGGTCACGAATATGAATAAAGCAGGCTTTTGAAAGTTGGGAGATTTGTGATTCAAGTTTAGAAAAGAGTCAAATTTGAATCCGAGATTTCTAGCAGTTGGAACAGGGATTATTGTGGTGTCAGGAGCCAAAACTAGTTTAGGATTGTCAATTTTTTTGAGTTGTTGGGGTAGTCCGATTAAAAGAAACTCTGTCTTAGATGGGTTGAGAGCGAGGAGATTAGATGACATCCATGCAGAGATTGACGAAATGCAGATTCAAGCTCAATAATAGAAGCATTGAATGAAAGAGGTGAGAAGGAAAGGAATAGCTGAGTGTCATCGGCATAGAGTTGGTGGTTTAATTTGAGGGAATTAATTAGAGATGAAAGTGGTGTGGTGTAAAGGCTGAACAGTACAGGCCCGAGAACAGATCCTTGAGGCACTCCATAATCTATAATATGAGAAAGAGAATTTTGGCCAAGACAGGACACTTGAAAAGACCGAGATTTGAGATAAGATGCAAACCAGTTGTGAGCTTTTTCAGATATGCCAAACCAGAAAGAGAGTCGCTCGAGCAGAATTTTGTGATCTATGGTATCAAATGCTGCAGAGAGATCAAGGAGACAAAGGCCAGTAACTTGGCGAAGACCAATTGCAGTTAAGAGTCTGTCATAAATGTAGGCGAGGACAGTTTCAGTTGAGTGATGTTTAGTGTAGGCAGATTGATAAGCATTATATAGTGAGTTACTTGAAAGGTGTTCATTCAGTCTGGAAAGCACAATTTTTTTCAGTAAGTTTTGATAGAAGAGAAAGATTTGAGATGGGGCGATAGTTATTGAGATCTTCTCTGTCAAGACCAGGCTTTTTAGGAGAGGAGTGACAAAAGAGTTTTTGAATGCGGATGGGAAAGTGCCTGAGATAAGAGAGAGGTTGATGATTCTAGTTATAATAGGCGTAAGCACGGTGGCACACTGTTTGAGTAAAGAGGGTAGGTATCTAGATCACATTGTTTGTTTGGCAAGGATAGTAGAAGTTTGGATACCTCTTCTTCAGTTGTAGGAGTGAAGCTGGATAAATTGCATGGAGGTTGTGGGGAGGAGGATAATGAGGAGAGGTGGTTTGAGTAATAGTGAAAGACTTGAGGACACTGCGAATCTTGGAGATTTTTACAGAGAAGAACTTAGCAAAAGATTCAGCAAGTTCTGACAGGGAAATGGATTGAGGGAGAGGTTTTGAGTCTTTGCGATGGAAAAGATCATTTACAGTTTTCCAGAGCTTACGTGGATTTGAGCTATTTGTTGAAATGATGTTAGAATAGTACTTCTTTTTGGCAGATGTAAGGAGATTATGATAGCTTTGGTGGTGGAAACGAAGATTTAAAAGGTCAGATGGAGAATGTGTTTTATGGTAGGTTCGCTCAAGACGTCTGCGAAATGACTTGAAAGCATGAATGAAAGAGTTATACCAGGGTTTGCTGTTATGAGACGAAAAAGGTCTAGTGATGATAGGAGCATGTTTATTGAGAAGACCAGAAAGCACAGAATTGTATTTATCGATCAGTGATGACAGGGTAGTAGGGTGTTAGTAATTAGGTCAGATGACTTAATGTTATCACAGAACAAGGCAATGTCAATTTTGTTGAGACGGCGGAATGAGTAGGTGCCACGAGGTGGAGGAGTTGGTGAGCAGATACTTAAAATGGTGAAGATGGGAAAATGATCAGATGGAGAGACTTGACTAATTGCTGAGATTGGAGATAATGATGAAGAAGATGACGTGATAAGTAGATCTAAAGTGTGTCCAAAAGTGTGAGTTGGAAGAGATATGTGTTGCGTGAGGTTTGTCTGTGTGAGCAGCTGCATGAATTGGGTAGAGTTAGGATCATCACTCTTGTCCACGTGTAAATTAAAGTCGCCAGTAATTAAGAATTCGTGTGGAGTTGTAGCTGCAGAGCCCAAAAGAGAGGTAAATTCATCAAGGAATGTCACAAATGAGGCTGAGTATTTTGATGATAATGGGGGACGATAAATGTTAAAAATAGTTAGTTTTGAGAGAGGAAGATTGAGGGTGACTAATGAGCATTCAAATGAAGAGAAATTCATTGAAGAGGAATTGCTAATTTGTATATGATCACGAATAAGAAAAGCAGTGCCTCCACCTAGATTAGAAGAACAGTTGGTAAATTTTTTTCAAACGGGGAAAGCTCAAGAGGAAAAAACCAGGTGGGGTTGCCTCGATCAACTGGCATGAAGTTGTAGACGGAGATACCCAGGTTTCAGTTAGTTAGTGCAACTATGTCTATGGCTGAGGAGTGAAGCATGTGTATTGGAAAGAAGGGGTCTAATTTTGTGTTAGCACAGTTCGTGTAGTGAATGTGTGTGTTGAGGATTAGTGAGGGATCTGATGTTGAGAGTGCATAGTGTCATGTGTGATTGGGATGGTCCGGGATTTGGGTGGATATCGCCTGAAAGAGCGAGAAGGATGATAATGATATCTGTGCGTCGGGTGAGATGGAAATGCGAACGGCGAAGACGAAGATGTGAACAACGGAGGGTTAAGGACAATTGTAATGCAATTTAATTTAACGTAACAGTACAATTTATATAGCGCTGTAGCATAGCTAAAATACCAAAATAAAAAGAGCTTTGACAGCGCTGACAAGTCAACGAAGGTCAGAAGGTGGCGATTTTATAGGCCTAAATCTACTCTTAGATGCTAAGTTGTTGGCAAAAGTTCGCCTGAATGACAGGCTTCCTCTTCACGCGGATATTATATTCCACCCAAGAGCTCGCCTGCCTTCGAGACATCCAATCTGGCTGGACCCTCCGCCAGAGGACATGACAGCAAATTCTGCATGGAATGCTGAATGGGCGACAACGGAAGTTATCAATCACTCCCTCCGAGTCCCTCGTACCTGAGCCATCGGTTTGCCCGCCTGGTTTCGTCTTGCCACGTCGACAGTGGTCACTGTTGAACCGCTTCAGGACTGGCCAAGGCCGCTGTGCTGCCAAGTGCCAACCTTGTCCGCTGGGGTCAGGCTTCCGATCCAAACTGTGTATGCGGAGAGTCGGAGACAATGGCACACATAGTGAACGACTGTCCACTTACTCGTTTTAACGGAGGTCTTCCTGGTCTTAATGCTGCTGATGAGGAGGCTGTCTGCTGGCTTCGCACGCAATACAAACGCTAATATATATATATATATATATATATATATATATATATATATATATATATATATATATATATATATACTTTAGATAGAAACATTCCGTTTCATTTCAAATGGTTCAAGCATCAAGCATCTGTCCATTAAATATGTCTTCCGTTTGAATAGATATTAGCAGGAAGCATCGCCTTTCTAACCTGGCACAGATCCAAATGTTTAACTCATATTTTTTTATCTGACGGTTGGGAGCTAATCAGGTTCAACCGAAGTTTACAGTGCACATAATTCTCTAGGGATTAAATAAACATTACGCTCAAAATAGAAAACTATATTTATATCCTACTGACCTTGATGCAAACCCCAAAAGGAATCAATTTTTGGTACTGTATGTGTAATGTGTTGGCTCCCAAGCAAGTTATAAATCAATGCATTTTCCATGTGCCTGCATATATCTTCATTATATTTACGCTTTTCTATCCCCTCATCAAAAACTACTGACACAAAGGACAAAGCACACGCACTGCAAGTGTGCATTCACTCACAAAGAGAATTACGTCTTTGAAAGCAGAAAGAAGTAGCCAGATTTGCATGATTTAAGTCATCAAGACAGTATATATTTACAGTATATATATATATATATACAGTATATATATATAGTGTATATATATATATATACATACAATATATATATATATATATATATATATATACACACATACAGTATCTATATATGCACACTTTTCACTGGCCAGAATTCCACAACAGTCACCTGGATGATGAAATTCATATACCCACGGCAGAAAGCTATCGTGACTAAACAAAGAGGTGCCTAGAGAGCGGAGGAGAACCAGGACTACTCAGCGCCTCCTAGAACACGCATCCGAAGCACAGCTTTAGTCTTCAAAAGTCAGTGGGAGTGGAACTACAGTTGGTACTCCCAGACAATAATTTCCAACCACCAATTCAGGATCAAGCTCAACCAGTGGGGAGTAAGCCCCACTGTTCTGTCAATCAAATACTGGAATATTGATCTCAAGACAGACACTTTCATATTACCCTTCTTAAATGTTTTAGTTACTGTTATGTATTGAAATGATATAATGTATTGTATTATGTATATTATGACTAATGTATTGTACTCTCACAATGTACAGTAGACTGTAGAGGTATACTTGACAAAAACACAAGACATGTTATTACTTCAATCCTTTACAGTCAAAACATTGGCAAAGCAAGTGTACAGAGCAGCATTGTAAGATATAACAAATATATATCCACCATTAATGTATAGAACTAAAGAAATGTTCAGTTTTCATGCAAGCAGTGGAAAGATCAGACTACTCTGAAATTTTCGACCTTCACTGGAGTGGTCGGTCTCGACCAGTGGGTCAGCATTTAGCATGCAAGCGATAACTCATCATCATCAGGTTCTCTATCCAGAAACAGGTTCATGACTCCATTGTTCTTTAGCATGCAAGCAATAACTGTCTTAGTAAAAAAATAATGTTGCCATTAAATGTAAGAGCCAAATCATCTTCTGAGGCATGAAACAAAAACTCAATTAAATCCTATAGAAAAGCTTGCAGAAACAGTTCAGAAGGATATTTCTTGAAATACGTCAATAGTAATTGAAGTAAAACTTTTCCACACACTGGAAATCATGATCAACCAGTAGGAGGGTTAAAAAACCAACCCAAATCAAAGATGGTTTCTTGAATTTCCCCAATCTCACTAGACTCAATATATTAGAAAGAAGTCTTGTATGTTGAATCAAAATATTTATTCAGCATAGATCAACAAGCTGAGCAACTTGAGCCATATACTCAAACAACACTTTGAAAAAAACACAAAAGCAACAACTGGGATATCAAATTGTAGACCCATACATGCAGAATTCTGAAAATACAAATGCAGTTCTAACTTATAAATCCAGCAGGGGCGTAGCCAGGAATTTTATTTGGAAGGGTATAAAATTTGGGGAGGGTTATAAACCTTAACTATAAACCACATAAACCATATGAACTACATATAACCACATATAAATCACATAGAAAACTTTAAGGTAGACTGATTTTTTTTTTGGGGGGTATATATACCGATATACCTCCCCGTTGCTATGCCCCTGAAATCCAGTTGACTTCTATGGGAAATTTCAGTGATATAACATCTGACATTCTTTTGTTAAAACTATGATCAATAAAATGGGATGAAGCAGATTCCAGTCAGGAATTTTCTTCCCTGAAATAGACCAGTCTAACGATTGGACCTATATAAACACTAAGTATACTGTATATAGCATTTGTCTGGCTCTTCTATGGCCGCTTATCATTCCAACTGAACAACCACGGTTGTTCAGTGTTAAGACATTCAAAACAACTTGCAATGAAAACACATTAAGCCAAGGCTTAATGCTGAGCAATTTCCAAAACAAATCCAAAATAAAATAAGATGTTTTAAGTGCATCATATGAAAAAAACAGCTCTAACACATTTCTTAAGATTGTTTTGCTTTCTGTCTACAGCACGGATGTCAAACATATGGCTTGTGGGCCAGATACGGCCCGCAAAAGCTTTTTATCCGGCTTGCATGTACACTGTATGTGGCCGAATACAAGAAAAAAATGGTTAAGCAAAGTTACTTTATTTAAAGCATGTTCAAAAAGTAAGTATATGAAAATCGAAAATTACTTATATGAAGCTCATTTTTTTCATATGATAGAAATGAAATAAAAATGTTTGAAACAATTTTTGAACATGGCTTTAGTCTTCTGCTTGCTTACTGTATTGCACTGGCAATTAATAAATACTTTTATTTTTCATTGACAGTATCACAAAAATGGAATAGTAAAAGTTAGTTATCTAGTCATATTTATTATACTGTTTTGTGTAATAGGCCTACTGTAGCTCGTGTTGTGTCCAAATCAGGCCCACGACAACCACAAAGACTTTTATGTGGCACACTACAATAAGCACTACAAACTTTATATCATAAACTAACCTATGAGGAAAGGCTAAATCACTGTGGATTGACAACCCTGGAAAAAGAAGAGAGAGAGGGGATTTGATCGAGACATACAAAATACTAACAAAGTGGAAATGCCAAGAGGAAGATTCTTTACAATGAAGCAGTATGATCGAACCAGATGACACAGCATGAAACTGTTCAAGAAACGGGTTGGGAGACATAAACAGCATTTTTTAGTGCAAGAGTGGTGGACAGATGGAATGAACTGGATGAGGGGATAGTAACGGCTACAACTGTAAACGAGTTCAAAATAAACCTCAGTAGTTTAGGATATTAGATTGGACGGGAACAACAGTGGTTCTCACGCCCAGGACAGTCCCTACTGAACCACTTTAAACCTTGTTATATTATATTATTATATTATTTATTATATTAACTTAAACTTCGACTGCAGTGTGTCACTACTCACTATACTGTGAAATGTCTCACCGAACAGGATTAGGTCGACCATTAACACTATAATTAAAGATATCTACCGGTAAATGCGGTTACCAGTAAGTCTTATCTACAAGGCTCATTAATTTCTGCAGTTAATATCGAACCCCAATAGACATTGGCGATATCTGACGTGAACTTACTGGCGGTTGGGTCGTCTGACGACACGGCAACGAAGGGCGGGAATGCGTGCTGAATCTATCGGCAAGGAAGCTCGGAGTCCGGGAGACGCCGAGACAGACGCGACGATAACCGAAACACAAATCGTCTCTGATGCACGATCGGGCGGAATAATAACAACAACGAAGCGATTATTTCAGTTCGTAAAACGTTTTATTGAGAACGGCCAGATGACACCCGATGACTCACGGCCGATCGTCTGCAAAAGCTTTCATCGCAGGCGGTCTGCTTCTGCATTTCTGTGCAGTGCCAAGCCTTTGTTCGACTGCGCGCGATCTGGGCGTCTTTCCATAAAGCTTTGGACCGGAATTTCCTGCTGGACGAGATCAGCCACGAGCACCGTTTCACAAAAGACAACACGAAGAAAAATGTTAGAATTCGTTCGGTATGGTCTTGATAAGAGTGTAGTGTATCGATTGTTTTATTTTATGGTTATTTGGGAGAATGTTTGAAGTAGTAGTAGTAGTAGTAGTAGTAGTAGTAGTAGTAGTAGTAGTAGTAGTAGTAGTAGTAGTAGTAGTAGTAGTAGTAGTAGTAGTAGTAGTAGTAGTAGTAGTAGTAGTAATAGTAGTAATATTGTAATAGTAGCCTAGTAGTAGTAGTAGTAGTAGTAGTAGTAGTAGTAGTAGTAGTAGTAGTAGTAGTAGTAGTAGTAGTAGTAGTAGTAGTAGTAGTAGTAGTAGTAGTAGTAGTAGTAGTAGAGTAGGCTTATTTGAAGACGCGCCGGGACGTCATTTGAGAGGGGCAGGGGCCGTTTCCCCCTGATTTTTATGGGGGAAAATTTCGCGAATGTTTGTTTTTAGTTTTTAAATGCAAATTGACTAATTGTCTTGTGCTACGCACCAATGCGGCACCATAAAGAGGCCTGATGTTAAGAAGTAATCAATCCCATAAAAAGACTGATGACAAGTAAAAAAAGATCATCAATCCCCTAAAGAGGCATGATGTTGAGTAATTAATCCTATAAAACGAATGACAAGCAAAGAAAGGTCATCAACTTTTTCTCAAATTTGTCTGGTCGAAAGTGTCCTGCCTCCCCCCCTCCGGGAAAACTGTGAAATGACGTCCCTGAAGACCCGCCCATCAAGGCATCAACTATACCCTCTTTAGCCTATTCGTTAACTATATGCTAGCTTGCGGCTGCGGAGTTTAACTTCAATGGGCACCACCTTGCGCAAAAACCGAACCGGGTTTGGATGCGTTCCCGTAATAGGAGTCGCTGACATGAAAGGAGAGTTTCCGCTGTCGGGATGCAGCGAGCCTCATCGCCTCGTGTCCGTCTTAGCCCCTCGCATCGATCGACATCTCGTCGGCAGAACGGAGCGGCGACCAGCCACGGCATTCCGTTGCTAAGCTAAGCCGCTGCTGAATGGTGCCCACGATGCGCTAAAAAATTTAATCGCACGACCCACGACGATAGGTGCGTTCGTTGGCTTCAAATAAACCGCCACAATACGCAGAAAAGCCAATTCCGTCAGCAGTTGAGCTTACTAAATCCTAAATATCTCTGCGATTAACACGCACGTTCCTATTTAGCAGGGGCGTCATTCGGGGGAGCAGAGGGGGCCGTGGCCGGTGGCCCCCAAAGAAATGAAGAAATAAGGTATAATGTATTAAATAAATATATGTGAATGTGCAAAAATCGCCAAGAATTGCCAACAGTGTCGCAAATTTACAAATTTGCCAATACTGGCCCCAAAATTGTCAAAAATTGCCCAAAATTTGACCAAAATTTGCCAAAAAATTATCTCGCCCACCCCCAAGAAAAGTGTGAAATGACGCTACTGTTATTTAGACCTATACTCCTACATTTGTTTAACCAAAAGGCCATCTGAAGGCTGACGAATGAATATAGTAGGCCTAAATCAGTAGTACAGTGAGTGTGTTCTTTTTATCTGTTGTTGTCGTGCTTGTCAATGTGCTATGAACTCTAAACAGGAACAAGTGATCAAACTTTTCTTTTGAATTAAGGCGATCGCCTTCTTTGCTCATCAGCATTTAAAACGTCACAACGCTTCTGAAATTCACGACAATCTGAAAAAAAGTCGCAAAAGTTTTCTCGGGAATATACTCGTAATGTGGCTCTGGCGAAAACTTCTCGCATTGATCTCCATGATTCGTTTGCGTAATGCCGTTGCAGTACTGTTCAGAGAAATTTTATTATTATTATTATTATTATTATTATTATTATTATTATTATTATTATTATTATTATTATTATTATTATTATTATCTAGACGATTTTTATAGCGCCGTAGATATGATGATGAAGACTGAATTCTAGGGCACTTTAACAAATTTCACCTGAATGAGTTCTTGAATGAGTTGTTAAACAAGTGAGTCTTTCTATTTTTCCGAGTTGCTTTCGTGACGTTCTCAGGCAATGAATTTCAAAGAATCAGATTACCAAGTGAAGCCGATCTATGTCCGAACTTGGCAGGATGAGGAACGAGACAGCTCAGTGCTCATATAGCTGCATGAGCTGCACGAGCGAAGTCTGGAATGACGATTATTCGAGGTGGTTCTGGAGACAAGTGAAGAGATGCAATCCGGACACAAAGGATCGTTCAAGGCTTTATTTATAGCCAGCATGTTTGTTCTGTTCTGTTCGTCAACCATCTCGATGCATAACTGATCGTCTGCCTTCAGCTGCCTCCCGTCTGCTGTAAATTTCTCCAGCTTCTCGTCAGCATCTCTGACGTCGGACTATCGTTCCACACTCTTGACTTGAATCTAAAAAATCTTCTGCCACTCGTTTAGTGGACAGGGTACAAGCAATACGGCCAATTTCCCTGTCTTTATTTACGCAAAAAATATATTCACGAGTTTTATATTTCCTAGGTAGTTTGCACAATCGCTTGTTTTATATGCAATTTTAAAACATTTTATATAGTTTCAAGACCGTATATACTCAAGCTTTTCGTTTTGAGTGGCTTCATTTGATCTTTGTCTTCCTTTTTGAGACTAAAATCTTTGCATCCGCACAATACGATTGGTCTTGTCAATGCTTTCAAAATTTGTAGGCATAATTTTGTTTGCAAACCAAATTCACAGTTTCCTATATTGTTTGCAATGTATTAATACCTTTGTAGCCATTAGTATTCACCATCATCATCACCACCATCATCATCATCATCATCACCATCATCATCATCGCGTAGCCGGCAGCGGCCGTTGCGTCACCACTCTGCCATGACCATGCACGATGGCTTGTTCCCACCTTTCATTAGTATTCCCAATTTTTATTTCCAATTCACTCTTGTTACTTTTATGATGCACGCGACACTACCGTACACTGTCAAACTCAAGAAGTGGACGCACTGGCTTACACTATTAGATTCCACGCACAGACGCAGCTAAGGACATTTAGTATTTAAAAAGCTCGAGCATTCTTTGGAACGAAAGCTGCTGACAGGAGAACAGCACGTTGGGTTGTGTGAGGTCAAATTTCCATTTTTATAATGGATTGGGTTTGGTTGGGTAAGAAATTAAATCATGGTTTAAGAAATTGCAATGTGTTACCAATGGGTTGGGTTCGGTCAAGTAATCATATTGCTTTCATGAGTTGGGTTGGGTTTGAATCCTGATGGGTTGAGTAAATTCAGTTGGGTTTTTAAAATGGACCCACATCTATGTTTGGGTTCACTCAGTTACAGGAGTCGGTTTTCGTTCAACTTGTTGACGGATTTCTGGACGTTTGCTGCTTCGCAATTATCCAATAATGGTGGGCTGGTGTAAGTGGTTTTCACACAGGCTTACTTAGCCTCCTAAACCACTTAAAATCACATTATTATTATTATTATTATATAAGTGTTGTGGGAAAGAACCGCCTGCAATTTGAAGATCTGTAATTTAGTCTGCTTCAGAGGCTGTTGATAGTTTACGATTCACAATGCATACATAGACTTCCTTTTCATAAAGTTCTGCATCTCCGCACTAGTAAACAGCTACTAGTAAGAAATATGCGTCCAGCTTGGAAGCTGGTTCAAACAAGATGGCGAACCTATTAAGCAGGCAATAGCATTCACTTACTGTAATTGGATAGAGCAGTAGCAAAGCAGAATGCTATTCAGCAACCTGGGATTTTAAAATGTAAATATCCTGTAGGGCCTAGAACAACAATTTTGAGGAAACTGTACAGAAGCTGAGTAACACGACCTTGAACTACCAATCAGGGCCTGTTTTAACGTGCAGTGATACACAAAATGTGCAGTGGTAAAATGCAATTTTCTGTGCTTTGTGCAGTGATTAGTTTTCCGGACGACCTTTTTTTGCTTGTTTTTTTGCGCGGATGTCCACAAATTTTCTGAGTTTAGTGCAGTGATAAATTTTCCTTGAAACAAGCTCTGCTACCAATCACTGTAATTAACCCAATCAGACTTTTACCAGCGGTCACATAGCAAAACACTGGATCCTATAATTATTAATAGATCTCTGCCTTTAAAATTAACGCATTACTGTAGGTTAAAAGCAGAGGGGGCAGAGGGGGCGAAGCGCCCCAGGCGGCACTTGCTCTAGGGGCGGCAATTTCGAGATTTCTTAGATTGTTTTGCTTGTCAGAGACTTTTTTGGAGAGTTGATAACGTTTTTTGCTTGTCAGTCAGAGACTTTTTGGAGAGTTGATAACGTTTTTTGCTTGTCAGAGACTGTTTTAGAGAGTTGATAACGTTTTTTGCTTGTTGGAGACTTTTGTGGAGAGTTTATAACGCTTTTTGCTTGTCAGTCAGAGACTTTTTTGGAGAGTTGATAACGTTTTTCTTGCTTGTCAGTCAGAGACTTTTTGGAGAGTTGATAACGTTTTTTGCTTGTCAGTCAGAGACTTTTTTGGAGAGTTGATAACGTTTTTTGCTTGTCGGAGACTTTTTTGGAGAGTTTATAACGCTTTTTGCTTGTCAGTCTGAGACTTTTTGGAGAGTTGATAACGTTTTTTGCTTGTCAGACTTTTTCGGAGAAATTGAGGGCGGCACTCTTTTTCTCGCCCCGGGTGGCACTTTTCCTCGCTACGCCACTGGGTAGGCCTAATATACAGTACTGTATGACTAAACAGGAAGGCACTCTACAAATTCACTGGGAAACGATAATTTCTGCGTGTGAATAAAGTTATTTTTGCCAATGGAATTTTAGTTTGATCCGGTTATCTGAAATATGATAAACAGAGAGATTCGTATACGCCCATTAGGCCTAAGCAGCTGTTTTTCTGCGTGTAGTATCAGATCACCAAGGCTGTTGCAGACAGACATTTCCAGTCCCAGTTAGGGGTTTCGCCCGTTGATGGAGCATTGCGAACTGCCCGAAAAACGTGTCGCCAATCACATTACACCCCCATCCTCCACTCAGCGAGTGACCTCTCTTGCCTATGTTAATGCTGATTTTCTAAAATTTAAACAAATATGGGCTGTCCATTAATTACGTCAACAAATTGTTGACCCCTCCCCTTGTCAACAACTGTCAAACTTTCAGTGACCCTTATAATTATGTCAAAAACTTTTGACCCCTAAGATCAATGACGGGTACCCTCTAAAAGTTTAGAAGGTTATTATTTTTGCGGTGATGAGACCTTTTTCCCTTTTTTGCTCATCAAGTGTCAAAATGTGGCGCGATTTCTTTGCTTGTCAAGCTTTTTCCCGTTGCAATATGCCTAAATAGTATATTACATGAAATTTCCTATTTTTTGATTATTTGTAAAAAAATGAAATTGTTGACGTCAACTTCTCTTGAATCCTCCCCTGTCAACAGTTGTCGAACTTTTTCGAGCACCCTCCCCTATTTTGTTGACGTCATTAAATTAATAGACAGCCCCTTGCATCGTTTACATAGTTGATTTTATCGCTTCGAATTGGGCCTATTTCTGCGCTTTAGTATGACTGAGCAAGATCTTTGTTAGCTAAAAATGCTTTCAATCATTCAATGATTTGACTAGTCATTGCAGAGGAGTCATCCTGATCTGACTAGTCATTGCAGAGGAGTCATCCTGATCAACTGTATAGCAGCTATCCTCTTAGGAGCTGAAAACTACCCGTATTAACTGCAAGCCTTCCTATATAAAAAAATCTCACACCTGACTGGAAACTTGCAGTGTATAATCACTGCACACACTCAAGCGCACATAGGCCTACACAAACACGCACACACATATCCTGTACACACACACACACACACACACACACACACGCACGCACGCACACTGCCTGTTTTTCTATAGATACAGTCCAACGTAACCGGTAGCCATGAATGATTTCTGGCTTTATAGCATGCAAGGCTGAAAAGAAATTGCGTCTAGATATGAGATTGAGAATGGTTACGATCGATTGGGTATACATGTATACTCTGATCCGTCGGAGCTCCGTCGAACGAAACGCCATTCGGCGACACTGCTTGTTTCTGCTGCTAATCAATGCCAGTCACTCCTTGCGCTGAATATGTCTATAAGCGGACCTTGCAACGCAGAGGGAACTACAGGTAAAAAGGCAAAGGTGCTTCGTCCCGTATGCCCTATTGCAGGAACATTCGCAGTCTATGCTACATGTAGAAGCCATAAACCTGTTAGCCTATAGGCCTATTAATGTGTCCCTTCACTTCTCTGGCGCTGTGATTAGGCACTAGAGACTGATTCGGTGCTGCTATTCTATGAGAGGCAACATTAGAGTCTCACAAACAAAACAAAATATCTCGAAGGGAGCTGTCAAAAACACTGGTTCGTCCATTTCTATCCCTTTCGCCTGCCCTTGCTTCAGAATTGAACACGAGAGAAAATATTATTTCTACGAAGACTCGACAGCGACAACATTGATCGGTGTTCGATTTTCCAGCGCTCGGCAAAATGGACTCTGTTAACAACATTAATATATTACTAAAGCATTGCCGACTGGCTATCCTCTGTATTAGAAATTCGTGCTATAGGCCTAGTATTATCCAAACCATTTTCGCTCTACACGTTTTCTCGAGTCTTTGATAAATGTACCAAGAACTCCACTGAAATTAGTAAGGGGTACATAAAGTACGTCACACTCGAAGGGGCGAAGTAAAAGAAAGGGTGATAATGTGTGACAGGGAAGGAAAGCAAGGACCGCCGTAACCGTCACAATATTATATATATATATATATATATATATATATATATATATATATATATATAATATATATAATATTAAATATATCTGATAGGAGGTATAGTAAAAGCGCTTTAGAGGACTCTTTGCTCATTAACATTTCTTTGCCTAATATACTGTGTACTGATGTACATGTATAAAATTTTAAATCTCAGTTATATTCGTTATCATTGCCGGAAGTTGAATATCTGTTTTGCTGCTGAAATTGAATGACGTAGGCCTACTTTAAATTCCTTTAATGGGGGGGAGGTCCGAGATTTGTGACAGGGATCAAAAACTGTCAAAGATAGCGTGGACGACTCCTAAGAGCGTTTTCTTACCCAGACTCAAAAATCATGGAACTCTTCCTCCGCCCAAAATTTAGGGCAATACTCCTATAGGGTAATCTAGAGGCTAGATCTTCTAACGAACTGAATGCTTTCAAACCTAGACCTAAGCCATATGTCTTTCGGGGAGTTTTTCTTCCACAGTCGGTCCTACAGTTTTTAGTCTGTTTTCTGGAATCGATCTGAACTTATGCGAATGAATATTAGGAGTGCCATCGATTGACGCATTTGAGTAATGGAACTCAAGCGATAAAACTTCGTTGCCTGACTGGCACTTATCCTCTCTACTGGGCCGCTGAAAATCGTTATTGTGAAATGTGAAAGTTAGTGCAAGCAGAAAGGCAGAGAGTGATGGCAAGAACGTATCTTTGAGACGATGAAAATGTATTTCATCCGTACAGTGCAGCAAATATTGTTTGCGGAGAAGGTGACGAAAATTATTGTATAGGCCTACGCTGATTTTTCGGTAAAATATAGGCCCTATAAGCATATTAAAGTGGACGCATCCCGCCTTCCATATTGCGGGCATGCCTAAATCTTACCTCATACCTCTCGTCAACGCTATTCTCACCAGCAGACTTGACTATTGTAATTTCTTATACAATGGCATTGCCGAAGCTAATGTGCAAAAGCTTCAAAGGATTCAAGCAAGCAAAGGAACAACAGTGGTTCTCACACAGGGCAGTCCCTACTGAACCACTTTAAACCTTGTTATATATCATATTATATTCACAGTGCCAGGACCATATCCTAAAACTCCCAAGCACGACCAGATCAAAACCAAAACCGTTCTCTGACATTTACACTGGCTACATGTCGAACAAGGAATTGCTTTCAAAACTGTCTAGGGGCCTATTGGTGTATGAAACATTACAGACTGGCCAACGGTCAACCCCAGTGCCTAAATTCCATGTTAAATTCTGTAAAACATCACCAGTCAACCAGATTCTCCGACTGATTTCTAACTGCATTCAGAACCAGAACTTAAACTAGAAAGAGAGGATGGCCCAATGTTTTGGAACTATCTTCCTCTGTCTGTCAGATCTTCCAAGTAGGCCTAACTGAGTACTTTCAAATATAGACTTAAAAGACTTTCCTTTTCCCGATAGCTTTTCCTCCATAACCTGCCTTGTGGGAGATCAATGGGTGATATTTGGATTTACTTAGTCTTGAAAATTTTGGATTTGATAATTTTGAGTACCATAATTGATGCCTTATAAAATTAAAAATGGTGCTATAAAAAGTGCATAATTATCATTATTATATGCCTCCAATCCTCGAAGGATAGCTGTCTCCACCACTAGTAACCTACAACATGCCTTCGGCTTTATTCAGGTTACTAAGTAAACGAGCGAGCAATGATAGATTTCACGTTTTTGTATAATGAAGCGAGATAAGGAATGCACACACGGCACTATCTCTGCTGCTATCCAATCCTAGTCCTTGATATAGGAAAGATGAGTATCTCGCCGCGAGCTGCAGGCTGACCACCACGGGAGTCTATTTTCCCACCAGCTAGATAAATGTCTTTATTTTATGTCCCAGTTTTTTTATTCTTTCGCGCAATATTGTTTATAGCGACTCCCACAAGACAGTCGCGCCACACAGGCCTGAGGAGAGGGGGTACAGCCGGTACATTGTACCGGGGCCCATGGAGTCTTGAGGGGCCTAGATCCGGTGACGATAAGGTTTTTTTGCTTGTCAGGGTGTTTTTTGAGAATTGACAACGTTTTTTGCTTGTCAGGTTTTTTTGAGACTTGATAAATTTTTGCTTTAGGTTTTTAGGAGACTTTTAAATTTTCTTAGGGGCCAGCAATTTTTGTTCCGGGGCGGCCTCTGGCGCCTGGCGCAACACCACTCGATCTAAACGAGGGCTAAACGACCCCAGGAAAAAACAAGGCACCAAGATGCAGTTGAGAAAACCGAAATAGACGATTAATTATAGTTCTTTATCTGGTGCCGCTGCGCCTTTTGCAAACGGCCAACTTTCACACGACCCCCAAGTTGCCCCAACATAATACCAGGTTTCAGCTCGGTTACTGTAGGCTTGGTTCCGTTAAGCCAGCTGTTGTTTTCACTTCGAGAGCGGCGATGAGTCATTCGGTAAATGTGTACCATGACGTCATAATCTCCCGATCCTTTTCATCCTCATCCTCCCTTAAATCTCCGCCTGTGCGAACTCCGTCGGTACACTAAGCCTACACCTGAACTGTTGTGTGCCGTCGGCGAGATGCTTGGCTTGCTGTTTACTCAAAACGTTTTTATCCTCCTTAAGACTGAGATACAACAATGAGCCAAGGAGTCTCGTACAGTCGTTCCAAAATCGTGTGTGCGTCTGACCTGATGGGCGGTTGCGCAATGAAAACACTGTCTGCCAGATAACCTCTCTCTCTCTCCTCTCTCTCTCTCTCTCTCTCTCTCTCTCTCTCTCTCTCTCTCTCTCTCTCTCTCTCTCTCTCTCTCTCTCTCTCTCTCTCTCTCTCTCTCTCTCTCTCTCTCTCTCTCTCTCAAATATTATATAAATAAATAAATATATGTGTGTGTGTCAGTGTGTGTGTGTGTGTGTGTCTGTGTCTGTCTGTCTGTCTGTCTGTCTGTCTGTCTGTCTGTCTGTCTGATAATTCTACTGACGAGCTATATCCAGCTGAACTACTTAAAACCCAGCTGTGTTTGTGTTTCTTTGGCTTCGAGAGGGTTCCAGTATCACCTCATCAAGGCAGATCCGGAAATCCCATTTAGTCCGACAATGGAGGGGTCTAGGGCGGCATCGTTACCGGCGGAAGTTTTGAGCGATATTAGAGTTGAACCGTTGGCTCTGTCGCGTACTTTAAAGTTTAAATACTTTCATTTAGATTTCTAATAAGGTGGCCAGCGCCTGTATTACGACTAGCCTAAGTATCTTGATTCTGTCGACAATTGCCCTTCCCGATAAAAATTTCTCTTCGGTTTTGCACAAATCTCGCGACTGGTCCCAGCTCGAATAGGGGGCCCGTGCCCCTTGTGGTTACGTTAATGGTGTTCGCGTGCGTGACCACCTGAATGATCGCCAGTATTTAGGCTAAGGTAACTATTTTGCCCGACAACAATTTTCTTTTTCTCAAGCTGATGATTAATGATTTCCCTTTTTACTCAAACGTTTGTAAGTTCATCCCCTTGAAACTTTAGTAAATCGGCCTCTAAACAAACGACAGCGCGTCTAGTTAAGAGCAGAGGCCAATGGGGAAAGAATCATACCAGAGGGTAAAAATGTATTAATTGTTTCGTTGTGCGAAATAAGTCACTTAAATAAGTTAACAGCATCAGGAAACATCTCCTTGCTATGTATAAAGTAGACCAGTGGGGACATGCACGTCGGAACGAATTTTCAGCAGAGGATGCAGATTTTCAGATTTGCTCAAAATAAAAAGTTGCGACAAGGAAAAAAATTCGCCTCTTAAAAACCCTGACGAGCAAAAAAGGTCGCCACTAACTTTACTTTATCCCTTCTAAAATCCACAGACAAGCAAAAAAGGTCGTCATCTCTCTTCTATTTAAAAATCCTCAAGCAAAAAATCAAAAACATCCTTATCCTCCAGGGGGTGCGCTGCTGATTTTTTCCAGGGGTGCAGTTGGACCCCCACTTCCTACGGGCCAGAGTGCGGAGTCAATAAGCATTGACTGGGAAATCCGCACCTTTTCCTCTGCAAATGTCACACTGGTTAAGAGCATACAATTTTTAATCAATAATATTTGCGCCCTCTAGCGAATGGCGCGAGACCCAAAGGCTCGGGAGAACTGACTTCGCATCAGCAGTTGAATAACTCTGACTATGAACGATAACGCATCAGCAGTTGACAAACTTCGGACTAGGGCCTTGGCGAACCAAAAGAATGTGCATAGACCATTGTTATTGCGCAAAAGTTACTAATTTTAACATGTGGCTGACGAGCAAAAAAATCATGATAAGATGTAAAAAGTCGTTTACCCACTAATAGGCTATGGTAGACCATCATGGGAATTGCCTAAAAGGGTCGCGGCACTATAGGTGAGAACCGCTGGACTAATTTGTCTTTAATCACTGTAGAAAGTAGTAATAATAATTGCCTACAATAACTATTATTTATTTAAATGGTTTAGTTACTTTTCTAACTTTAGTAGGATTTCTCCTGTGCTGTTCTGATAAGTTGACAACTTGAAATCGGCCGTTGATTTCAACATAGGCCTACGAATTAACATGTCGGTGTGGTCCAAGGCCGCAAGGTTTGTTTTTTGCGCTATTAGACTATAAATCTGAATTTCCGTTGCAATTATTTAAATTCGAATTTCTAAACGCGTTTTTAGCGAGGGAAACGGATTCAACAGCGCGTGAACGTCACACCACAGACGGCAGGTGACTATATATCACCGACCGAAGCGTCATTGTGACTATAAAGGGCCTCTCCGGTGGACCGGTTGTCGCCTGCTGCGAAGACGCCGATAAACTGGATTCGTCTGGACTGTCGCTCGCTCTCGCGCTCTCTCTTTCTTTCAGGTCGTGTGTCACACGCCTTTTTACTAGAGAGCCTTTATTTTCAAAACAGGAGGAATCCTACTAAACCACTTAAAATCCAGTTCAGTTATTATATTTTTATTATAGGACAATATGCAAGGAATCGAAGAGTCAGTTTACACAGACCATCCAGTGGCGTAGCTAATGGGGTTAATTAAAAAAACCCTCCTTGGCTGCCGACGAAAAAATTTTTTGGTTTCCATAGGGCCTACATTTTTTATTTTCGGACGCGGTTTGGGGGGTCAGAACCATAGGCGGATTTAGAGTTTAATATTTGGGTATGCTAGCATGGGGGTCTGGGGGTGCCATCCAGCACGCGTGCCATCCATCATGCGTGCCATCCGTGGGATTAGTGGGTAGGCTTAAGCCTACCCTAGCCTTTAACCCTCAACAGCACACGTGAAAATAATTACGAATTAGCACACGGGGTCCATTGGACCCCGTTCTAAGTTTCACACGAATGTGCACATGTCACGTGAATTATGAAACAGAAAATAGTATTTAGCGTTTATGTGCATATAGATGACACAAATTTAACATTGTTTGAGTTTTTTAAGTCTCGTATCTTGAGCGCAATAAAATTCCAAACTGCTATGTCAGCGGACTGAAGTCCGCAGTCTTCACAGCTTAAACATGCATGTTCATTGCATACTTTTCGTCCACATTTACTGCATTGCCGTCTGACTTTGCGATCTAAATTTAAAATTTCTTGGGCACAGCTCACATCGCTGTTTAGTGTTTGTTTTGTCTGGTTGGTCAGTTAATTGTGCCTTCAGGTAGCCTAATGTTGCCAATTCTTGCCTTGCATGCTTTTGAACCGCTCTTAAATTCTGCAAGCGCATGCATGTTCTTGTGTTCTGCGGCCAACATTTCACCTAGGCTCATGAGGAACTTGCGACAACCTCGAGCTGAGTTAATGTCAGGGCTGTTGTACAACCAGATTACTAGTGCTCCAAGACCAGCCACGTCCATCATGTTGAAGAAAACGGTAATCGGCCAGCTGTCTGTCTTTCGTTTACAGCCAAATGTGCCAACTAGTTTGTCCATGTTGTCAACTCCACTCTTGCACTTGTTGTAGTGGAGAATATTTATGTCAGATGTTACAGAAAGTAAGCAAGCAAGTTCCAATATTAAAAAGCATATATTTGTGGGATTAATTGACTTAAATATGAATAAAACGTAGTCTCACTTAAATAATTTCGCTGGGGTCCATTGGACCCCCACAGACATTTTATGGAATTTCTCAGTGATCAGTAGGCCGCCAATTAAAGTTATAATACCTATTGATTTGTGACATGATAGGCAACAATGTCCTAAAAGCATATCACGCAGTTATTTTCAGAACTGATGTTATACAAAAATAAAGGTGACGTGGGGTCCAATGGACCCCAGGTGTGCTGTTAAGGGTTAATAAAATCCGCCTATGAGTTTATTCATTGTTTTTAGCGATGACTTTACGACCATAATCAACGTTTTCCCTCACTCCAGCATCGATCCCAATCAATAAAGCCATCATTGTGCACCGCACGATTAAAGTCGTATAAAGCCGTAAGCGCGATAGCCCCTATATAATTATAGTGCGAAGAAACGAGTGCCTAGGCTGTAGGCAAAATCAAGTGCAACGTTTCCAGTTTATTGTTTTTAGCGAAGACTTTGCGACCATAATCGACGTTTCCCACTTTCCCTCACTCCAGCATCGATCCCAATCGATAAAGCGATTATTGTCCACCGCACGATTCTGCATGCTATAGAGCCGTAAGCGCGATAACCCCTACATTGCGAAGAAACTAGTGCCTAGGCTGTGTGCAAATCCAAGTGCAACTTTTCCAGTTTATTCGTAGGCGGATTTGGAGTTTAATATTTGGGTAGGCTAGCATGGGGGTCTGGGGGTGCCATCCAGCACGCGTGCCATCCATCATGCGTGCCATCCATGGGATTAGTGGGTAGGCTTAAGCCTACCCTAGCCTTTAATAAAATCCGCCAATGGTCAGAACCCCCCTTGGCTGGCTGCCGACACAAAATTTCTAGGTGCTATAGAGTAAAGGTGTAAGGTGACGACCTTTGTAAGGAAAAATACAATAAAGAAAGATGAGGATGACCTTTTCCTGCTTGTCAAGAGTTTTCGAAGTTGGTTACGATCAAAACCAACCCCCTTTCCGGAAATCCTGGCTACGCCACTGAGACCATCTGTCTCAACTTCTCAACCACTATAAACCCTGTTGTCGTTGTTGTTTATTATGCCTACTAGGCCCTATTAGGCCTTGCGTTTCAGCCGAGACCGCAGTTCCATTCGCCGATTAGCAGGGGTGTGTGGTCAATCTCAGTCCATTGGAGTAAAACCTTTTGTTCCTTGGTCGTCCCATAATCTCACCGAAATGTTGCGCTTGGAGTAATCCGGCCCTTCCACTTTTTGACAAGAACCTGGTAAGACACCGAGTGGACATTTTGGAAGTCAATGTGCCTCGCAACCCTTCTTTTTAGCCCGGCTGACCGACGGAAGATTGTGAGACGCATCTCTAGCGCCCTTAGATCTTGGAACGCCTTCGATCTTGACCGAGAAGCTAATGCCCGATTTGGTGGATTACTGGACGCCATTGTCATATCCACGGGGAGGGGGAGACGGAAGTAAATCCAGAGGTTGATTTTCCCCAAAAGTGGGAGTCGAACAACTCCAGAAAATCGTAATCTGTGACATTTGTTTCGAATCATCGACGCCGACATGTTGACTTAAAGCAGCGATGCATCAAACAGTAGTTTTCTTGTTCTTCGGCGAAGCTTATTTTTAACTTTTACCACTCTATTGTCAATACAACTAGCTTAGATCTTGTCTTGCGCCCTCACAAAACTGGGTCAAATATTCGTTCGAGTCCATGGATGTCATTGTTCAAACATAGTTCGTTTGGATGCGCTACATGTAATGTCAAACATGACCTAGAATTCCGTCTGCTAGCAAACCCACGCATGGGTGTAGGCTAACCAGAGGATATACAGATGTATCTAAGGATGTCTAACACAATTCAAATTATTCGATCAATCCAAACGCTTCTTTAGCGCCATTATTATAATGCAGCAGTCGATGGGCGCTTCAGAGTAAGAATCATAGTAAAAATCATGTTCGTGGTTGTTCGTAGTTGAAAATCCATAATTGCGTTACTGAATCCGACTATCAACGGAGGATATGCAGTCAAGAAACAATGTGCGTACTTTAAGTAGTGCTAACTAAACTTCCTTAGATTCACTCAAATTCAACAAAGGTAGATCAGATGCAGGGCCGTCGGAACGAATTTTGGTCGGGGGTGCAGATTTTTCCGACGTTAAATTTTTCTCTTTCAAATCCTTGACAAGCAAAAAAGGTCGTCAACGCTCGATTTTACCTTAAAAATAGCTTGACAAGCAAAAAAGGTCCTCTGCACCCCCTGTATTTCAGGATACAGGGGGTGCAGGCCATCATCTTTTGAGGGGGTGCATTGCACCCCTACATTTTTCCAGCAGCTGCACCCCCACTTCGGGCAGGCCTGATCAGATGCCTCACCCTGTGCAGCATACTTAGGACTTACTTTGCCGACTTGGTCCAAATTCCCATGAATAAACATGAAATTTAAAATATTTAAGCGTTTTCATACTTATTACATTTGTAAGCATACATCACAAACATGTTATTGTATTGTTGTACTAGTCTGTTAGACGACTGCCAAAGTGGGTATAGAAGACCTACCGACCAACAGGCCTACATAATAATTTATTACTTACACCACTCATACAACTTGTCAATACATAAGCAGACATTTGCATAAGTTCTTCGATGCAGACAAAAGTGGCAGTCACAATAGTTATCAGTAGACTGCTCATGGTAAAGAATATTGTTTTTGCACAAGACTCCACTAAGTAACTTTATCAAATAGCAACACAACAGCTTATAAAAGAGTCAGATTTCATAGGCAGATACCCTTAAGATATGGTATTTTGAAAAAAACAACAGCTTTTAGTCAGAAAACTATATATTTTCACTTCTTTCCATGTATAAGTAGACCTATGTGCTAATCAGATCACAGCAGAAATTTCTTAGCTATATGCATCAAGATAGACTTTACCATAGCTACATCAGTTCACTCACATATCAATAGAACGAGAATTTCAAGATGACTTAAAAAGTTCTTTAAAACACATTCACAAATAGCAGTTAAAATTCTTGAAGCAAAAATTCCATTTCTGGAACTCCATTGTCACAAAATAGAAATACAGTAGAATCCGGACATATCGAACTCGCTTGTAGCTCGAACTCGTAGCGGGATTCTACTGTAACATCTGACATCAGGACAAGCAACTAGTTGAATATAGTTAATAAAAACAGAACTACATCACAATACAACTTACTTAATTTTGAATTTTTCAAATATAATCTATACAAATAGCAAAATAAACAGTAAGCCAGTTACAGTTATGTCTCAGTGATGGCTCATAGCCCAACGATGCGCCTTTAAACTTCTGATTCAGAAGAAATAATCGTCATCAGCGGCAATATAGCGCCATCATAAGAACTGTCAGAAAGACAGAAAATAGTCTCCAAAAAGTTTTCACTTAAATTTCTAAAGTTCAAACACAAGCTACATAATAAATAACTGTTCATATGCTTCAGGTTTTTCAAAAATACCAAATATGCATACAAGGATCATGAATTGAACAAGCAGAAGTCTTCAAAGCCATACAGATTAAATTCAATTAACACTTTGTTCTTGTATATTCAGATCATAATGGGTTTACAAACAAATTGATTTATTTTACGCTAAAGAAAGTCAATCCCATCAAAGGATGGGGTGATGTTATATAGCTGGGGCCCTGTAAAGGAAAGAGGGCTCCCATAAAAGTTAAAAATTCTATAGGAAAGCAGTTTATCTTTAGACTGATCAAGAATAATGGCCGACAAAACTGGATAACAAGAGACCATCACACAAGACCACAATACAAATCTGCCGGTACATAGGAATTTTTTTCCCATGACCTAAAAATGTTCACATCAGAGACCCACTTCGGTTCCTGATCAACTCAGTAACAGTCAGGGATTTTCCTACATCCCCAGCGGGGGTTATACCCCCGGTTTGAGACAGACACCCCACTGTGCCCCTACAATCCTTCCCAGGGGCAGGGGTGGTGTTGGCTATCACCAAAACAGACTGATGTTAAAACTATCCATCTAAAATTCTAAAGGGAGAATTCACCTCTGGAAATTGAAACTTGAGCCACCATAGCTGACTCCACAAAAATTAGAATGGACCGTATGAAAACAGAAGAGATGACAACAGAAATCATATTTGTGACTTGTATTTTCCATTCTTCCGGGGGCCAAGCATCAAACCCCCACCCATTTCTATTCCCCCTTGTGTCCAAGGAGTCTAGATGAAACACTGAATATCGACATCCCTTGCAATTATGGGACACCCCCAAAATGCAAATTCCTGGGAAATAGCCTGCTAATGGTCACACGCTGTAACGAATACTTACTGCAAATTTCAGTTACTATCAGGAACAGTTCAAATCCTTTGAGCCTTCATTAGTCCCATTAGCGATAAGTAACTTTGACAGGCTGTTCTGTTCCATCTTGGCCCACTTGTTTTCCTGAGATATTCTGTGAAGCTGAGCCATTCCAAAGCGTTGTCTCCAGTGCTTTTTGGGCGGAAGAGCACTTTCTGGCACAGCATTTGCTGTATGTAACGCCATTTTGCCATTATGGCCGCCGAGCCTCAGGTTAAGCTCATCCTTGCCCAAGTCAGATTTGTTGAGTTATCTTTGCTTGGACAACAGCCTGTATCTAATCTTTGCCTCTTCAACTCGACACAGTCAATAGGATCTTGTATACACGAACCACAGTCATTGGGACTTTGACTGTCATTTTCACTGACCAAAAGAGGAGGTGAATGCTGTTGGTGTTCTCGGCACAAAGGATTGCATTGTACATCAGTTAATTTTTTTGTTTCATCAAAATCTGTAACAGAACGCGACAGACCAGAAGAACCAGAGTCAAACGATGTCCGGTGTACGCTATTTAAGGAAGCAATGCCAAACGCAAAGGCATTCGTCAATATTGATGCTATGTCGTATTGATCACTTCGTTCCTGTGCCCTTCTCTTAAGTTCAGAAGAGGTTGAGCATGGCTCCACTTGAAGACATTGAGGTATTATATCGGCAATGTCCCTGAAACCTTTTGCAGCTAGTAAATCAGAAAGACCATTTGATGATAAAAAGTCTCGGAAATTCGACACAGAAGGCAAATTTTCAACGGAATTAGTAAAATTGTCAAACACCAGTTCCCTATCTTGCTGTGCTTGAAGAAATGATGTTGCATCTGCCCGCCGTTCTGATAATGATACAGGAGCACAGGTAGAAGATAAAAGTGGTGAAGATTTGGAGTCAATTACATTACAAACGTTTGAACCAGAAGCAGCTTGTATGCTTATTCCGCTACCGCTGAAAACAAACTCTTCTGATTCCTTCTTTTTACCTTGCGTCAATACTGTTTCGTTCTGATCATGCTGGGTGCAGAATTTTGGTGGTGAAGATGTCAAAACGATGTCAGAAACATATTTATCTGGAGTTTGTCCTTTGCTTCTCAAATCAATGGCATCATCGGAAGGTGCCGTGTTGGTATAAGCTGAAGATGCATTGACATGTGTATTTGATCTATCGTGTACCATTGAAGTAAGACAAATGCAATTGGAATACTTAGGGGGACCAAATTCTTCTGTGGTGCGTTTATTATTGGTGCTTTTCTTGGCTAACTCTAAGTCAGCAGAGTTTTCAGAGTCAGAATTCTTCTTGGCTTCCTTCGTCTTGAAATTAGAAGTTTTCTGAATATCAATTGTGAAATCAGGCATAACTTCTTTCCCTCTGTTTGCTTCAATGACAGGGCCAATTCGTCCTGTTGTCCTGCAAAATCTGTCATTCAAAAGTGACTTACAGTGCCTCGAAGAGTGACAAAGGGTTCGGCAAAGATGCACATTGCATAGCCTCACTCTCCGTGTCCTGACCAAGTTTGAATGCAGTCCAGCAGACGGGCTTTTCACGTCCATTCCAATCTTGCGCTTCAACTGCATCCGTAGATCAGGCGATGCAGCTCTGTTCAATCGCAGTTTTATGTTCGATCGATGACATGGCGAACAGAGACGGTCAAGCGAAGAGCATCTACCCAGTTTGGAGCCAAAGCGACTAGCTGGCAAACATTCTTGAAAATCTACGTTCCTACTCGAAGAAAATACATCGATTCTGGATGTTTCCAAACCTCCGTCCAGTCCAGAGGAAGCCACTGAATTTTTAACATCCACCAGCATCTTTGACTTGTGTTCCAAAGACACAGGAGTACAGCTACTTGCACATTTCATGTTTTCATCATTTTTTCTGCCTCTGGCAGTCGCCTTTGATACCACCTTGGAGCCCAAAGCTCTTCGGCCAATGCTTGCCTTACGACTAGATCCACCACGAGAGGGTGACTGATTCATGAACTCCAAAACTGCAGGAGGAATGTGATAGTTTTTCATAGGTGTTTTATTCAGGTATTCAAGAAAGCATTCGACACTAGTCCGATCGAGAAGTGCTGCGGTCAGAGGATCTCGGACGTCGGCCTTTACGATGGGAATTATTGATTTTGGTTTGATAGCTGCCACAAATCGATGCAATTCTACATATGAGCTGTGATCAGAATAAGGTACAACAATCATGTCTCGCTGCCCGTGAAATGGAAAGTCACCGAGCGCAGTGAAGATTGCGGTAGGCAAAATCGCTATCGTTGGCTTCTCTTTATTCCAGATATCCATGTTTTGACGTGTGATATCGACCATCTGCACAACCTCAATTCGACTATTAGTATCACTTGTACTGAAATGTTCGTGCACGCCGAGCAACTCAAGAGTCTTGTATCGTTCTTCCGAAACCTTTATTGTTACGTTGAAATGAGAAGCGATAGCAGTCAGCAGGTCCTCCTTTCCGAGATTTCTCAGCCCAATGACAATCCTCTCCTTTGGATGCTGTTCGAGGGCGGCTATAACCTCCTGTCTTGCCACTTCCCGTACTGGAAAATGGCATTTAGGGCTGCAGTAGGTGTTGTCCATGTACAGTACGTCTATCGGCTTTTCGGTGATGCTGATGAATGGCGGTGTCGTCAACATTTCCTCCTTGAAACGAAAGTCGCCTGTGTAAAGGATCCGACCAAAGTAGCCTTCAAATAGGAACATAACTGAGCCGGGACAATGATATGCATCGATCAACGTTACGGTCATCGTTACGTTCTCGTTGCCCGTCATTGGAATCATGTGAGGAACATTCAACTCCAGAGCATGGACTACATCCTGATTCAACTAAAAATAAATACCAACTGATCTTTAAATATTTAATCACAATGCTTAAGTATATATAACGTTAGAGCTGAAAAAGTAATCACAACACCTGTAAAGGTGATAATAAGGGGTCGTCCATAAATGATGTAACGCGGTTTTGGCACTTTTTTGACTCCCTCCCTCCCCTACATAACATGACGTAACAAAACGTCAGACCCCTAAAATATGACGTAACAATGGGCCGACCCCCCTATTTTCATCTTCAGAAAAGTCTTGACAGGTCATCCTTGTATTTTTCCTCTCAAAAACCCTGACAAGCAAAAAAGCCAAAAGTCATCACTTGAATTTTGTTTATTGCGTTACGTCACATTTACGGACCCCCCCCCGTCGTCACACTTCGTAACAAATGGCCAGCCCCTCCCCTAACAGCGTTACGTAATGTATGGACGACCCCTAATAACACAATAATAAATTAATAATAACAAATACACAAGTTGGGTCATCAAAATCCTGTGGCTAATAATCCTATATCATTCTGCCCCCTTAGGAATGGAAGACGGCAGAGTGGGTTACGTGCTCGAACGCTAGGTTGACAAAGTGAGGTTCAAGCACCCTAAGTGTCCCTGGTTATTTTCAACCAAGCAATAATGTCTCTTAAGACACTATAAATCATGCTATAGTTATAGCAATTGTATTAGTTAGGTGGCTATGAGCACAGCGACTAAATAATTTATTAACAACTTTTTTTACTGATATAAAACTTAATTAGTAATGGCATAATTATGAAAACAAGTCATGCAAATAAAATGCAACACAGCTGTCATAATGCATTCGTATTAAACTAATTATACACAACTTCATCATTTCTGCATTGCAAGAACACAAAAATGCCATCACATATTAATTTAAAAATTCAATTTGTGAAAATAAAAATAACAGCAAACTGCAATAAGTATGTGAGGGTTAAGGATTCCTCTATGGATGCATGATTGTTCACATTTTTAATATGTTAAATAAATAAATATTTGAGAGAATTATTTGTAAATACATGTCAAATTCAAATAAATTTTAAGCAGAATGATTATAAATATTAACAGAATGGAGTTCTGTTAATAAGAGAAAAGAGTTGGAGGCAGGAGGGATATAAGGGGGACGAAGGTGCCTATAACCCTCCAATATTTCATAAGTCATGAGTGTCCATATAAATTTCCACAGCTGCAATAACTGGCCCCTAAACTGCAAGTCCATGATTTCTACTACAAAATTCCCACAGATCTGTGACCCTAAAATGTATTTAGCAAAAACGACAGCATCGTAATAATCGCGTTAATAAAATCAATGATTCTGTTTGATTCTGACTCAAATCCAGAAGTGTATAAACACAACTGCACAACTAAATAATCCTTAAAACCCAACTGATCAAAGCACTATGCACACTGACCGAATGCAAGAATACCACTTTAACTAGACTAAGGTGCCATCACAGCACTTTCATACCTGAAATCTTTGAAGAAGAATCTTTCTCGAGATAGGACTGCAGTATATGGGCATCGACCAAGAAGAAGTAATACCGCATGAAGGATCCAAATGAGCATGCGACAGAAAGAACAGACGGACTCGTTGCAGCTGTCGCACTTTCCAGAAGTCCACAGCAATCGGCGTATAGGGAATCGTACAGCCGTTCATTGCGGCGGTGCGTTATTGAAAATTCCACAACAAAACTGAATCACTAGATTGAATCCGCAGATGTTTTAATAAACCTGAGACGATCACTGCAGCACAATTCCACGCGCTGCATCCGACTACAAGATTCAATTAAGCCAACGGACAATAAGGAAGCTTATCCAACCATATTATAAGCTCTTTACACTCTCTGCATGCAAGACTAACTGCAACACATTCATTATCACTTCAGCAGAAGTGTACTGTGTTAATGTTACCGCGGCACATGCGTGCTTAACAGTCGGTCACAGCAAATCTGGCAGCCGCTTAACCAGTTGTGACAAGTATTTTTGAAAATCTAGAACAAGCCAACAAAGCAGTCACTGGTTCAATGGTTTGCTGAGAATATCTTGCATATAACAATGCGGTTTTCTCCCCACGTGGGCATTTTTTTCACATGGCAGGTTTCAGTTTTCCGTATCGATTACTACCGGCATCCAGTTCAACTGGCAACAGACAAGGAACTTCATTTTCTGAAGATCACTTCAGATTAACTCAACAATAAAGTGGCTCTGATATAACAGCCAGGAAAATATCCAGTTTACTGAAGAGCAGCATCAAAACCATTTATCACAGAGTCATTGGATTCATAATGTGTCCAAAGCAATTTTCCGATTCTCTATTTATGTAAATATGTGGCTGGTGATACCTGTAAAGTAAACACCATACATAGTTAAGCTAGGAAAATAAATTCACTAATAAAATACCGGGCTGGTAGTTTTTAAAAACTTAACCTTTCTAACAGGGGTTTCCATTTCAATCATTTGAGCTGCAAAGTTTACTCAAATTCAGATTATACATCAACTGGTTTACATGTTCTTTTGCTTATTCAATTAAAAATGGCTTGCTGATAATTTAAAAAAAAACTAGATATCTATATGATTTTCATTTCACAAATTATTACAATTCTAAAGCGGTCACAATAATTTCAATGGAAATACATGCATATTATTTCCAACACCAAATAATTTACAGCATACAAATATATTTCCAACCATTCAGCCTAGGCTATATTCATTTCACATTGACAAATTCTGCATCACGAATTTCAATTCCAAAAAACAGAGGTAAATAAACAGTTGCAACATATTATTATTATCATCATCAATCTCTCTGAACATTTGCTTGTATACTATAGATCCAGCAAGCACAATATAATGAACCCTTGAATATACAAATAATAATCTGAGAATGGCAGCAGCCTTGCTTTATAGGCCAATGATTCTGGTCATAATTCGGTTATTACTGCCATCTTGCTGCCATCATGCCGTCACTGATTCCCATTGAAACAGGCTAAACTAGTCACATTTCGGGGTTGGACTATCGTTAGGTAGTGTAGTTACGCTGCATTAAAACAGAAAGGGATCTTTATTGGACAAGATTTCAAAATTAACATTTGCCAATAGCAGCTTAAAGGCAGGCAAAGTCACAAACTTCACACTTCTGCATTATTAACTGCACAGCTCCCAGTTGGAAGTAAACTCCTAAAATGAATTTGTAATGTCACCACCCACAGGCTCAGTATATAGCACACAACACTCTCAAATATCTGCTGGATTAACTGGATCATCTACTATGTATGTAAATGACTTTCATTGAGCTGGGTGAGCATAGAAAATCTGATGGTTATCTGCTGAACCATAGTTGGAATGGCAATACTATAAGCCCAGCGGTAATGTTACAATTACTGAACAATTCTGGAGCATCATGTACATGAATTTCATATTACACATACCATTCTAATCACATACAGAACAAAGTCATGGTCTGGGCAACAGTACTAATGCCAGTGTAAAACCAGAAATAACATTTGCATAAATTGCTATACTTCTGATCTCATGAAGTAGTTACATGATTACACAGTGGTGAGAAATGAGGCAAATAAATGCTAAACTTGTGTCCTTGAAACAGTGGCGGCTCCACCGGGGACCAGAGGGGCACGTGCCCCTATTGAGTGTCTGCCCCCCCCCAGTTGGGACCCTATACTTAATGCTACATGCATTAAACAACAAATGGTTGGCCCCCATGATTAGAAGTTGCCACCCCAACGCCCCCCACTTGCCAAATCCTAGAGCCGCCACTGCCTTGAAATAAAACTGCAGAAATAAGATCTTCCAGTTTTTTATTAGACGTTTCAAACACTTTCACTAAAAAATATAGGCCTTAGAATTGTATTAATATGGAGCAATGAGAACTTTGAACTTAACTAAATACTGAGCAAAGTTTAAGAGATTTTTCAAAACAACTAATTCTAGGAACTGTCATTTACCATTGTAAAACAGACCTGAAGTGTTTGAACAGCCACAGTTCAACAGGGATAACAGTCAAATGGTAAAACAGTCATACAACTGCATGACTTTTACAGGGTATTTAAATTAGACTGTAGGATTTAACTGCCCAACCATTTTTGGACACTGGTTCCAAGCATACAGACAGAATGGTTAGTTATTTTCATAATAAGCAGAGGGTTGAACTGCTTCCAAATTAAAATGTTAGACTCAAAATTAGGGGAATAATAATAAAAATTATGCACTTCTATAGCACCAGTTCTAATACTCGAAGGTATCAATTGATGACACTTCAAATCCATCCACAAAAGACCAGGACATTTCAGAGATCAGTCAGAGAGAAAGAGTAAGACAGGCTATGGAGGAAAAGCTAATTGAAAGAGGCCTGTCTTAAGTCTGGATCTGAAAGCAGTAGGGGAAGGATGGACAAAAGCCAAATTGTTCAACCCTCATTAGCTATGATCACACTCAAAACAAACAAACAAAAGGGAAGTTAAACTCTCAATCCCATTCACTAAACTGACCATTAATAACAAGTGAAAACTCTCAACCAGACAGTCTGATAAATAAACAAAGCCAGACTCCCAGCTACTGCAAATTCAGTTACTCCCTGGGAGCGCTTCATATTGGTGCAATTGAAAAGCTGCTGTTTGCTTTATATGAGCTGAATAATCAACTGAGTAATCAGCTTACAGAGGAGAAAGACAAACTCAAAGAATTACCGGTAATGTTTCTGTCCGGAATTGCAGGGCCTGTTTTAACGTGCAGTGATACACAAAATGTGCAGTGATAAAATGAAAACTTGCAGTGGTAAAATGCAATTTTCTGTGGTTTGTGCAGTGATAAATTTTGAGGACGGCCATTTTTGCTTTTTTTTTCTAGTTTAGTGCAGTGATACATTTTTCTTAAAACAGTCCCTGTGAAATTATAGCACAATCCTAGTTTACAACTCTTTGGTTTATGACCTCAGACATGGATTAACATGTTTGGAGTTCCGTGGATAAATTCATTTCAAAGAAGCTAATGGTGATAGTTTCGTCATGAACTGTTAAGTCATTTTAGCATACAAATCTATGTAAGGCCTCAAATCAAGTGATAGAGCCTTCTGTGACCAAAAAGAAACTACTTAGAGGAAACATAGGAGGATGTTGGTTACCGGTACTTTAGTTCTTCCACATTTATTGCTTAGAACATAACTGAACATACTGCAGAACATAAAATAAATGCTGTGCCTAATTTTGTACATCCACAGAAATAGAAGAATCAATGCATCAGTTCTTGAGCAACTGGGCTCTATCCAAAATCCAAAACTCAATGATGTAGAGGTCCTTTTAAACTAGATTAATTTAGTTCACATCAAATGTAAATGACTGCAAACCTGTTCTATTCAGAAAGCTCTTGAGAAGTTGAGACACTTAATCAAAAAGGAAAAAGACAATCAGCTCCATCCTCACCCCACATGACACAAGTCCTGCCATGCAATCCTAATCTGACAATCCTTAGGGCATGAAATTCTTTTGCCCTCCTTTTCATCTGCCTAAGCTAATGAAGGCATTAGGGTAGTTCTCTCCTTTGCATCCATTCTTACCATCAAGCCAAGCACACACACAAACGCTTATATTTCTTTAAAAAACATCAAATGTGAGACTACTACCACACATCTAATTACACTGGATTATACTCAACCAGTGGGACCAAATCTTCCAAGAATCGCCCCCCTGAAAAGTCAAACATTTCACCCATTTATAGCCCAAGGAAAGAAATGAATACTAGCTTCAATCTTGACAATAGAAAAGTTGTAATCAGCCTTTCTTTCTAATTACTTGAAGCAATATCAGTGGCGTAGCTATATGCTCAGGGGGGGGGCCCTTGGCGAAAAACGGGCAGGGGACCCTTTCTGCTACTTTAGTGATTTCTTATCAAACGTAAATTCCAGATGCGGTCTTGCACACTGGACCCTATTAGACAATTAGAGGGTCGGGTGACTCGGGTCGGGGGGGAGGGGCTTTGCAGGTCGGGGAAGGGGGGCCACGGGGGCCCTTAGCATTTGGACAGGTTGTCCATATAGCTGCTACGCCTCTGAGCAATATTATAGTATTCCATTCAAAACTTAAGCAATTCACATGACGGCAACATTGTGATTACAAGAAGTTTAACTGTATGACAGAGCAAACTGAAATCTGATATCTAAAAAATACGTAATAAAGAATATCAAAAATACGTATTTTACCAATAATTAATCATGAAATTGGTCACTAATGGAGTCATGACTTCCATTAGCGATCTTTTAATAAAACTTACAGATACAAGACGTATACATGCACAAATCAAATCAGTGACAGAGGGCAAGTTCTAGCGTCTACCGTTTAATTACGAAAGCTTTAGTCCGATATATAAAACAGAAGTCCGAGAACGCTTTGGAAAACTCTGCATTTTTCATAAACCGATTACTATACTTTTTAAATGATGGCATGATAAAGCAAGGATATTTTCATAGGTCTATAAACTGCGAATTCCACGGGCATTTAAAACTGGTGCGATTAAAAAGAAACAACCTTGACACGGGGGCGACGGGGCATTCTTTCCGCCAAATTAATAACCCTCCCGCCTTCACGGCCACTGCCTACGTGATGCAGATCATTCATCGCCCAGTATATATATATATATATATATATATATATATATATATATATATATATATTATATACACGATTCGATGGCAATACATACGTTAGTCGGCGTCTCTAAGTTCATACCTGTCGATTTGAATTCTCTGTCTTTATACATTGCAATTTTCAACGCCATCTAACAACGATCAGCTAAGTGTCTCTGCATAGAACAGACGAATTTTCAATTGTCTTTAGGCCGCCAACAACGTTCTTGAGGAGATAGCTTGATGAGATAGCCGGCAATGAGAGAAAGAACTGGCATGCATGACCGTCACTTCCTAAGCTGGCTTCAACAATAGATCAACAACCCAACATCTATCTCTAACTGGCGAACGTTCGATCGCTAACTACCAGATCGAACCGGCTTCTTTAGAAAAGCTCACTGTCTGTCTGTCTGTCTCTCTGTCTCTTTCTCTCTCTCAACAATTGCCATGGAGCTAAAAATATCCACCACACCCACCTCTGCCACTCCCAGTCTCCGTCCGCTCCACCCTCATCCCCGCATGACACAAGACCAGCCGTGCAACGAGCACCTGACAAGGAACACGTTGTCCCGCCGACGGGCACCGCACCCGTCACGACGACCCCGATCGGTGACGGACTCACGAGTCGTGCCGATTATGTTGCTCGTGAGTTGCTAAAAAAATTTCGTGCCATCACTTTCACTCAAAAGCCGAGCCGGGATTCGCACTCTGCCCGATGCGATTTGTCCGATGCGTAACCACGCGTACGCGGTGCTGTAACCTGGCATGAGGCCAATTCGTCAGTCGGTAATTTTCCTAAGAAATCGCGCGCGACGAAACTGAATTTCCGTCGAGGAGCGCCACTGTCTGATTCAGTTTTCTTTTCGGCGTAAATGGATATCATTCTGGCGTTGAGACGATTACACAAAGCGAAGAAACTGCGCGAGACTTGAGGGACTCGTTTATGAGCGGCGCTTTGTTGTCGGTGACTATACGGCCGCGGCCTGTGTGCGGCGTGTGTGTGTTCATCCGCCGTATACAGCGTTAAACCAGTGTTTGAACTCGGGCGAACTGGTTGAAAGTTACTTTTGCGCGGCCGCCAAAATAGCAATAACGGGCCATAAAGTCGCTATTATCCCGTATCTAAAAATATCCCTCGAACAACAATCGAGTCGATGGTTGTTCCGGTGTCCCAGCAGCTGCAACGTTAACCTAGCCACGAGGGGACCGCCGCCCCCCTTGTAGGGCTGAGACCGGTCGTGGGATCTGCGAAACCGATGAGAAAATTTTTAGGGGAGGGGTATGGGTGATTGGCAATAAATGGTTCAAAAGTTATCGCCGAAAACGGGTTTAAAATGTTGCGGTTTCCCACTAAACCTAGTCTCCTAAACCATTTGGAATCGCGTTATTCTTATTTGCTATCAGCAATGAAGACGGACGGACGACCATACCACAATTATTGTCGACAGTTGGTTTCATTGCAATTGTTCAGAGAGACAGAGGGAGGGAGAGACGTTTTATAAAGGCGCCGGTTCGAACTGGTTGTTAGCGATCGAATTGTATTGCAGCTTTGTGCCGTTCTATAATCCGTGGCGGCTCCAGGATTTGGCAAGTGGGAGGGGGGCCGTTGGGTGGCAACTTCTAATCATGGAGCCAACCATGTATTGTTAGGTATGTAGTATTAAGTATATAAGTATAGGGTCCAAACAGAGGGGCCACTGGGGACCAGGCACTCAATAGGGGGCACGGGCCCCTGGGCCCCTCCTGTGGAGCCGCCACTGTCTATAATATATAACAAGACCAGCAGCCCTCAGAGGCGAGGCGAAGGTATGCGGCGCCCGGGGGCAAAGTGCACCGTTGGCGCCCCAAACATTGCTGACGAGCAAAAAAAGGTCACATCGTTTTCGGCGCCCCTCTTCATTTAGTACTGACAAGCAAAAAAAGGCCGTCACACTTGTTTCTTCTTCTTTATTGTGCATTTCACTTACCCAAATATCCGATTTTGGCGCCCCCTCACCTCGGCGCTCGGGGTCATATGTCCCCCTGCCCCTCTCGGTCCGCCTCTGCACCCCCTCCCCGCTGCAAAGCTCACGACGCTCCCCATGCCCATAACCGGATCAGGCCAAGTTCGCCCTTTTAAAGTGACGATGTCCTTTTTGCTGTTATTAGTAAACTTCTACAGCAGTGGCGGCTCCACAGGGGGCCCGTCACCCCTATTGAGTGCCTGGCTCCCCAGTGCCCTCTGTTGAGACCCTATACTTAATACTACATACCTAACAGCAAATGGTTGGCCCCCATGATTAGAAGTTGCCACCCCAACGCTCACCTCCCCCACTTGCCAAATCCTGGAGCCGCCACTGTTCTACAGCGCCATTTTCCTGGACAGTGAACATGGACCGGAAATACTGTTAAGTGGCCGGTTTGAACTAGGGAGTCTGACTCCCTGGTTTGAATGTAGCACCTTCTGGACCATTGACCAGATTTAAAGTCAATTCGTTGCCCAAGTGGCAACCAGTGAAGTGACTGAGTCTTGTGCACAGACGACGTCATCGTATTGCGGATTTGCGGAGTCTTGGTTATGGCTCGAGATAGTTTTTTTCTTTGAAGACGTTGAAGGATTTAGACTTTTAGAGATATCGGCAAAGCGAAAGTTACAGAAGTCCAGGCCAGTGGGCAGTGGCGTAGCCGAAAACAAAATATTTTAAACGAGTTTCTATGCATTTTTAATTTTTGACGCGAATTTGGGGGTCAAAACCTCCCTTGGCTATAAAATGTAACGGTGTTTAACAGGCAATGACTTTTTTGATGGTCAGGAAAAACTAAAGGTGATAAGGTTTTTTGTTTGTCAAGATCTTTCCAAAGTTGGCCACGGTCAAAACCAAAATCCAAAACCCCCTTCCGTCCGGAAATCCTGGTTACGCTACTAGTCCAGGTGACTGGATACTAGAGCATTGGCGTGTGGAATAAGTATATTAGAAGGAACAATGTACCTGATTCTGGGTAGGTCACGAATATGATAGTGTACAGACCTGCTTGGCGACAGGGCCGCCGAGAGAAGTTCTGGGCCCGGTACAAAAAAATTGTGACGGGCCCCAGAAAAAAATTATCAACTCTCCGAAAAACCTAACGAGCAAAAATAGCGTTATCGACTCTCCAAAACAGTCAGACAAGCAAAAAAATAAAACTTATCGGGCACGAGCCCCTGTGGGCTCCATGGACCCCGGAACAATGTACCAGCTGCACCCCTTTCTCCTCAGGCCTGCTTGGCGAAGTTGGTGACGGTGCTTACTGCATCGATGAGCTTGTCGGATGCTAGATGCAACACCGCAGCATGGCAGATGCAGTGGCGGCTCTAGTATTTGGCAAGTGGGGGGGGGGCGTTGGGGTGGCAACTTCTAATCATGGGGCCAACCATTTGTTGTTTAATGTATGTAGCATTAAGTATAGGGTCCCAACAGAGGGGACCACTGGGGGGGCCAGGCACTCAATAGGGGGCACGGCCCCCTGCCCGCCGGTGGAGCCGCCACTGGGCAGATGCATGGGCGTCAGGAGGGATGCAGGGGTGAAACTGAACCTCTGGATTATTATACACTAATTACTATTTAAGCATAGTAGTAATATATTACTTCTCAACTTAAGGTACAAGTTATTCAATATTTGCATTATAAATGATTCAATTATTAAATATATGATACCTCTCAATAAATAATATCAATATCAATAAATATAAAAATGTCATGAAGGAAATGTTATTGCTGGAAAGACAGTGCAAGCAGTCTAAATGTACTTTAAATATATTCATAATTTATCAATATAAAAACAGTTGTGCCATGTTTTGCTTCATTTAGTGTCTATAAATATAATGCTACTGTCAATCCTGCTTAATATCACACATTTTAATGTAACAGCATTTGCGATCCTTCCACAGTCAGTATCAATATTATTATCAACTAACCCCTCTGACATATTACCACTTTTCCACTAATGTCATGCAATGTAAGTGTTCACCCAACTGCAAAATTAGTGGCATAGCCATATTTCCAGAATGGGGGACACCAAAACTAACACAGGCAAACTGGTCTGACCTGACTGAGGGACTTTGGAGAGCGTCATGAGACCCCTAATAGGGTCTGAGGCTTTGCCACAACCAAAAAAATTTAGTGTAACATTAGATCAGATTTTTCAGACTATAATTATTATGACAACTTATAGGCAACTGCACTCCCTCTACCCACCCCTGATAAAATTTTCTCATCAGTTTTGTGCAAATCGTGCAACTAGTCTGGGCCCAAATATGGGGCCATGGGCCCTCAGTGCTCCTCCTTGCTAATGTGTGACATTAATCTGAATTGACTGTAGGTCTATCACAGATGTGTCATAACAGTAACAATAGGAAATAAATGCAATTCAGCTGGTAACTAATTATTCAGAACAGCTGAATGGACGTCTTTAGCTGGAACTCAAGCCTGTCCTCCGATTGGAGGCAAGATGGAATGTCGCTTTGACCCAGGCCGATTCTGCGGCAAAGAACCCGCTACGTGAAAGTTATACGGCTCCGAGACCGACCTGTCCGAAGGCCTTGACGTCAGCGGCGAATAGCGAGGTCGAGGAACGTCGGCCGATGAAAGTTTAAGGCGGGCGACCGCAGGACTTGCATCCCAAATCAAATCTTCAAGCATTCGATTTCCGCTTAGTGGGGGCGGATGTGGAACGATCCTCTGTCCAGTGGCACTGACCACGAATTTCTAAGAGTGATGCACTCGATGCATTATTAATCAATCAATGACTCACATTTGTTTCAAAGTTACATATTGTTTCAAGTTACATATTGTTTCAAGTGTTTCAAGTTACTAAGTTACAGAGGGGCGGAAAATGTAATATTCAACGAACGAATTAACTGTGGTAACAGCACCCTTTATAGCTGCTGTTAGTAACTACGTGTGGCAAAAGTGAACCAAGTAGTTTAACTATTTCTAAGAGTGATGCATATAAACATACAATGCATTATTAATCAATCAATGAAGGATTTATTTCCAAACAAAACCATCACATATTGTTTCAAGCTAAATATTGTTTCAAGTTACTAAGTTACAGAACTTTTAGTAGTAAAAAATACTGTTCGCTGAGGAGATAAATTAATAATAGTATAGTTCAAACTTCATTGATTAATTCAAAACTTGATATCATTAAATTGGAAATAACATGTTTAGTGCTAATACAAACTTCAACCTAAATTCATTACATTAATTACATAAAGCAGAACTGCTGCATGACAGACAGCATATTGATAGAATTGATGTTCGTGCATGTAATAAAAAATAAGACATTGAACAAATCATTGAAGCAGCAATATAATATAAAAATAAAGATATTAACATAACATAAAATATGGTAATGCATCTGAACAGCTAGTGCAAAATAAGTGATTTTCAAAAACTTTGGAACCTAAGTTCCAATGACAGTATTGAATAAATAAGCCTCAAATCATTGATAATTGAATTAATATAAAAATAAAGATTAACATAACTTTATACAAAAATTTGATTTTCAAATTTAATTATTTATTGTGTAGTAAGCTGATAATTAATTGACTTGCCCCAAAAATTTGAAGATTTATATCTGACAAATTCAAAAATCAAAAATCGACAGTTCATCTCACCTCTGTATATCATATTGACTGTAGACAGCAGAGCTGCTGTTAGACAAAGCCTCACGAGCCAGACTAAAACGATTCTGTAAAGACTTTTGTTCCTAAACATTTCAAAACAATGACTAGTGTTTTCATACATGAAATCATAATGTCACCAGAGACAAAATACCATTTATAAAAGATATGTGCAAAAATGAATTGAATATTTCTATATAAATGAATAAATCAGATTCAACATTTTTATACCATTAATGTACAATTTTACATGCTGCTAATTTACATACATTTTATTTAAAAAAATTAAATGTCACCCACCAGAGAGAAAGTAGAAATTATAATGGATATGCACAAATATGAATTAAATATGTATGCAGATAATAATAAAATCGATGCACCCTTTCATATAAAAGAGATGGCAGCAGAAAATTAACCAGAGTAAGAAATTCATCTGCATGTGTATTTCTCTGTTATATATCTTATCAAAATTAAAATTGACTGATTTAAAAAATGAAATTTTAAATTTAAAAAGCACCCTACTGTAGTGCTCATATTGTAGTGATCATAGTAGTGTACTGTTCATATAGTAGTGTTCATATTGTGGTGCTCCTTTTGTACTGTTCATATTGTACTGCTCAGCTAACACTTACCACTTCTCCACGAGCAGATGGCGGCAGAGATGACTGCATTCTTGCTGTTGGTATACCTTGACCGACACTGCTGTACTTATTTAGTCTTGACCAGGTACGTGTCAAAACTGGAGCGGACTGCCCTCTTTTGCGCTGTACACCTTTTTGTGCTTCTTCCAATTCCAGCTGCAGAGAAAGATCGGTGTTCTCGTCATCAAGTTCAGTTGAAGTTCTAGTAGTCAGTGCTGAGTCTGGAGACGTTATTCCAAGGTATTCCATGACTAATTTTTGCAGCTGATAGTAAGTATCAACTATATTACCTGGTTTAAATGTAAAAAACACAAATCACAACCATAACCTAAAGTTGATTGGTAGATGAGCACCTACATGTACATGTGGTTAGTTTTTATATTGCATTCTATATATATACAGTACTGCTAAAAAAATTGTGAACACACGTGGATTTCGAAGCAAAATAACTTTAAGGCTTGTTAAAACATTGCAATTACAACCAAGAACACCAATGCTGTATTTTTCATTAATGATACTGTTCTACGATTGATGAACTAGGGAGTCTGACTATAGGCTATAGATATGCAAAAATTCAGAAGAGTGATGAAACGAATTATATCCACATTTTCTTGTGTCCCCATTTTCATTGCATCAAACTGTACTAGAATAGTCAATATATTCTACCCCAGTTTTATTCTAGAGCGTTAGAAATGTCACAAAAAATGGTGAGCTACAGTATATATATATATATATATATATATATATATATATATATATATATATATATTATTATATTCTGTTTGAAAAGTGCAGTTCACCTTATAGTTTAAATGATTAACACTATCATGGCTGTGGTGGTGGTGATGATGATGATGATGATGATGATCTATCATGGCTGTGGTGGTGATGATAATGATCATGATCATGACGAGGCAGGTCCAATTAGATGAGTGAAGTGATTTCCCCTTGTCTTGTTCACAGAGAATTAGAGGCAAGCAAATTCACATAGATTGCTATGCAGCGGTTATATCGGAATCGAACCCACAACCCTCCAATCGCACGGCAGGAATCCTGTCCCAAAGACGCTTAGGACTGATATTAAAAACTCAGACTAAATAAGTCCGATCTTATATGCATGCAAATCAGACCTCATAATTATGTGCTAGACATCAATATATAGAAATTAATACCACTCATGATTGTTGCATCAAAGAATCCAGGATGATCCCGATTGTAAGTCTTGTACAGATCACATCGTTCCATGGTAGAATCAATCTGTGACTCGGTGTACACTCCCTCAAGCATCAGGTGAGTATGAAACGACTCTGCCTCTGATGGAAGGATCAGTACATAACGGGGTTCCAGATAGGAATTTTTCAAGCCGAGTGCACCCTGGGCAACAATTTCATGCAAGGCCACTTAAAAAATAGTAAGTCAAATTTTGCCCATTTTGAATCAGCAACGACAATAAAGGCACCCATCAATAATACTGCATTTAATTATAGACAAGAGGTCATATGAGGTCATTTTGTAAATAATATCGCATTCTTCCTTGAATAAACTCTTAAAAGTATTGCTAAAATAACCTAAATGATGATGATGATGATGATGATGATGATTATGATGATGATTATGATGATGATGCTTATTACAAGAGAGTCCTAGAAAGAAGCAAAACAACAGTGTGGAGCCATAAAAAAGAGTGGCAGAAGATAGAGAGAAATGGAGGAAAATGACTGTCAACCCTCTGATTGAAAACGACACATAAAGACAAAGATGATGAAGATGACGATGATAATAATAATGATAAAGATGATGAGGATGATGATGACAATGCAGATGATACTTTATGGTTTATTTTGTTATCACCATCTGCAACATAGCAGTTTCATCACAACAGTATAGATACTTTTTCACCTGCAGTCACTGGACTATAAGCTGAAATATAAGCTAGTTCCTTACCTCAAGTTCCACATGAACAATGCAGGCGAGTGATTCGCAAGCGACTGATTCAACTGCTTCAACCGACAGTCCATAAACCTCTCCCTGATATGAGCATGTCTGCAAAAATCTTCCCTATAAAACACAAATACCAGTAATATGATCCTTAAAACAGTCTATTGTACTCTTGTATTTACAGCACAGAGTTCAGTTCATAATATCAGCTGTACAGTATTCTGTTTAAACAATTTAAACCATTAGTTTGACTGATTAGGGCTATGTGTTTAGGTTCCTTATAAACTTGTGTATTGATGTTCTGCAATGTTATATGTTATTTTATTTGGTGCACTTGCACATGTAAGTGCAACATGTAAGTCAATAAGTGGTAAATGACCACTATATAAGCACAAGTACCGGTAAGTCAATACAAGCAACATGTAATAAGTCAATAGGCCTAAGTGATAAATGATTTCAATGTTTGTCATGGAAGAATATAAATTATATAAGAAAACATGTTATAGAAAAGGCAGGGAATATTTACATAAATTTTCAGCATGTCTAATGCAAAGACTCCAAATCATTTAAATCTGTTTCACATGCATATAATTTGCCAATCTTAAATCTTAATGGTCTATTTTTTTAATCTTACTTCTTTAATTCCTGTTTCAAACTCATCCATTGAGATGTAGTGATAATCTTTTCCTATTTCCTCATCGGCACGTGGAAATCGTGTTGTGTGAGAAGCTCTGAATTTTAAAAAGTGATCAGAATTTAATAACACTGACAAAGAATCTTCCATATTTCTTTCCTTATGGTTACTTGCTCTGAAGATCATTATTTAATGGAATAATCTGATATATTATAAGCTTTACACTTCCACAGTTTGCATGGCAGATTCAAAGTGAAAATATTAGTTTGTGCATATCAATGAAATTGTTAATGATATGTGATTTCGTTAGATATTTCACTAAGTGCATACCATATGTTTGTATTTTAAAAATAAATGCTAAGGACGTACGCATAGCCGAAGTAATCGGGAAGTTCCTCAACCAACTTCAAAGCCAGATTTCTTTTTCCCATTCCTTGTGGTCCAACCAGTACTAACATTGGGTATGGCGAGTCAGGCACCGGAAGTGTTCTGAAAAATACACAGGCATACATTTGATTCTAAACTATTTCACTATTTATTTTAATTATTATTCTTCTATTACTATTATCGACAGCATCATAATATAAGCTATGTGAAAAGCCTTTAATATTGTGGATTGACAAAGTTAGAAAGGAGAAGGTGAATGGAAGATGGATTTGATAGAAACATACAAAATAATGACTGGGAAAGTAGATGCACCATATGATCAATTCTTTACAGTGGCACACTATGGCAGCACAAGAGGCCACAAATGCAAAGTGTTCAAGCAAAGGGTAGGACCAAGAAAGAGAAATTTTTTAGTGCAAGGGTTGTGGACAAATGGAAGGCTATCTCAGAAAACTAGATTATTGAATGTGAAGAGTTACTACAGTGGTTTTCACACAGGCTTACTTAGCCTCTTAAATCACTTTAAAATCACATAGTTATTTTTTTAAAGCATCAAGCATAAGGTGATGCATTTTCATTTATAACAAAAATAGCAATAATAATAATTGTTATTATTATAACTGGGTTTAAAGTAGTTCAGTCGATCTGTCCTGTGAGAGATGATTTATAGTTTAACACAAAAGCAACAGGGAATTGGCAAATTAAGAAAAGCTTCTCTTCTGATTTATTTTTATCAATTACATGCACTTATAGAACTTATTTAGATTGACAAACTTAAAGTAGACAATGCTGGACTTTAACTTCATTTACACTAATGACGGCAAGAGGATCGTCGTTACTGAAGGCGACCACTTAAGTGCAGAGTTTTAAGCGAAGAAAGCGTTGAAGTCTAAGTTATTTAGCCTACCAATCAAAGAAACAATTTATTTGCATAAAGACACATTTCCATCTCACGTATCAAGAAGACGAGATGGCTGAAGAAATGAATAGACAACATGCATCATGTGATCACGTGCGGCCAGATATTCCATTGAAGGTCTGAATGAGTTGACCGCCTCCACCTGAAAATTTAAAGCCAGAATCCCAGACAGTTAGCAATACACACCAACGGCAATGTTTAGCTGATATCCTGCCTCAACATGACATTTTGCCACTTATAAGTAGAATGTGCAATGCATTTTTTCTTAGCTTATACACATATATTATATATATATATATATATATATATATATATATATATATATATATATATATATATATATCACAAACAAACTTAGGTACTCAACCTTATTTACAAACAGCTATCATACACAAGTGCACACACACATGCATAAATGGTACACACACTACTTTTTATCTTATAATGATCTGATCATCTGACATTTTGAATGCTGTTAACATCTAACAGCCTTACAGTTACAGTATACTCTGTTAACAGACCTAAGCCAAATCAGCAAATTCAAAATATCAATTACGTTACTAACTTAATAGATATTTGAATGATGGCCAAGTACGTGTAAATACCTTTTCTTCAATTATAACACGTTTTCTGTCAAGCTCAGTCAGCTGAGGAAGGTAGAGAAGAACATTCAGTCGATAGTCGGGCAACTCCTGAATTGCATTTCGAAGAAAATTTAGAGTTCTCAGTGCACGAAGTCCCTGTATATGCTGCATTTCAGCCAATTCTATGACCTGCGAGTTAAAGCACACAATTTCATGCACTGTATTGTTTCCCCAAAACCAATCTAATATTTGTAATCTTCATAAGTTCTAAGGTCAAAAAGCCAGTGTGATATAAAAATGTGCATTATGATTGATTCATAGTGTGTTCCAATTACCAGTAGTGTTATCAAATCGTATCTTTGCTTAATATTCAGCTTTCATACAATAAAAGATGGCAGATTTTAAAATATTTGAGATTAGAGCTCATAGAAGTCACTGACAGTGGTAGCCAATTCCAGAAAAGAACTCACAATGTTATCTTCCAAGTCAATTTTCTCCAACAAGTCGTGATTTTCTAAACCACTCAGGCATCTGATCTTGTTTCCTGCCAGTTCAATTGTCTGGAAATCAAAATGGATAAAAAATTCCGGTATTGATGAAGTACAGACTGCAAGATTAACAATAGTGGAAATAATATGGTCAGAAAGGACGAAGTCAGATGGTAGACGAATGGGTAGGGGCAGAATAATTTTAAGGTGTCAAATAACATGCTAATTGGCTCAAAACAGACATTTGTAGAAATATACAGTGACTGAGAAGTCATCTTCCAAATGCCTACTAAACTACCCGTGCCACTTAGCTTACTGCATAGAGTGTAGAAAGTGTCAGAGTGGATCTCTGTGGAAATGGGAATCGAAATCTTGGTCAACGCATCAAAGACATGAAGAACATTAACCACTCAGAAGTGATGTTCAACTGACCTGCTAACCACCGGTTCTCAGACTTTGTTAGCACCATATGTACAGTGCTACTCTGCACTAACACAGTTCACGTCGATAAAATCATACTTGTGCAAACGGGCATTTTGGTACAAACGTGATCAGATATTTATACATTCTACACTGATATAACATAGTCAAAGCTCACTTAACACAAAAGTTAATAATTTCTAAATGGTTTAAATTACTGTGATCTACCTGCAGACACTTTAGTGACTCAAGGTTTTCGATTTTTCTCAGCTGATTGAAACTCTAAAAATAGTAGATCATAAGTGAAACATTTTAAATTCTATAAATCAATTGTTAATAAAAGATTTGTTAACCTGCTAATTTATTTTTCTGACCTTGTTGTGCCATGAGTGTCAAATACCCTATGGGCAGCCCTGGATTTGCAGATGAGATAGAAGAATGGATTGCAATTCTGTGACTCTAACAACTACTTCATCATTGAACAGTTGCCAGTTGTCACCATAAGCAAGATGAAGATGAAGCAATGGTATTTTATTGTCTATACTATATAGTGGTCATACCTATGCTTCAAGAAAGAGTTTATTATAATGTGGTAATGATTTAATTCTTAAACATTTAAAGGTTGCCACTAACCAAACCAAGATATCGTAGAGGAAGATTGTCAAGTCCTTTGACTTCCAGTATACGATTGTGCTGTAAGCTAAGATGATTCAAGTTCTTACAGCTGGACAGACCTCTGATTTCGGCAATTTTATTATCTTTAAAATCATCTAGTAAGAAAAGTATGGTTTTAAATCAGAAATCAAAATCAGCAGCAGTGCTGGAGTTGCTGGGAGGGTTGGGGAGGTTGAACCCCAGCTAACTTTGCAACCCTCCAAAAAATCACAAATCAGGTACATGCAGTTTCTGTCATTCATTGAATTTCAGTCCTCAACCCGCCCCCCTCCTCCGCTCAAATTTCAAAAACTCCAACACTGATCAGCAGTATACGAGAAAGTGTAATCATCACACAGAAGAAATGGCCACCAGACTGAAAGTTATGATAATTAAGTAATTAAAATTAAATTTTTAGTCAATATTCTCCATTTAAGTCTGCCATTCTATACAGGGTAATTTCATCATAAATATAAATCATTTAAATTTATGTATAGAATATTAGACAAATGTCAATTTTAATTCTGTTCATTAAGATATCAAAAAGGATACTATCCAGACAAAGATACTGTAGGTTGGAGTGATCAGACAAGTCACCCATTTCAGAAATGTCATTAAATGAAAGGTTGACCGATATTAGATTCTTTGGAGGAGCAAAGTCTAGAAGCTTCTTAATAGAATTATTTGAAGCATCCAATTCCATAAGATATGGCATGTTGCTCAGAGCTGACAAATCTGAAAATACAAAATCAGGAAGTTGTTTAAGCCAATTGCAAACATTACATATATAAAGTGTACCTTTACCTGTTATTAGTAATTGAGTCCCTAATAAATGATTTTATCAAGAGCTCTGCTAAGCACTAAACTATTGCATGAATTGAAGTTGCTTAGGAGGCATTACTGCAATGGGTTTGAACCTTGCTCTGTCAGCCTACCGCTCCAGTGCATAACCCACTCTGCCACATTCCACCCCATTGCAGTGCAATGAAGACACATTAAAAATTAAACCAGTAGGCATAAATGTAAGTATCTGAAGAGACATATGGTAATTCATACATTTTTCACCAACCTCACATCAGTGGTATATAAAGCTCAATTGCTATTTAATCTTGCACATTCATCGTGAACAAAACTACCAGCTTGAGATAATGACTTGCTATGCAGCAATAATAAAACCAAATACATAACTTCTAACTGGTTATGAGGTAATTGCAACCTCTGGAGATATGTGTAATTCTTCAGAATGCTGATATCATGGAGACTGCAGCCCTGGAAAAATTAGACCTCAATATAATCAATCAATCAATCAATTAATTAATCAATCAATCAATCAATTTATTAGTATCAAAATCAAGGTCACAGATTACCAGTATTAATATCACAATTCAATATTTGAAGAATAGTTATAACGATAAATGCAAATATGTTACATATTTTGATATTAGATCACAGTTTGCTATATTATAAATTGGTATGAAAGAATTAGGCTACTAAAAGGGAGAAGGAGGAGAAGAGAAACAATCTCTGTCCAATGCCTGCTTTTCCAATGAATCATTCAAAAATACAAATGCAATTTTTAATTAAGAAATAATTAAGATTGTGCAAGTCTGAAAATTTTTAAACTGATAGATTATAACATATGTTGCAGAGTGCAAATTTTAGCATATGGTGCAGGGTGCAAATACAATATTAAATTATAAGATAGCTGACACATATTTGGAGATTAATGAATCAGAGATAGTAACTTTAAATTTATATAATAATCTAATTTGTATATAGGAATATATAAAAAAATGCAAGCAAAATAATTTTGCTTACATTCTTAATTATTAAGTATTGAAAATCAATTGCTTATAAGCAGTAGCATTGCTACTGATATATAACTAATTTGCTAGTCAGTTTAACAGCATTACTATATTTTTCTCTATTAGGCCATAATTGTAATTTCTCAATCCCATTACATGTGTAAAACCCATAAATAAATGAAGTGAGTTAGATGAAAGAACTTACTGGAATAACCAGGTGCAAGTAAACCTGTTCCTTGCCCTCAGCTGACCAGTCCAGGTGGGATAATCCTGATGAAACAATGCTTTCATTTAGCACACCATTTTGCTAACAAAGTAAGCATGAAAACAGTGAAATATATAATTATATAGGTGTTTCTGTTGATTAAATAAGTTTCCATTTTCAATTATTCTTTCTACTATCTCATTGTAGACCTATTCTTACTTTCTTACTACAATCACAAGAAACAAAAGGCAGCTATTAATTCCAATCATCAGTTAAATATTATTTTATCACTGATATTACTCAAATACTATGCAAAAAGCAATGAACAGTTAAACTGGCAAGAATCAACATATCTGACATATCATTAATACTCAGTTCATAACATGGAATTCCTCAAAAGATTTTGCTTTGCCACTAAGCTCCAGAAATTCAACAGGGAGAGCCATGGGCTTTGCAATAACATGACAACGTGGAAGAGCCTAAGGAAACTATTCACCGGTGCATTGGCTATTCGACGTCGCCATCTGATGACGCTTCCGCAAATTATAAAACGGCGCTATAGAAGTTGATGATTGCATTTTATTGAAACTAAGCAACGATCACGAACGAGATGAAAACACTGACATCTTCTTCCGAAGTGGAATGAGATCGGGGGCCGTTGAGAAAGAACTTCGGACGCCGCCGCCGTATCGTAACTGCGCGCAAAGAAATCCGAATCCATGAAGTCAGCTGCTGCCGTCTGTCTGTCGCTCTGATCCGGTGACCATCCGTGACTATCCGACCGACTGTCTCCTCCCGGATTCTCCATGCCTTCGATGGACCCGAAACTTTCCTCGCATCTGTCGTCCGCCATGTTTGTTTCTCTTAGCAACGCGCCTCGCACTTGTCCAATCAATCAGTCAATCATAAAACTTCTTTATAGCGCTATCGTTTTCCGACATCAGTCTATGGTCGCTTCGGAGTGAGAATTAGTGCTGTTACGGTTAACCGAACCGAACCGAAACCGCGGTTTTGACCATGCAAATTTGGACGGTTATTTTTCGTAGAGAATAGCAAATACAATGCATGATTATGCGCGATTTTAAGGCACCTTCACTTCTGAGTTAATGCAATATTATTGCCAATAATTGCTACATAAAAGTAAATCTACATAAAATTTACATCACTTTCTCATAGGCAGTGCTGCTGACACATCATAGACAATAGACAGGACACGCAAACGCCGCTTTCTAGGCCTATATGTTTAACGCATAAAAGCTGTGCATTCTAGAGATGTTCAAAAAACCGAACCGAAACCGCGGTTTTGCGGTTAAAACCGAACCGAAACCGACCGAACTTGCACAATATGAAACCGTAACAACTCTAGTGAGAATCATGGAAAAAGTTATGTCCGTGATAGTTCGTTGTTGAAAATACATTGATCAGTCCATCAGTTATTATTTTCGTTGAGACTCAGTTATTATTTTCGGTCAAGGAGGGCGTTCAATCAAAATAGACGAGCCTTAGGCCTACGTTGAGACCTAAAGTCCGCCATGTTGCTTCTCATAGCAATAACAGAATTTGAAAGTTGCAATCAAATATTTAAATGTCTGAAACTTTTATTAGCCTATCTAAAAATCAAAATATAAAGCAGGCCTAAATCCTAATGCAGTATAAAATTAGATAATAAGTTATATATACAGTATAGTCGATAATTAGTAACAAACTAAGATAATTAGGCTTAATTTCCCCTTCTATTTGCCTACTTTTGTTTTGCAGCTCAATATTTTGCAAAATGAATCTGACCTAAGCTTATACATGACGGCTTAGGCTATACGTTTGAAAAACAAATCAGCAAGAATCTAGAATCGTGACCGTTCTTTTCTTATTATTTTAGATTCGTTACTGGCAGGGTTTAATCTAGGCAGTGGCGGCTCCACCAGGGGGGCAGAGGCCCGTGCCCCTATTGAATGCCTGCCCCCCAGTGGCCCCCCTGTTGGGACCCTATACTTAATGCTACATACATTAAACAACAAATGGTTGGCCCCCGTGATTAGAAGTTGCCGCCCCAACGGCCCCCCACTTGCCAAATCCTAGAACCGCCACTGAATCTAGGCCGTTTCTGGGGGGTGGGGGGAAATTGCCCCCGGAAATTTCAAATTACCCCTAGAAATTTTGGCATGCTACATGAAATAACAGCAGCCCCCTAGCAGAATTCCCCCTGACTTTGTCAGTTCCCCCGGCTTTGTCAGTTCCCCCGGAGTCCAGGAGCTTAAATTAAACACTGGTTACTGGATGTCGTTGAAACTGCAACAGCTCGATCTATAGGTCATGCCGTGCAATCTCATCACGCGTGAATTTCTGCTCAGAAAGCACACCTGAACTTCGAACGGTGTCCTCATGAGGATTTACAGTACCGATGTTATTACAGGCCTGGGTTTTCGGGTAGAATTTTACATTCATTGAATCGAGGAGCGCTGTGAAATCGATCCGACGAAAGGCACGTTGCCTTCGCAAGCGTAATCTTCGCGATTAAAGATTAATTTTCTTCCGCCTCTGTTCTTTCTCTCTCGCTGCGCCAAGAATTCTGCTGCTGCTGCTGCTGTCGCCGCCGCTGCTGCTGCTGCTGTGGTCGTCGTCGCAGACACTGTAATCCCATCGGCTCGGGTAATCTGTGTAATATGCTCGACGCTAGACGCGTGCAATTCATCATCTGAGACGAAACCAGCTTAGGAAATCCCTGTTTATCTCGAGCATCCACTCACTCACTGACGGCGTTTAAACTCCTCGGCACGACCGCTTAAGAACGAGTCCTCCTATAGCATGGGTTGGTTTCAGACAGACGTATACCCGACCGTACTGCAGGGTCACCGGAAATGGGTCCCTGAGGCTCCATAGACTGTTTTAAGAAAAATCTATCACTGCACCAAACTCAGAAAATTTTTGGACATCCGCGCGCAAAAAACAAGCAAAAAAAGTCGTCCGGAAAATTTATCACTGCACAAAGCACAGAAAATTGCAATTTACCACTGCACATTTTCATTTTACCTCTGCACATTTTGTGCATTACTGCACGTTAAAACAGGCACTGGGTCCATCGAGAGTTATTGCACCTTATGGGCTTCTTCGAAACCGCCTTTTATCTAAGTCTTAGCCCTATTACAGTCTTAATAACTTGTCACAGCATATTAGTTTGTCTAGCGAACTGCATCGAAACTGGACTGCAGCTTAGCAATTAGACGTAACTTGAGCGAGAATGGGCCAATGAATGGGCCGCCAGGGCCAAAATATCCAGGGCCCCTGAGGTCCAGTAGCGGCTCCACAAGGTGGCCTGTGTCTGGCCCCCAGTGGCCCACCTGTTGGGACCCTATACTTAATACCACATAGCCTACCTAACAACAAATGGTTCCCCCCAATGATTCGAAGTTGCCACCCCAACGGCCCCCTTGCCAAATCCTGGAGCCGCCACTGCTGAGGTCACCAGTTTTCAGAGCTCCATTTTGTATCCCAGCACGCCACTAGTTCGTTCGTAGCCTAGAGTTCGCGACGGTTGAGCATTGATTTCATAGGTCTCAGATGTTTTGCAGGATGAGGTCCAGTTACTCTGTAGGCCGAAAATATTTCATTCATGTGAAAAAATACTAAATATACAGGTAGGCCTAGGTCAGCAATACTTGCATTGCACTGTTCAAACGATTGGCGGAGCCATACATCAGTCTATTCGCGACAATATAAACTTACATGTAGTATTGCTTGAACCTCAGAACTGTTTGTGGAATCTGGACTTATCACCAAAATTCATACAAAGTTCACATTCGGTCAAAATAGGTCTATCTGTTTTCTTGACGTGAGGTATACAATGAAAACGAAAAGCGCTTCAAGTTTCAAATAATCAGTCAGTAAGTAAGTAAGAACGTAAGTAAGTAAGTCAATCACTCACTCACTCAATTAATCGATCGATCGATCGATCAATCAATCAATCAATCAATCAATCAATCGAACATTCATTTATTCATTCGCCCATTCAACTTCTGTGGCGCCACTATCATAATGCCTAGGACAACCAAGGCCGACGAGAGAGGGGCAGAGGGTACATTTTACCCGGGCCCGGCGATAAACAAAGGGCCCGCGCTGACCAGAAAAATTATTTCAATGTAAAAGATGTAAGTGACGACCTTTCCTTTTGCTTGCCCGGTATCAATAGGGGCCTATTTGTCCCCCGGCCCGTATTTTCTCTCGACGGCCCTGAGAACATCAGGCGATGGTGCACCGGATCAGTGACGTATTTAGGGGTAGGCCTATGCTCCTGATCCATAGCGTACCTCTTTGGTCTTTGGCCTTTGGTCCGTCCCTTGGGTTGCACCGCAAAATATTTTAAATTTTGTTTTAGGGCCTATTTGTCTATTTGCTTCATAACTTAATTTGTGCAATTAGTAAAAATGTAGTAAAGTGAAGGAAACTTTAAGAAAGTATGCGCTCCATATAATTAGGCCTAATAAATGTTTTGTTACTGCGTCGTTACAAATTACAATCAGCTTTCGTCTGTTAAACAATTATGGTGCAAAATTGAGGTAATCAGGTGGCATTATTAATAAACTTAAACTGTATGTCATTGCAGAACATAGAATAAAAATTATTTTTCGAACTTCTTAATTAAATTTCAGCGTATCCCTTTAAGCCTTTCTAAATACGCCTGTGCACCGGATCCATGTCGAATTGGAGGCAAATCAAACCGGAAGTATCGTTGAATCGCTTAACGAACGAAAACGAGTCTGTCACAATTGCGCTGTGTGAATATGGAAAAACATTTCCATAATTTACTGTCATCCTTAGAACGCTCGCTAACACGTCTAATGCTCGATGCATGATCCACGGGAAGGAATTCCATTAGATACCTGAAAAGATCAGCCTCGGTTTCGATGATAGGTCGCAGGAAAGTCAGATCGAGGCTTCATTGTTCACTGATTCTATGGAATCACACGTTTGCCGTCAATACATTCGTTTAGACGGAACTGGCAACCCAGCTGGCAACCCAGCACCAGGGAAAACGACGTTGAACTTATGCGCCAATTTAATTAATAGCGACAGTTTTCCGTCCGTCCGTCTTTGGTACAGTAGTATTGTACGGACAGTAATGTTAATCATAGGGGCTAGAGCTGTACCGATTAATTGGCAACATTCATAATCGGACCGATTATTAGGACAATCGGAACAATCGGTAATCATAATCGGTAACACTTGTTTTCTTGCCGATTATTAGGATAATTGGAACAATCGGTTATAAATTACAATGAACATGTTCACAATTTGAAATAAGTATTGATAACAAAATCATTATTCATTAATTATCAATTATGCATTGAGTATCTTGGCAAACCTCGAATTGAACCTGCATACGGAGGGCATGTGCATTTACGCTACACCTTTATCGCAAATTTGATTGCATGATCGTTAAAAACGCCCGATGTTTATAGTTCGACAGATAATCGGTATCGGCAAAACAATCGGTTGTCTAACAATCAGAACAATCGGTAATCGGAACAATCGGCAAAACGTGCAATCGGTACAGCTCTAATAGGGGCTGTCCATTAATTACGTCAACAATTTAGGGAGGGAGGAAGTTTGAAAATTTTTGACAGTTGTTGACAGAGGGAGGAGGAGTCAAGAGAAGTTGACGTCAACAATTTCACTTTTTACAAATAATCAAAAAATAGGAAATTTCATGGAATACTACTTACTACAATGGAAAAAAGCATGGAAAAAAGGTCATCACCACCACATTTTGACACTCGATGAGCAAAACAGGGAAAAAATGGTATAACCACAAAAATAATAACCTTGTTATTGGGACCTGTCATTGATCTTGAGGGGGAAGGTTCAAAAGTGTTTGACGTAATTATGGGGGGAGGGTAGGTGAAAGTTGACAGTTGTTGACAAGAGGGAGGGAGTCAAAAATTGCCCCAAAATTGTTGACATAATTAATGGACAGCCCCATATCTGGCCAACTGCTCTGTGGACGTGTGCTAATCCAGTGTTTTATACAGGCCTGTTAGGGGGAGATTCCTCCCAAGCCTCAACATCCCCCAAATTCCAGCACTTACACAAATTTTGCATTGAACTGTGTATCTTCCCCTCCAGTCAAGTCAATTCCCCCAAAGGCTTCAATCCCCCCAAGGCCTGGAGTCTGGATGAAACACTGTGCTAATATAAATCCAGCAGATCCGAGCCAGCCATGTAAGCATAGAATATATATCAGGAAAATCTATCGACACATGGTGGTTAGTCTAGGAAACGTGGATTGCGATTGTAACAAGCAGGGGCGTATCTATAGGAATTCAGTGCGGGGCTACTTCGTGTTTCGTGTGTAACGCGCAACGAAGGTAGTTTGGACAGTTGTCTATGGGCCTATAGGTGAGATTTGTGACGTCGGATTTTCAAGCGACATATCCGATCAAATATAACCAATTTTCTATCAGATACATTAGCGTTCGAACTATCTTTTGTGGCATTCGAAGTAGACCTAGGCCTAGGCCTATATATCATGTTCCGGCCACCTGGTCACGTGCTGGCCAGACGCACTATTATCTATTCGTTCGCTGTGCTTATTTGGAAAATCACTCGCCAATGCCAAAGCCCTCTCTACTCTATTAACTGCAGAACTGCCGCGGGGGTGAGGGGAGGGGGCGCGCTCTTTACGCTCGTCCATTAGTATTCTCCGTCGACGGTAAGCAGACACGCATTCCGTGAAATTAATTGGACAGAATCCATAGGTATGCCACGCTCCAGATTTGCGGGCGACGGTCAATTCATCAGAGTGTCTCTCTGCCCCTCTCGTTCGCCGTTGTTGTTATATGGCTGGCGCTCGTTGGAGCGTGAACGGAGATGAACTCTGCCGTCCATGCGATACGGTCCGCGGAAGACGACGGCGCAAGAATACACATAATAGTAATAATAATAATAATAATAATAATAATAATAATAATAATAATAATTTATAATATTAAGATTCTTGCTCTGTTTGTCCAGTTTGTCTGTTGCCTTCAAGCGTTCTGATTGGTCACCAATCGACGTTGCGAAGTCGAATGCGTAACCTCTGTCCTGGGCTGTGCACGAGGCTGTTGCCATTGACAACCATTGTCTATTGTTTAATCAAAACTGTGTAACAATCGAATTGCGTAACCTCTGTCCTGGGCTGTGCACGAGGCTGTTGCCATTGACAACCATTGTCTATTATTTTCTAATCAACGGAGCGTTCAGAAGCGTCTTAAATGCAGCTCAAACCCCCGTTCCCTTTCCTTCTCCCGTCAGAGCCCATCCCTCTCTCAAACAAACCCCTCCCCCCCCACCCCTCCCCTCCCCACCCTCTTTCCACCCCTCTCTCTCCCCCACCCCTTCCTCCCCCTCCCAACCCCCAAACCCTCTCCCCTTTCCTTCCAACCCCCCAAACCCTCTCCCAACCCCTTCTTCCTCCACCCCTCTTCCCAACCCCCTTCCCTCCCAACCTCTCCCAACCCCTTCCCTCACCCCTTCTCCCCCCATCCCTCTTCCACCCCTCTCCCCATCCATCTCCCAACCAACCATCCCTTTGGTTGAGCTTGGCTGTGTGCCTCCGGAATATAACCCCCCCCTCCCGAAATCTACCGCAATTTGACGCAAATGTGCAACGTCATGCCCTATAGATTAGCATTATGAGATTTTTGCATAGCGGGACGCAAATGTGCAACGTCATGCCCTATAGATTAGCATTTTCAGATTTTTACATAGCTACGAAATCTACCGCAATCTGACGCAAATGTGCAACGTCATGCCCTATAGATTAGCATTATGAGATTTTTGCATAGCTACGGAAATCTACCGCAATCTGACGCAAATGTGCAACGTCATGCCCTATAGATTAGCATTTTGAGATTTTTGCATAGCTACGGAAATCTACCGCAATCTGACGCAAATGTGCAACGTCATGCCCTATAGATTAGCATTTTGAGATTTTTGCATAGCTACGAAATCTACCGCAATCTGACGCAAATGTGCAACGTCATGCCCTATAGATTAGCATTATGAGTTTCAAATGTTCCGTTTAGTACTTTAAACTTTAAAGGTCCCTTTTATAATTCCTTACGTTTCTATCGATTCCTGAAATTTTTATCCCCGGGTTTCTTGCAAAGGAATTAATTATTCATCGATTATTAGTTAAATTAAATGCATGTTTGTGCAGCGCCGAATGGTGAATAGGAGCTTCGTATAGCACCTATATCTCAGCGGTTATAAACGTTAGAAAGACGCGGTTACGCTTCGCTTAAGGCTAATTTTATAGAGCACATTTAGGCCCGATTTGTGTAAGCAGTTTATGTTTAATTTGTTTGTTGGAATATTCGTTGCCTCGAACGAAGCGAGCCTGCACTGCGAGCGAAGAGAGAAGCGAGTGCGAGCGAAACGAGCATTTTTGTATAATATTAAGATCCTTGCTCTGTATGTCTGTTACCTTCAAGCGTTCTGATTGGTTGGCTGTGTGAGCGTTCTGATTGGTTGGCTGTGTGACGTTCTCATTCGTTACCTTCAAGCGTTCTGATTGGTTAGCTGGGTGAGCGTTCTGATTGGTCGTTCTGGAATCTTAGGCTTCGCGAAGCGAAATGCGACGCGAAGCGAACGGCGACGCGAAGCGAACGGCGACGCGAAGCGAACGGCCACGCGAAGCGTTTGACGAAGCGTACGTTGCAGCGTCAGAGCTTGGCTACGTGGCGTATGTACCTCATTGAAACGTTGTTCAGCAGCATGAATTCAATGATTGGGTTTTAGTATTATCCTGCACTGCGAGCGAAGCGAGCGCGAGCGAAGCGAGCATCTTTCTAGTATAATAATAATAATAATAATAATAATAATAATAGTAGTAGTAGTAGTAGTAGTAGTAGTAGTGTAGTAGTAGTAGTAGTAGTAGTAGTAGTAGTAGTAGTAGTAGTAGTAGTAGTAGTAGTAGTAGTAGTAGTAGTAGTAGTAGTAGTAGTAGTAGTAGTAGTAGTAGTAGTAGTAGTAGTAGTAGTAGTAGTAGTAGTAGTAGTAGTAGTAGTAGTAGTAGTAGTAGTAGTAGTAGTAGTAGTAGTAGTAGTAGTAGTAGTAGTAAGCAGTCTTTTGTTTTCTTCGTAACGATTAAAAATTAGTGTTGGTTGGGGTATTTTATCTTTATCTTTATCTTCTTGACGACTTCTATAGCGCCGTACGCACGACGAATGTCGAAGTCAAAGGCGCTTTGACATACTTTGGCATGCCGATTGCGAACGTCGGATAACAGAGTCAGCGTAAAGTCAGCCCTGATGGAAACGACGGAGATCGCCGCCAAAACGCCCACGGCAGCGAATCCCGTAGAAAGGAGCCTTCCGCTGTAGAGCCGTCCGCACCAGGCACGTCAAAGGAACAAAAACAAAAACACGGGATAAGATGTTGAAAATTCCGCAGATGTTGTAAGAACTGTCCGCGAGGCGAGCCACACGGATAATTTCTGAGATGCGGACTCCCGTGAGTAAACCGTCGTCGAGCTAGGTGAATCCGACTTTGGATGGAATTCTATACCCACAATTAGAACGGATGTCGCAGCATTCCCGCACGTGTATCTAGTCTGCAGTTCTGCCAGGCCGCGTTGATAGAAACATCGCAAAACAAGATGGCGGACCAGACAGGCGACGAATCAGCGACTAAAACCGTCCTAATCCACCTGAAAAAAGCGCAGAGGACCTTCCGAAAATGACGGGAAGGTCACTAACATTTTGCGCTAAAACGAGCGCAAAATATCGTCGAATCGCCCAGAACGACGCTTTTCCGAGGCATGCACAGGAGCATGCTTGGCAGCCGGAGCAGTGAATTTTGCAGTGAATCTAAGCCAGTGGCGTAGCAGGATTTCCGGAAGGGGGGTTGGCATTTGGTCTTGACCGTGAAAAAAACGTTATCTCCTCTAATTTTTCCTGACAAGCAAAAAATGGTCCTCATCTCTTAAACCGGTACATCCTATACCCAAGGGGAGGTTTGACCCCAACAGTCGCGTAAAAATTGAAAATGCATAGGAACTCATTAAAACTTTTTTCTGCAGCCAAGGGGGTTTTAACCCTCACCCTTCTGGCTGCGCCACTGATCGAAGCAAATGCACAGTTGTACGAATAATATGAAGACACTGAACGACGATTTCAAAAAATGTATTGTTTTAGCTAGGTTCGTTCTTGTCAGGAAATTATCAGAGTGGCAACAACACTGGACGATAGAGCAGGAGGTCGCGGATTTGATGCCCGCAGGAGCCCTAAGGTCGACTCAGTCTTACTCGCTAGTGGGCGGTGGTGAAAATGAGGAGCAGCGTTAAGCTGCGAGGTTAAACGTGCATGGGGGAAAGTAATGGAAGCCTAGATTAATGGCAACTTAGATTAATGGCTTATACCATCCGCGTCGCTGACTCGCTGATTGCCTAGACCGGAGATAAGCGCCGGAACCCAACGCTCGGACTCGAGTACGGGAACCTATATCTTTACCTTTACTGCGAAAATTCTCTTGAGACGAATCGTTCGTCCAGGGGACAGTGTTTTATACGGGCCTGTTAAGAGGGGAGATTGCCCCCAAACCTCAAAATCCCCTCCCCCCCAAAAAAATCCTAGCACTTACACAAATTTTGCATCGAACTGTGTTCTTCCCCGCCAACCAAGTCGATTTTCCCCCAAGCCTCAATTCCTCCCCTCCCCCAAGGCCTGGAGTCTGGATAAAACACTGCCGGTGGAGCTGATCAAATTCAGCCATTCCACGGACAATCTTAGGACTCTCGACCACAGAAAGAAAACAGTGATGGAACTAATTTTATTCACTATAGTGATATAGCATACATCCTCAGTAGACAAATGAGAGAGATATATCTGGCATCTAAGACCGTCTGCTGAAGAGCGACTGCGTGGTCTGAAACTACAGAATTCGGACAATAAAATGAAATGCAGGTATGCGTCTGATCAGAGCATTACTGCAGGTAAACTCGCTCTGAATTGACCCGACCTTATTACTGCTATTATTATTATTATTATTATTATTATTATTATTATTATTATTATTATTATTATTATCGTCATCATCATCATCATCATTATTATTATTATTATTCAATAAATTAATTTGTTTATTGTTACTACTACTATTGATGAGAATGGTCATGCAGTGCACGTTGAATATGACTAACTCTCGCTCTTTTCTTCGTAACGTCTTCTGCCAGGGAGGAGGGGGTCGCTACTAATTTAATGCATCCAGTCCATCTGCGTCCTTGGATTCTACATTCAAACCTCTGCAACAGATATTTCAGGTTGTCGATTTTGTTCAAATACTGTAAAATTGTTAACTATAAAACATAACCGCCTTATAGAAATTTAACGATTTTCATTCAAATTTTCGCATTTTAGGACAATTGAATGCTAAAATGGTGCGGTTATCTATGTATAAAATGTACAGAAGTTGCAATTAACGCATATACCCTTACTATCATACTTAAGCTTATTATTTCAAGCAATCGGTGCCAGTCATGGGCGCCCGCACATTGGGGCAAGAGGGGGCACTTGCCCCTCCTGAAAAATAAAAATGTCAATATTTCCCATTGAAATTTGAAAACCTTGCTAAAATATTAACCGTGACCATTGTGTTAAGATGTGTTTTGCCCCTCTTGAAAAAATTTATGTGGCAAAGCCATGACCATTATGTTTTGCCCCTCCTGGAAAAATTTCTGTGGGCGCCCATGGTGCCAGTTATGTATACTGGAAAGTTTGGCAGAACGAGAGTCTAGAAAAACGTTATTCTGAGCCCATTTCATTCCTGTGGCAATTAAGTTAACCGTCTTTTTTGCCGTTCAGTTTAATGTTTTTTAGTCTTGCGAATATTCTGCCGCTGTTGACACCCCCCGACTTTTAGCAGATATTGCGCAATATTTGGCGAAAATTTGAGGCCGGCTGTTCTGCGGGGTGTTTCGCTGTTCAACTGCTGTGTCTAAATGATGAAATTAGGCAGAAACGGTTGCTATCGAGTGAGAGACGTCTATTAATATTTTACGACGACCGAGAACGATTGTACGAACGCAGGCATACATGTAGGGACAGGGTCTAAGACAGAGGAAGGAGAGCAGGGGAACACGGTGCACGGAAAGCACTGACAATCTCGCGGGAGTTATCTTGTTGAGTCATCTTACGGGGGCCCGGCGGAGTGGAGAGGGTGGGGTGGGGGTCAACGAAACGTACCCCAATCAGACACGGTCATACTACTGGCCATTCCCACTTCTCCCCCTTCCCCCCATTGTATGTCGGCGGTTCGTATCGGCGCTGAGAAGACGCGCAGCGAGAACTGAAACAAATATACGAGGATGCTGCACTGAGTCATTGACGACGACGGTCGACGGTTGCTGAGGCAGAGGAAGAGAGGAGCAGCGCCGATTGCCTCAACACGCGGACCTCGGAGAGACATTAAAACCAACGTCCGTGATGCAGTCAATAGTGGTAGGGCCACTTTTCACCCCTCCCTCCCTCCCTCCCTCCACCCAGACCACCGATATCCATTCGCTTCCGATATCCATTCGCTCGATTCCTTACTTACATTGGTGGCCTATGGGCCATTCTTCTGTCTGTCTGTTTCTGTCGCTCTGTCTGTCTTGTCTCTCTGTGTCTTAGTCAGTCAGTCAGCCAGCCAGCCAGCCAGCCAGTCAGTCAGTCAGTTTGCCAGTCAGTCAGTCAGTCAGTCTGTCTGTCTGTCTGTCTTTGTATCACTCTCTCTCTCTTTCTCTCTCTCACTCACCCACCATCATCGTCTGTTGTTCTATGTGTGAATGTTAGTCCCAGTTTGCCTGTATCCGTTAATTCGTCCCTCCTATTCGCCACACGTTTCTTAGAAAAGGCCTACCTATGTTCACTTCTTGCTGTTCTTCGCAAAAGACTTTTGCTAATTATAAGTCAAGTGGGGGTTGAGCATACGACGACGTTATCTGCCGAGCTGACTGGTTTTCAGAGACCCGACATATACTACTATGGTATGCAGCCGATGCTATGGCCGGCCGTCCATACCAGGTCCATATTTCCTGTGTGCATTACGTGGGTTTTGTAATAATAGCCTGTCAATCGGTTTCATTTCCGATTAACCTCTTCTACATCAGGGGCTCACTCTTGCACTAAGTGTCACAGATATTTCGCTAAAAAAATTCGATAAGATTTCAACTATTATCTCAACAAATTCTAGAAAAATTCAGAGGCGTAGCGACGGGGGGTATATCGGTGTATATATACCCCCAAATCAGTCTACCTTAAAGTTTTTTATGTGATTTACATGTGGTTATATGTGGTTTATATGGTTTATGCGGTTTATAGTTAAGATTTATACCCACCCAAAATATTTATACCCTTTCAAATCAAATTCCTGGCTACGCCACTGGAAAGATTCATTAATGTTTGAAACCAGAAAATGCCCTTAGAAGCACACATGAGATTATGACGATCTTCTGGTTATATGGCTGGTCTGATTTCTTCTATTATTGATTTGTAAGGTATCAATCGATGGTACTCCAAATCCATATGCAGGATATCAAGCCAATACTTCCAGAGATCGATCAGGGTGGGAAACGGCATGACTGAACATTACGAAGGGAAACTTACTTACTTAACTTAGCGTGATTTAAAGTGGCTTAGGAGCCACATTCGGCCCGCCAGCATTGTTGGAGTTGCCGGAGGGAGTTTGGGGATTGAACTCCAGCTAACTTTTCAACCCTTCCAAAAATCGCATATTGGATCAGTATGTCATTCATTGAATTTCAGCCCCAACCCCCCGCTCAAATTTAACAACTACAACACTGCCCGCCAGTGAGTTTATCCGGCACTCCAACCCCCACCGCTTTTTTTTAGTAAAAAAAGGTCATCACCCTTTTGTAAAGCCCGACAAGCACAAAAAAGGTCACCACTAATTTTTCGCACTTGATATGTAGGCCTATATTTTGAAAACTTTTGAAATTTTTGCAGGACGAACTTTCTAAAAACATAAACTTTAAAACTTTTGTGGGGCCAGTCGAAAAATTATTTAATTACATGGCCCTCGGACATACACTGCCGTGGCAATTTGGCCTTCGCTGTCCAAAAGGTTGTCGATCCCTGATCTAGAATGCGACAAAATGAGACTACTGGCAGTGGCAAGCTTATAGCATTATCACCCTCAGTGCACAAGCCATGCGTGAAAGTGAAAGTGAAACTAGCCTACTGACGGCGGCGTCTTACAAAAGGATTGAAACTAACATAAAGTAAAGAAAGCGTCAAAAGGTCATGTAGTGTCAATGTTGTATTTTGAAAGATTTGATTTGCGATTTGACAAAAAGTGATTTGATTTGGGGAAAAAGATTTTGATTTGAGATTCTACTCGTTGATTGAATCCAGAACTGCAATTGATTTTGATTTTGAATAGCCTATATGCGATTTGATTTGCGATTTGTCCAACACTTCCGCCTTGCGGATAAACCCGGATTGTGACTATGGTCATCAGATCTTGTTTAATTAGCGTCGTCGTCGTCGTCGTCATCATCATCAACTAGAATAGTCCGTCACTCAACCAGTGTCGTATCAATTTACGATAACGATCTACGCGCACTTTAAAATTCGCCACAACCGATAATTAATTGATAATTATATAGCGCGTTGTTTAGCAGCTTTTCCGTTAGAATTGTCCTCTTTGCCAGCAGAATAGCCGCTCGGTGGTCCGACGATCTCGGAACAAAACCGCGCCAAGCGCCTCTCTCTATAGGCGACAAATATCATCAACACCTAGTATCGACCGGATCACATTACCAGCGGAAACTGCAGCTTTTAAATGATTGCGCCGGCACTGTACTGTGCCGAAGTCGTCTTTTTTACGGAAAACGGGGTAGGCCTATCTACGAGATCAGCGTGACCGGTCGAACAAAACAACTCGGCACCAATTACTAATAATGGCGTCGAGCTGTCAAATATGAAAATGCCTCCAAATGAAAACGATCGTATAGAGGCTGCGCAGTAAACACATTGCCCCAGAAATCAATTAGTCGATTCACACACACACACACACACACACACACACACACACACACACACACACACACACACACTGCGATTAGTACAACTGGGTTGTTATTTACTGCGACGGCGGCGAAACGAGATTATACACGTATTGGACTGCGTGCGAAGTGCCTGGCACGCAGGCATTCAACGTGGGAATGATCTCGTTGAATGTTGTTGAGCGCCGGCTGCTGCATATCCGCTTCGGATGCTATCAAAAAGGAAAGTTGAATGTTTTTGGTTCGGGACCATTTGTCGACAACGTCATTCTGATTCGCACAACGGACCTTCGATTTGTCTCTGACGCGTCGTCGTCTTACGCCAATTGGAACCAACAGTTGACTCCTTCGAGAACAATAATAATCTTCCTCGTGTACAATCACGGTTATTTCTAGGATTATCATTTTAAATTTGGTGGCTGTGCCGGTAAATTCTGGGTGTCCCCTGCCAAAAAGTCTGACAAACAAAAATGGTCATCCCATAGCTGAAATTGGGGGGGGTGCTGGTGGTGTAAAAATATCCCTGTGTCCCATCAAGTCGGCGTCGACTTCTGGTGACATAGGCCTAAACTTCAGTTAGGTCTCTAGGCTCGGAAACACCCCCCCATTTCGAGAGACTACTATAGGGAAGGGAAGGTAGTCTATATTGATTGGCCCCCACTTTTTCATCCAAGTTTGCGCCAGTGCCTGGTGATATCATGGATACTTTCTCACCAATGATTCTTCACAGTTTCATTTAGCTCATTTTCATGCGCGTTGCTTCATAAATTCGATCCATGCTGCCTTCCTCTTCTTCTAGGTCCTCCCACTTTTCCCAACATAATCGCTTTTTCCAGAGTGTCTCTAGTCCTCATTATGTGTCCATAGTACCTCAATCTCTGTCCTCGTATTCTGGCTTATGGTGAAATCTTCGATTTGATATCGTCTATCTTTTCTTCTAATGTATTGTCCTATTTTTGTGATTGATCGTGAACAAAATCTGAAGTCAGTTCTCTTGCTCTGTGTCACTCCCACAGTCAACGCTGATTACGACACGCAATGACCAGAACATATCACTAGAAATGCGCTAGACATGTAGCGCTAGATAAGGCTAGCTTTGGCTTCCTTACTGATTGATAACTGATTGATAACAGGCAGTCAGAAGCGTATTTCCAGATCCAGATATGTCATCACTCATCACAAACTCCCTTCAAGCAACTTCCGGATATAGAAATTTAGTCGTCTGTCTGGTCTGCGCAATGCTAAAAAGTAAGCAGGATCTCGTGTATTTATGTACATGTAGCACTCTCGAAGTAGTACCGTTGTAGTTTTGCTCTGCCCTCAGAGCTTCAAATACTATTTATTTTTGAGAGAGAGAGAGAGAGAGAGAGAGAGAGAGAGAGAGAGAGAGAGAGAGAGAGAGAGAGAGAGGAGCTAAAATATTTCCCACAATCCCACAATTCATGCACTGGATTAATTGTTCTTCAGACGAGGAGGAGGAGGAGGAGGAGGAGGAGGAGGAGGAGGAGGAGGAAGGGGCAGGCTGCAACCGTCAACGCTGACATCTTTAGACGCAATCTGGCCGCCGTGCATACAGGCGTCGCATCTCAGTCGTCCGCGGATTCCTAGAATACCCGCACAGAGAGAGAGAGAGAGAGAGAGAGAGAGAGAGAGAGAGAGAGAGAGAAGAAAGAGGAGGATGAAGAAGAAGAGGAGAATGAGGAGGAAGGCAGAGCCGACGACGACGAGTGCCTGAGAGGAGACTCGTCGATCAGGCGAACGACGAGAGAGCGGTCAGTTGATCGGAAAGCCAGTGCACCTACGACGCCGCCGCCGCCGCCGCCGCCGCCGCCGCCGTAGTTCGGGCACATACTTCTCCTGTGTGTGTGTGTGTGTGTGTGTGTGTGTGTGTTGGCGCGCAGGCACGTCGTCGTCGTCGTCGTCGTTGGCGTTCGAAATGCTCTGTATCTCAGCAGCACAGGAATAATAAACATAAGGAAACGGCGGCGCCAGTTCAAAAGAAACCGAGGGTGCACGCGGAAGTACGAAACGAAGAATCGAAGTATTCCATTTCCGCTTTTTTCTGTAAGTCTCTTGTATATTTGAAACAGCGCTCCAGCAATAGGGATTCCGAGTTGTTTCGCACCACTGCATGCAATTGAATGTTGGCGATGTATGGAGAATATATAAATATATATATGTCGTCATAACGAGGTTCAACTGTATGTATATACATATATACATACAGTTGAACCTCGTTATGGCGATAGGTGCAATATTGCAAACGCAGTTATATACGAAACTCGTTTTAAAAGACTATGCGTAAATGATAATGTAAATATTCTTAATATTATGTTACTGATAAGTCGCTTTAGTTAATGTCATTACAGCAAAGGCTTTATATGCTGCAATATAGAAAGCAGTCATTTTTGACTGTGCTCCCAGTTGCCTCAAAACTAGTGAATCTCCATCTCTGGTTATTCTTTGCAATGTCGCTATATAAACTGTTCATCGCATTGCATCTTGGCTATGCTGAGAGTCGCGCAATGTTAACACGTGCAGTAAACGCAGTCAAATGAAACTACTACTAATACTAACTACTAATAACTAATAATAATAATAATAATAATAATAATAATAATATTAATAATAATAATAATAATAATAATAGTAATAATAATAATAATAGTGCACTTAAATAGCATCAGTTCTAATACCCAATGGTATCAATCGATGGTACTTCAAATCCATCCGCAAACATCATGGATGCAATGACGTGAGTCACGTGACTCAGAGGTATACTATAGGATCAGATCGCTAAACGTTGATCAGGCCGTCTAATATTGATCATTTAAAAGTAATAATATGCATATATCAATACATTCTACTGGCTGGAAACTGGTTTTCATAGAGCTTTAGTTTGCAGTTTACTATTTGCCCCGGGGAGGTCTCGACCCCTGCAAATGGTCGACCAGACCGACTCCAAGGTGAGTTATAGAACATTTGGTGTTTACCTGACCAATCTCTCCCAACTGCAGGTCGAAATTCTAGAGTGGGAATAGTCAGGTCGCCGCTGATTTTGTCTACAACTCAGTCGGGATTTGCATGGACACACGAAAAGCATAAAACATTATCAGTATACAAGGCTTTCTTAATCAGCGGCAAATAACAGCAAATAAAGAATTCGCACATAACTGAAAGTTCTAATGCTTTCGCCATATACATATATATGTATATGTATATATAACACGTATAAATATGTATATATACACAGGTATACATACAATATATGTATATATATGCATGTGCGTCACAATTTTTCTTTGACACAACTTATTGATTTCATGACATTTAGCTAAATATATTATACATTATTAGTACATAAGTACATTGACACTTAGTGCTTGAGATATTATTATTATTATTATTATTATTATTATTTATTATTATTATTATATTATTATTACTACTACTACTACTACTACTACTACTACTACTACTACTACTACTACTACTACTACTACTACTACTACTACTACTACTACTACTACTACTACTACTACTACTACTACTACTACTACTACTACTACTACTACTACTACTACTACTATTACGTACAGATTATTGCGGTAACTCGTCCTATAAGAACCAAATGAGCACAATAATTATAAATATATTAATTGTATAGCAATTATACATACATTTTGTACACGACCGCACAATTTTATCATTCATTCAGCGGCCATATATATATATATATATATATATATATATATATGACGAGGTATATGATGAGATACTCGACCATACAAGTATCGTCTTGGTACTTACCTGCGACGCGGCGACAGAGTGGAGAGCGAAAGACCGAAGTCTAATGAATTTCGATGCTACTTTGCCTCTGCATAATAATCGTCGCGTCTCGTTCTAAGACTTTTTCCCGGCAGCAGCGGCAGCGGCAGCGGCAACAGCTCCGTCGTCGTCGTCGTCGTCACGTGACTGAAGCGCCGGCGTCGTCGTCGTCGTCGTCGTCGTCGTTCTGATGAGATTTGTCATTCGCAGGAAAAGCGAAGTGGAATGGAAAGACCGGATGTCGATGGAAAGAAAGGCCGACCGTCGAAACACGATCCACTCCTCGTGGATAATCTGTCGCTACCACTACTCGTCGCCGCCGCCGTCGTCGTCGTCGGTAAGAGGGAGTGCAGGTAGGCAGAGAGGTACAACAACAACTACAACAGCTACCACTACCACTACTACTACTACTGCTACTACTACTACTACTACTACTACTACTAAGATGACGACGACGAAGGTGTGAATCGTTGTTACTCGCGTTCTGCTGTGCGAACAGCTATAGCGCTAATACTGTTAAGCGTTCCGTCGTACAGCAGAGAGAGACCTCCTCAGGCATCGCCCGATCGAGAGGAGGAGGAGGAGGAGGAGGAGGAGGAGGAGGAGGAGGAAGAGGAGGAGGAGCAGCGGTGGGAAGGAGGAGGAGAACTATGGAAGCACTGAGGACAGCTCTATTTCTGGCGATTCTAATCGAAGCTGCCTGTTGGAAGAAGAGCCAAGGTAAGTCGTCGCACCTTGTGCTTTTTATGTGGAGTCGTTTTCAGGACCAGTGGCGTAGCTAGGAGAGGGGGTTGGGGTTGGGGTTAAAAGGTTAAATCCCCCTTGGCTGTTCTATCAAAAACTTATCAATATAGTTGTACGCACTCATTATTATTATTATTATTATTATTATTATTATTATTATTATTATTATTATTATTATTATTATTATTATTATTATTATTATTATCTGACAATTTATATAGCTCTATTACAGGCCTAAGCCTAAATCAAGAGTGCTTCACAACATGAGGCTAGCAGTCATAAGACGCATTGATATATATATATATATATATATATATATATATATATATATATATATATATAGTACATATGCTTATAAATTCACGTAACCAAGCAAAATAACAGTTGACGACCATTTATTTGCTTGTCAGGATTTTTCCCTTGTTGCTGGACCATGACCATGACCTTTTTTGCTTGTCATAATTTTGGGAAGTTGGTAATCATGGGAATCATAACCCCTACAGAAAATCCTGGCTACGCCACTGTTCAGGACACTGTGGAGTGTGGACAGAGGCGGATCTACGCAGGTGGAGGAACACCTGCCCCCCAATTATCCACCTGAAACAGGATTCTTGGATCCGCCTCTGATCCGCTTATATTATAAGAATGCATTTCTGAGTGTTTTCTGCGACACGATGCGATTTTGCGACGCGCGTTTTAATTGTTTGAAAGTTATTTTAACCTTTAACCTTTCGGCTGAACCTGTAGGTCACAGTGCAATCGATATCAGCGCTTACGTTTCGACTTCTCTGCCATCTACCTCCCTCCTCTCTTTTTCAATTGTCATCGTTTCTTTTCTTCTCTTGTCTTGCATCGGTCTGGCGGTACTTTTACTTCTGACAGGCTATAATCTATTAAGCTTACAGAATTTTTGGAAATTCTCTTTCCTGGATTCTTTGAGTTGGGTGCACGAATTTCAATGCCACGCGATTTGTCAAAGCGCTCCCCTGAAATGTCAATGGCTATTGCTTCATCAAGGCTCACGGCAGCTTTAATAATTATCCGATCGCCTTTATCATCTACAGTGTATAATTATTATGTCGTCTTTAATAAATCTCGCCACGTGTGTGAATTCTCATGTGTGAATAAAAACTAACCGCAAATATTTCCAGGGCTGGAAAATCTAAGTTTTGAAATCTATAAAAGTCAAATTTTAGGGATTTAGGGTTTTGTTTTAAAATCGAAACTTGAGAAAGGTCCTCTTTAATGTTTTTGACGCACGTGTCACAAGAATATATAGAGAAAGGTTTATGAGTGTTGACATGTGACAAGAATATGGAGAAGGATTTTTATGGGAGGAGGGTTTGACGTCCCAAGCATTCTTCTTCTTCTTCTTCCTCTTCTTCTTCTTCTTCTTCTTCTTCTTCTTCTTCTTCTTCTTCTTCTTCTTCTTTAGGTGTTGTGTATTTCTACATTAGCGATCATGGATTTCTTTTTCTCCAAACATTAAGACCTAAAAGAACTAAAACCTTATAAACCTAAAAACCTAAAGTTTGTGTCGAGAAAAAACGTAGTTTTTTCTCCATTTGCCTATTCTTGTCGCATGTCAGCCCTGAATATTTCCAACAGTGGATTTTTATTCACTGTCTTTTGTCTAATGATCGTACGGTCTGCAATTGCAAATTACTGACTATCTGGTTTCACCAAAGGCGGCCAACGACTGGAGCTACATAAAATTGTAGTCACGTCAACAGCAGCATTGCTATTAGGCCTATTAGGCTATGCTTACTTTATTCCGTGTTTTTACCGCTTCAAATTTCAAAATGTAAAAATTTATGGGGATTTTTCTGTGAATATTTTAAGATCTTTTAATAACACGGATTCTGGGGTCGGGTCATTCGTCCTATCTATCAAAACATATTCCATTTTCTAGAAGTTTACGTGTACGTCCATCCGATACTACATGTATTAGTCTGTAATATACACTGTGTCCGGAAAAAGGGAACCCTTTTGTAATTAGATAAACCAAATTCAATTATTTATTTTTTATTCCAGATCTCATTTAAATAATTCTTTTATTGTTATTGTTATTGCTCATGACAATTTATATAGCGCCGTAACATAGCAAGGGCCAAAGTCAATGGTGCCTTACAAGGAACGTGGATAATATAAAGTTAATTTAAATGAATATGATCGTCATTTGAAAACATTTTGTTTTTGTTTCTTTGTCAACACACAATGACGTAGAAAATGACGTCAGCCAGTAAGTAAATAGACACAAAACTGTAATCTGTGACAGCTGAGCACCGCAAAAGTTACAAACAACCGCTCAAACGAGTAAACTGACTCCCTAATGAAATGTCGCGCTAATGACAAGAATTATTAGATTTCTCTTTACGTGCTTAAAATTTCGTCTAAATCGGGTCAGATTCCAGGTAGCTGTTGCGATTATGCTTAGGACTTCCTTTTTCCGGACGCAGCGTACGCCTCTCAGTGGCGGCTCCGGGATTTGGCATGTGGGGGGGGGCGTTGGGGTGGCAACTTCTAATCATGGAGGACCAACCATTTGTTGTTAGGTATGTAGTATTAAGTATAGGGTCCAAACAGGGGGCCACTGAGGGGCCAGGAACTCAATAGGGGCACGGGCCCCCGTCCTTCCCTGTGGAGCAGCCACTGACGCCTCTATAGCTGCAGCTGCATGCTAGTTCTTGCGAATCAACAGCGGTGTTCTGTAATAATAAGGCGCAAACGCTAATGCGAAAAAGAACGCGTCAAACTTGCATATCGGGGTCGAGTAGCGTTGCGGTTGCAAATTTGGAAAAGGCTTCAATGGCGCAGTCGCTAAATAAATTATTACGGGGACAAAGAAGAAGAAGAAGACTGGATTTTTGGTTTTAGTTCTCTTTCTCCGCGAGGTCGTCGTCGTCGTCGTCGTCGTCGTCGGCCGGTTATCGGTCGATGGCGGTCGTTAAGAGGCAGTCGAGCTACCTGCTTCCTTCTTCATGACGGGGGTTTGATGGCCGATGGGTTGAGGGAGGAGGAGGAGGTGAGAGCGGAAGGGTGGCTTGGCTGATCTAGTCTAGTCTAGGAGGGCTATACTGGTCGAACGAATCGACTGTTTCGAAGAGAAAACAAAGCTGTCGTGTCCGTCTGTTTGCAGGAGGTCCATGCTTTCTGTGACTCTCGCTATGCACCGAACGCTGAACTCAATAATAGCCAGTGGTTTTCAGCGCAGAAATGGAGTTCTTCAATGATGTTCTGATCCTTGTTCTGTAAACCTTCTCCTGCATTATTCCCAAAATCTTATAATAACCAACTGGGTTTAAGTCATGGCTGTTTGGCGGCCAAAGATTAGCGGGTAAGAAATCAGGAGTTTCCGTTGTCTGCAGTTCAACAGTTTCACGAGCTCGGTGAGCGCGGGCGCCATCTTGTTGAAATGTGTGATGTTCTGAACATTGCCGAATATCAAGTCATTTATTTTGATGAATTAATTTTTTTAAATTGTTGAATATTTACTAGTGTTTTTCATCATTATCGCAAGAAATCCCGTTTTATTCGGACACAATGACTTGGCTTGGCACACGTTGGCAGTGGAGCCTGTGTTTGACTTTAATGCTCAATTCTAAATGAAGAAAGAAGTCAAGTCTGAAGTATTAAATTTTATATATCTTTGCATAGCCTTGGGCCACAGCCTGTGGCATTGCCTTCGTAGTCACATCAAGACCATATAGAGATTCAAGATACGCAGTGAAGCAGACAGAACCAAGTGGATAAACATGCCAGTTGCCCTATAAATAACATTTTGTCATGCACGTCATTCTTCTCAAAGGAACAGATTTAATAGCGGGAAACGACGCCTGTCTGCCACCGGTCGCCCGCCTGCCTGCCTGCCTGACACTTGCATGACAACCGCGTTTGTTTCGACAGTACGCCGACAATAACAACGACCTCTGTCAGGACCAGCGCCTGCTTAGGGCACGCGGTCGGTGTGTGTGTGTGTGTGTGTGTGTGTGTTTCTGGCACAAAAACGATGACGACGACGATGACGACGACGACGACGCCACGTCCGCTTCGGTTAGCGGCGGCCACGGGGGTTGTGCGAAGGGCGGTTAACGCCAAGAACGATCCGACGACATGCAGTGGCAAGTAGTAGTCGTCGTCGTCGTCGTCGGAAGGGCGTCTTTTTACGGAGGACGGGGGGAGGGGGTGGGGTAACACCCATCCGGACGACGCGCGCAATAATTACGGGCGGTAAATAATGGATGACGTAACACCGCGAATTACCGCGACCCAGCATTTCAAGCTTTGTTGGTTCTTCGTTATTACATACGCTGCGGGCTGCCTATAGCCTATAGCAGCGGTTTGAAATCAGCAGGAGGAAGAATGGAGGAAGGAAGGAAGGACGGAGGAGGAGGAGGAGGAGGGGTAGACGGTGCTTGGGGGTGGGGTGGGGATGGGTGTGGGGGTTTCTGCAGTGGCGCATGCCCGTCCATATTGCCGGTGCTGAATAAAACACTAGCACCGTCGTTCGCGTCGTTTTAATTGGCGCTGCAGTTCATCGATTAGACGGTGAGACGGGGACCTTCCAGTGGCCGTCGTCGTCGTCGTCGTCGTCGTCGTCGTCGGTGGCCCACGAAGGACAACGGGTTATCGCCGGTCGCTCGCTTTGTCGTCGAGAGTTCTTTCTGGGGCTGCATGGCTCGATGAGGAGAAATGACTTCGCCAGATGCCGCGCGTATTTGAGTCTGGGCGATTCTGCCGCCAGCCGCTCGGTCGTTTCTCTATAACTCTCTCTTCGAACGCTCGCTTGGGCGGCTCAAGATAGACTTTTTAGATTCACATTCGCGGCCGATAGTTTGACCAATTGTGCCCGCCCCCCGTTGGCGGGGGCTTTAACTCCTCCTCCTTCTTCTTCTTCTTCTTTCTTCTTCCCCCCCCCCGTCCTCCCGTTGCTGACTTCGAACGCCTTCTCAATGGACTCGGAAAGACAGGTTTTCACTTTCTAAGAAATGATTTACGGTCCCTGCACGATGCGCTTTCGCAATATTTCCTTCTTATCGTACCCGGTGAGGCTTGCCCCTTCCTCCCCAGATGGAACTGTGCGCCGAATGCGACAGGAAATAAACGGCGAGACCAATCGATACGAGATAATAACAATGAGCACTTCTTACCGGAAGTGGGCACCTTCCGGGTCCGGGATCTATAAATTCCTCCGCCAGAATACCGGATCGTTTCCGTTGCGGAGTTGTTTGCCACTGTGCTGTTCGCCATCTTCGTTGTTCATTTACTCATTGCCATGGTAGCGTTATATGCGTGCGCTTCGATCGTTGCCCGGAAATTCAATTACAATCCGTAGAAACATCGCAGTTGTGTTCTAAAGGTCCTGGCACATGTCTTGCCTTGTCTATAAACTCATTATCTGCCCTGTATATAGTGTATACGGATGCCCCGACGGCACTATAGGATCTATTTGGAGTTCTTACGAGTAGAAATGATTTGATCGCGCTCCAATATAAGAAATGCGATTTTGTTTTATTCGATTGCAGTGAATTGCTTTACCTGGATTCGACCTGGATCCGAACCTTGCGTCGTTCATAGAATATATATATATATATATATATATATATATATATATATATATATATATATATATATATATAAACTTCTGGTCTAGAGGTGGAATAAATTTGGTAGTTATCGGAAGCAAGAAACCATTAGAAATTCAATGAGCCAGACCTTAGAGTCGTTCTGGTATTAAAGGAACGTTGCAACGGATTTTGACTTTTTTCACGAATGCATCAGAATACTTATCAGTTGACCGGAAGACTACCACAAAGCAAGTCAGCAAGACTAATTGCCTCGCTGCCTGACTGAACAGAGTAAAGTTCTACCTGTAAGCTTACGTGATGGAGTATATATATATTAGACCATGCAACTATTAGACCAATTTCTCTATTGGACTTAGGCTGGAATCCAAAGAAGGAATATTTGCAAAAGTGGCAGGCAGTGGCGTAGACTGGATTTCCGGAAAGGGGAGTTTGGTTTTGACTTTTGACCGTAGCCAACTTTCGAAAAATCTTGACAAGGAAAAAAGGTCATCCCATCTATGTATCCTACGTCTTTCCTTCTAAAAGTACTCCTTTCAGATGCTGACATGGAAAAAAAGTCGTCGTCACGCCTATGGGGCTTAAAAAATTTTGGTCAGCAGCCCCAAGGGGGGTTTACCCTCAAAACCGCGTTTGAAAATTATAAATGCATGGAAACACATTGACCAATTTTTTTCGTTGGCGTCCAAGGGGGTTAACCCTACTGGTGGCAGGTCAAGGCAGCGTACAGTTCGAAAGCGCCGAACAATATTCGAATTTAGAATCGACGAAGACAACGTCAGTCGACGACACTCGTTCGACGCAATCGCTTTTCGATCGAACGAAACCGGCGTTGTTTTTCCTGATCCAAGAAAGAACCTACAGCATCTGTCTCTGTCTGTCTGGTTGCTGTCTGTCTGCCTCTCTCTCTCTCTCTCTCTTTCTCTCTCTGGCATCGAGCAAACGAATTTTCCGAAACTTCGTTGATGGACTTGGCACCGAATTTGTCAATCGAAGCACGACACAGGCGATCAACTGACGTCATCAGTTTGGAACGCGTCTTGCAGACGTAATACCAGAGGGAGAGAGAGGGAGATATACAGACAGACAGACAAGAAAGAAGAAAAAGAGATACATAGAGAGACAGTGAGACAGAGTGACATAGATAAAGAGAGATACAGATATAGACAGTGAGACAGAGCGACAGAGACAGACAGACAGGCAGAGCTCGAGTAATAGGCAGAGAGAGAGAGAGAGAGAGAGAGAGAGAGAGAGAGAGAGAGAGAGAGAGAGAGAGAGAGAGAGGAGTGAGCTTTCAGAGTATAGAGCATGCCAAGGGAAACGAAATTGAGTAGCGTTTGTCGAACAAGACGTTTATGCAATTTTCCTGAAGTCGTTACATAACCCAAAGCAGCACAACACGGCCGTGACCAATACGATCAGATGCAGTCTCCACAGTGCATAGCGGAACCAGGCTTAGTGCTTACAACATTGGGAAGACTGACTCTCGTAGCAGAAAACTCTGAATGAACACAATCTTTGTACGCTGGTCAAGATGAACGAACTGCGTACAGAATACTCTTTAGTCTAAACATGATTATGATTTGTATTATACAAATGCGGTTGAATATTACGGCCTATGCTAGAACCAATAACATTTAACGTTCAAAGAAACAGGTTAGCTAGCCTAAACCAACAGAAGAACTGGAGAATCGAACGATTCCAAGCTTGAGTTGTCAAGTAGGCCTTCTACGCATTGAAAGTTCTTCGCTAGGATACCATCGCAAATTCATTTAAACCTAGTAATTAACCTATTCTCATTCATGCCAAGCAGGACATCAGTTATATAGCTGGAGTTATTTAGGAATTTGTCAACCAGGCAAAATTAAATCGCACGCCCAGCCCTCTGACGCAATGCATCAGTATTGAAACATCGTCCACCAGCATCGCGAATACAAAGATTCAACGCTCGCCCACCAACGCATCTTATAGTATATTATGCTCTTGCATAAATGACCCGTGTCTTGCTACTATTTGTTAAGCTGCTACATCGGTTAATGTTGCTATTTTTGTGCTATTGTTAGACTTGTCATTATTGTTTCTACTGTTAATTGCGAAATGGGATGGTTTTAATCGATGTTGATGTATCCCTCATTAGTATAAATTGTATAAATATATTGTTTTATTAATGATGATTGAAACTAATAAAGCTCTCTCTTTCTGTCTCTCTGTCTCTGTCTCTCTGTCTGTCTGTCTGTCTGTCTGTCTGTCTGTCTGTCTCTCTCTCTCTCTCTCTCTCTCTCTCTCTCTCTCTCTCTCTCCAGGTATAGCCTGCTGCTTGGTTTTACGACTGACTATTGACTGTCGTTCTCTTGCCATTCGGTTCGTTGGTGGATATACAAGTACACTGTAGATATATTCGAAGATTTCTGCTCTCCATCGGCGTCTATAGCGTCGTAGGCTCCCGAAACGCGAATGCATTGATCGACCGACTGTCGTGCATTGAAGTCACGTGGCATTCGTCGTTGACTCGACGCATTAATTCAGCGAATTCGACCAAATGGTCTCAATGGTCTCCATCGAGACATCTGCCATACAACGGTCACATCTCACATTCTGTATAAATGTGTGCCCTGGAAACTTCTGTTCATTTTTATACGTTTTTATACGATCTCAATCATAGACGTAATCAACGCAATAAATAAATTTTACGTCTTTATTTTTCGCACGTTTTTTAATGTTTTTTAACGTTTTCTATTTTAGCCAATGTTCTTTTATTATAAAAAACGTTGGCAAAATAAAAACACGTCTTTATTTTTCTGAGGATCGGCGGCGGCGTGCACACCGGCGGCGGCGGCGCGCCGAACCAATTTTATCGGCGGCGGCGGCGTGGATTTATTGTTTTTAAAACGTTTTCTACAATACGTTTTAAACTTATAATACTAGTAAAAATAAAATTATACAGTTTTTTTATCAACAGAGCCGTAGTTAGAGTATTCGGCGCTCGGAGCAAGGTAAACGTTTCCGGTGATGAATGCTTATCTGAGCTTTCTCGACGTAGCAATCTATTTTCTTAAACCCGGTGATGACCTTTTGTACTCTGTATTTTACGAGGACAGTGGTGGTATAAAAACTTAAAAATAATGTCAAAATGTGCCCTCCTCCCCCACTAAGACGGCGCCCGGCGCAGCTACTTGCCGCCCCCTAGCCACGGTTCTGTTTATTCATTAGGCTTAATATCCCAAATTGACCATAAATGAAAACTTTTAAAAGTTTATGTTGTTTAAGCACCGCCGACATCAGACTAAGAAGATTAATTTTAGATTATAGATCGATTGTTTTTATTAGGTCTTCGTAATTTTCTTCGAAAACGCTTTTCTTTTCTATTTTGGAATGTAAACAATACAGGACGTCATTCGATAGAGTAGACGAATAATAAGTAACGCGTGCTTTGAATTGTGCTTTTATTTCATATATGTTGACTATATTAAAGACAGTTTTATCTACGTATTTTGGCTTGCTCTGGTTACATGAGAAAAATAATTTCAAAAGGGACGCCGGCGTCACGCCGATGTTCTTAATGGCGTCCGCCAGGTTCTAGAGTATAGTCGATTGTTTATTAGCAGGTCATGCGGTAATCTTGCTGTGTATTTAATTTCACAGTCGTTTTGCATAGTGTGACTTGATTGTTGATTCCCCCCTTGGGTGGGTAAAGCACATTCATTAATCTCGCTCGGATAAACGTCGGTAACGTTTTCCATTCAACGTTTTTAGCGTTTTTGATTTCTGTAAAGTTTTTTTATTGCATTTTTAACGTTTTAAAATTATCCTTCCAACGCTTTTTTTACATCTATGATTTCAACGACGTGTGTGTGTGTGTGTTTGTGTGCGTGTGCGCGCGCGCGCTGTATACAGATTATGTTGGTCTGTAAATCGTGATAGTAGCAATGGCTTTGAGATTTAATTAACTAGTCGTGCCATAAGACAACGAAAATCGTCAGATCATTCGTCATCGTCGTCGTCGTCTTTGTCGTCGTCTTTGCAGTTTGCTGTACTCGTTCTGTCTTACCTCTACGGACGAACCTCCCACTCGTCTCTGTCCGGCCAGATGCCGCCGTGTTCATCATCATCATCATCCCTCCCTCACCAGCTCCTCAGTCCTCGCCATAATGATGAGAACATTTTCTTCATCTGTGTCCGCCGCTCGTCTTCCCTTCTACAGCCATTGTTTCCGTTCAGTTAGAAGCGCCTCTCGGTAGCACGGTCCAAAACAGGCAGCGACCAATCAGAAATCCACACATACAGAACATAATGAATATTCATAATCAGGGCTTTTTTCAGTGGGAACGCATGGGAACGGCGTTTCCACACCTTTTTTGCCAGATTGTATAGGCCTATATAATTATGGATGCGTAATAATGCGTTTGGGAACGTACAGGTACAGCGTTCCCACTCCCGTTTTTGTTGAAGAGTAAAAAAAAGGATGAATTCCCAAACCTTTTTTCCTAGAAAAAAGCCCTGTTCATAATCGAAATGGAAAGGAAGAAGTCATTTTGGTTGGCTGTAGACGGGACTTTTAAAAACGGAGAGGAGGCGTTTTTCCGTGTTCCGGATGACCCTACTATCTAAATGCGAGACGAGTCGAAAATAGGGTTAGTATTCTGGGATTTTGGGATTTTAGGTTTCACTGAGGTCTGAAGTAAGAGAATTATAATAAGTTTAGGGTTAGATTTTGATTTTAGCCTATTCTTAAGGTTTAAAATGGGTTTGCGTTAGGGCTTTTATAGTCATTTGGGCTAAATGGAGTAAACAACGGGGTAAAAGGGCGATTTTTAGTGTCCCGAATGCCGCTGCTGTCTGAAAATGAGGCGGGTTGAAAATAGTTTAGGATTTTGGGATTTCAAAGTTATAGTTTGTACTGATAGGACTAAAACTAGGGGCCAGGGCTAGGTTTTGGGTTTAGGGTTTTAAAATAAAAATGGGCTAGATTTTGGGGCTTAGGGTCATTTTAGACTAAAAGGACTGAAACTAGGGTTTAGGGTTTGAAGAGGTGTTAGGAATATTCATTAGGCCCTTTGTGATTGGTCAATGTATTTTCTCTATCTGTTTTGCTGTTGTGCTTTTGTTCAGTTTTTGTTGTCTCTTTCTTTCTCTCTCTCTCTCTCTCTCTCTCTCTCTCTCTCTGTCTCTCTCTCTCTCTGTGTCTATCCACCCATCCGTACTTCGTCCATCCATCCATTCATCCATCCATCCATCCACCCATCCATGCATCCATCTATCCGTTGCATCTATACATCCACCCAACCACCTATCCATCCATGATCCATACATACATACATACATACATACATTCATACATAAATCCATGCAGCCATACGTCCGTCCATCCATCTATCAATCCATCTGTCCATCCATCTGCATGCCTGTCTGATTGTTTATCTGTCTATTTATCTATCTATTCTACTGTATCTACAGTATATCTGTCTATCTTCTCTCTGTCTCTCTCCATCTATTTCCTATTTCTCTCCATCTAGGCCTATTTAGTTCTCTTTCCATGTCCATGCGCGCGCACAAACACGCATATATATATATATATACATACATATATAGCGCTATCTCTGGTGCAGTTTCCTGTTTTTTGTCCACTCTTTCTTCGCATTCGTTATTCGTTACTCTTAGCGTTAGTAAGTCGAGACCTACCTATAGCGTATATACGCGGACGGCAGACCGATAGGACGACGGCGGCGGAGGAGGAGGAGGCAAAGGTATTCGAGTGTCCTAATGACTCTACGGCGACGGTCCCGAGGGGAGCGCGTGCCTCGCCGGCGTCCGTCGCAATCGGACCGGGACATTCGTTAGCGACGGACGCTCGTTCCGTCGTCCGTCGTCGACCCTTTATCTCCGATATCAAAAACCGCGGCGGCGGCGGCGGCGGCGGCGGCGGCGGCGCACGCAGGGCCCGGCCCCTTCCGTCTCTGCTGAGAATCGCGATCCGACAGTTGCACCGACCGCGGTCTCGGTGCAACTGCCTTCTACCTTCGGAGCTGATTGTGTGTGTGTGTGTGTGTGTTTGTGTGACGCACAGCGCTGCAGCGGCGCCGAAGAATACGAAAGAACGGAGAAAAACTGGTTTCAATCGCTAAGATCGAGAGAAAGACCTCTCTGTGGTCTGTGAAAGAGAGAGAGAAAGAGAGAGAGAGAGAGAGAGAGAGAGAGAGAGAGAGAGAGAGAGAGGAGAGAGAGAGAGAAAGAGATACAGAGAGGGAGATAAAGAGAGGCGGATAGAGAGACACAGATAAAGATAAAGACACACACACACACATATATATTAGGGATGTGCGGGTATACCTGTACCCGCGGGTATACCCTACCCATACCCCCATACCCGCGGGTACGGGTAGGGTAGGGTACACATTTTACGGGTACGGGTCGGGTACGGGTACAGCGCTACGGGTACGGGTATAGCGGCTACGGGTACGGGTATACCCGTTTTACCCGAAAAGTTATATTTTCATTTCTCACTACTATAGCAAATTAGCAATGCAGTAATAGAAAAATAATATTGAGTAAAGTGTATTAGTATAACTTGTACATCGCGTTCAGTTTGTCAGACAGTATGCATTTTACTTACTGAAAACATAAAGGAAATACAGATGACGTCATCTGACATCATCAGTAATAAATCTATAATGGCGTCCTCTGACTCCTCCAACTTAGGACTCCTCGACCGAGAAAGTTCTTCTGGTAAAGTTTTGTGGTTTAACTTGAGCTCTAATGCCTGCTCATAGATAAATGATATCTAGTAAATATTTTAAACAAGCACATTCATGTCGGCTTAGGCTAGCTGACTGATTATCCTGATTCCTAAGTACTAGATCTGTCCTAATCTAAACATGCGTGCTATTTACAATGAATAGTTATCCCAATTTCGTAGCCCCTATTTCACTGTTGCCTCTCTATAGTCTCTAGGAACGGATACGGGTTCACGGGTCCATGTACAGGTCCTTGTAGTACTTGTACCCGTAAACGCACCCGCGGGTACGGGTCCAAAATTCCAAATCCAAAAACTCCAAATTCCAAGCAAAGTCGGTTACGGGTACGGGTACGGGTACGGGTACGGGTACGAGTACACAGCTTACGGGTACGGGTCGGGTACGGGTATAGCGCTAGCGGGTACGGGTAGGGTAGGGTAAAAAAGTTTTTCCACGGGTACGGGTAGGGTATGCATTTTGCTGTACCCGCACATCTCTAATATATATATATGTATATATATGTATATATATGTATATATATGTATATATATGTATATATATAGAGAGAGAGACAGAGAGACAGAGACAGAGAGACATAGACAGAGAGACAGAGACACAGACACAGACACACACACAGAGAGAGAGAGAGAGAGAGAGAGAGAGAGAGAGAGAGAGAGAGAGACTATAATTTTAGGGTAGTTTTTGAATAATAGTCACATTCGCATACACTTGGCCACAATCGATACGAGATTTTCTCTCTATATATCCTAATTCGTGATTTGAGCCAAATAAACGTCTCGTAAGGATCGATGTCGCCCTTTCTTCAGTTCTGCTTAATTAACTGGCCGCTATAGGCCTGGACACTTACCGCTGCCGTAAAGTGCGCGCCATTTGTACGAGTATTCGCAATTTCTCATGGCCCCATTTTAGGTGTTGTCCAATGTGCCGGTCGATTTAGAAGAAGCAATGCAAAGTAAAAGCTCGTGAATTTACATATAGCGCGTTAAGGGCAGTAGTGCCATAATATCTTATGATTATTCTCGAGCGCTTAATCTATCCTTGAATTTACTTGTAAGTCTTTGCGTGCAGACTATACGGTAATAACGAAGGTTCTTAATATGAGTAAAAACTTCATAATATAAGTTTGAGATCAATTATTATATGACTAGGTGTTTACCCGTCAAAAATGACGGGGAAGATTGGCTGTTCTACCACCCGATTTTGCGCAAATGCAATAGCATTTTATGACGGGGAGATTGGCTGTTCTACCACCCGATTTTGCGCAAATGCAATAGCATTTTATGACGGGGGAGATTGGCTGTTTTACCACCCGATTTTGCGCAAATGCAATAGCATTTTGCACAATTAATTGTCCTTAACTCGCCGCCTTTTCCTTCAACCGAGTTAACGCCCATTCGCGTGAACTTTCTGAAACTTGATAGTCAACGTTAGTGTAATGATTTGGCAGTGTCAAACGACATGCAGTGCTTGATTCTCTTGTTTGCTGTGCTGATTTTTCACGCCGAGCAACAGCCTGCTACTCATTCTCACTTGATTGTCGGAAAGCTCGTGAACGCTGGACTTTTTTTGTTTTGCACAGAGGGTTAGAAAGAGGGATAAAAAAGCTAAACAATGGTGCAAACCTCATCTTCTTAGCTCTTATATAGCCCGAGATGTAGCAAATTCAAAAACATTTGGAAACTTTCTCAGAATTCCAAAACTTCGCGAAATTCGCCGATAATACTTATGTTCAAACATTGGGGTCATCGGGTTAGAATTGATAGATCTTTGCCAAATGTCAACCGATTTTCAAACTTTTTGGTTTATTTTGTTCCTCTGACATCCCTTTAGAACTTTGCCGCTGACCAAAGTGGGGTTACCGCTTAAAATATTTTTCTAGGAGGCTTTAAACATTTTTCGGGGGGAGAGGGTGATATTTTAGGCCGTAAAGTGGACTCTACCCCCAAATGTTTTTGTTTTGCACGGACAATTAGAAAGAGGAATAAACAATCTAAACAATGGTGCAAACCTCATCTTTTTAGCTCCTATATAGCCTGAGATATAGCAAATTTAAAACGTTACAGCAATCATTTCTGAGAACGCTTTTCCAAAAATTAAATCCCCAGTACGGTGACGACGTCTTAAAATTTAATCCCCACTTGAGGGTTAAATATAAAAATATAGTATTGAGGCTAGGAATGAATAAATATATATATATAATAATGGGGGCAGGGCATTGGGAGAGGGAAGAGAGGTTTGGGAGGAGGGGAAGGTGGGTTTTACGGGTTTTCGACTTTTCGGAGCAGCGTTGTGTAGGTTTGGAAACGGGGTTTGGGGCCGGTGGGGTAGGGCGGAGCGCTGATGGGTTGGGGCCTGGGCGATTGGGAGAGGGATGGGTAGTTGGAAGGGGATAGGGAGAGGGAAAGGGGAACGGGGTTTAGGGCCGGGGCGGAATGGGTTGGTGCTGGAATGGGTTGGGCCCAGGGCGATTGGGAGAGGGATGGGAGAGGGAAAAGGGATGGGGAGAGGGAAGAGGAACGGGGTTTGGGGCCGGGGCCGGAATGTGTTGGGGCCGGGGTGATTGGGAGAGGGATGAGGAGAGGAAAAAAGACATGGGGAGAGGGAAGAGGAACGGGGTTTGGGGCCTGGGCCGGAATGGGTTGGGGCCGGGGCGATTGGGAGAGGGATGGGGAGAAGGAAAAGGGTTGGGGAGACGGAAGGGAACAGGGGTTGGAGGGGGCGATTGGGAGAGGGATGGGGAGAGGGAAAAGGGTTGGGGAAAGGGAAGGGAAAGGGGGTTTGAGGGGCGATTGGGAGGGGATGGGGAGAGGGAAGGGGATGGGGAAAGGGAAGGGAAAAGGGGTTTGGGGCCGGGGCAGGAATGGGTTGGGCCTGGGCGATTAGGAGAGGGATGGGGTGAGGGAAGGAGGGACGGGGGTTTAAGCTGCAATTAAGGCGCTTCGTTAAACGCTCCGGTTTGATTAAACAATATTTGGTTGTCAATGACAACAGCGTCTTGCAATACCCGCCGTGTTGCCGTCGGACAGACAGACGCGACGGACGGACGGACGGACATCGAGAATTATATAATAAGATAGTAGGCACGGGCGCGTGGTCAATGCAATAAATTAATAATACGATTGATTGAACGCACATCACAACAGACATGGACATGCGCCCAATAATTTCAAAACGCAACCCATCTTGATTCAGATCCAACCCAACTCACGAAACCAATAGAACCAATAGGGTTACTTGACCCAACCCCCACCCACCCACCCACCGTAATGCATTACCATCTCTTAAGCCATGACTTATTTTCTTGCCCAGTCCACCGTAAACATGGAAATTTCTGACCCACCCATGGGATGACCCAACCCTTGTCCATGCTCTGCGTCACAAGGCGCGCTAGACCCGGACAGCTTGGACTGATTGCTCGTCGTCTAGTTCCTATGGACAGTTGATCTGTCTTCCGACGACTGTCAATGCGTAGATACGCGTGCTGCAGCGTCGCTCTTGGCATTTGCGCCAAGCTAACGGCGGTTGCGTGCGTATATGATATATAGTTTGGCGATACTATATACATGTATACGTCTATATAATGCGGCGGGATTCGAACGCGCGACTTTCGGATGACAAATGCTGCGATTAGCGGCGCATCAAATCGCAATCGTAGAGATTGATGAACAGATAAGTTCGTCCCGGATCAAGTGACGAGGCGCGAAAGAGATTGTCACACACACACGCACACACGACACACGAACCGCCACCTCCTCCTCCTCCTCCTCCTCCTCCTCCTCCTCCTCTGGGGTACGGAGTACGACGATGACGAATTTGTCGTCTGCCCCGTTCCGTTGGCTGCTGATGGAGTTTCTCGCGCCACCGTAACTCTTCGTCGTCGGGGAGGAGGGGGTTGGGGGGGGTGGTCTATCTGCTGTCGAGAAGAACTCGTGATGAATTCGCGCCCGATGAACGGGAAATGGAAGGTTGCGAACAGTCGCGCTCTTTGAAGCGACCGTGTCATTTGCGGATAGAGTTTCTGAGATTCGTATATTGGATTGCTTGCGATGGTCGGCTGATTGATCGCTGATGCTATTCTGAATAGGTTTGAATCTGCTCTGAGCAGTGCAGTTGGCAGTGCGTGAACTCCGTACGAAAGCGGATCTTCGCTCTTTATAGAAGCACCCCTATTCGTAGATTACAACGAACTGCGAACAGCGAATAATGTAAAAAATCAAAAAAATTATGTAACAAACCGAACCGATTGCATGCAAAAGTATTTCAAATTTGCAGCAGGCGTTTTTAATTTTGCGAATGACCAGGGACGTAGCGACGGGGGGCCATATCGCCATATCGGTATATATGCCCCATTAAAATCGGTCTACCTAAAAGTTTTTATGTGGCTTGTATGTGGTTGTATGGTTTAAATGGTTTATAGTGAAGGTTTTTACCCCCGAAACAGTGGCGTAGCAATATGCTCGGGGGCCTTGGCAAAAACGGGCAGAGGCCCTTTCTGCTACATGTACTTTAGCGATCTCTTATCAAACGTAAATTCTAGATGCGGTGATGCAGTCTTGCACACTGGACCCTATTAGAGGGTCGGGTGACTCGGGTCGGGGGCCCTTTGCAGGGCGGGGGCGACGGGGCCCTTGGCATTTGGCCAGGTTGTCCATATAGCTGCTACGCCTCTGCCCCGAAATGTTTATACCCCCAAATCAAATTCCTGGCTACGCCTCTGAGAATGGCATTACAATTCGGAACTCACTGATGGCATTTTGAAAGATTTTAAAGTCGCACTAGCGAAATTGTAGCATGCAATGCTGTTGCAAAGTGTTCTTAGGGCGCTATATAAATTGTCATGACATTAACGCTTTGATGCCCGAAACTCGGAGTTAAAACCCGTTCGAGACTTTATAGTTCGATTTTTCGAGGATGTTGAAGGTTTTGAGAACCCCTCCACCGTCGACTGGGGACGACCGTCAGTGATGGTCTAAAACTTTGGTCTGAAATAGTCTGGCTTCACTGATTTCCATGAAATCGAAAACTACGTTGTACAAAACATGAAAGACTGAAGACACAGATTTTTATTCCTCGGGTTTTAAAATATACAATAAGTTAAAATACGAATTTATCTAAAAATTCTGTGAACTTACAGTACTTGTATTGCTAACTTATTTATAATTAGTCCAAAAGACCTTGACAAATGACAATCATGTACAGATTTTTGTTTATTTCGTCACCTGACCTTGTTTTGCACCCCATCCCACCTGGAAAAAAGATTTTCCGATTTCTTTCGTCACTTGGCTCTTTTTTGCACCCCTTATAGACAATATTTTCCGCAAACGTCCATGGTTCCGTTCTCAAACCCTCCGACAACAGTATATTACTCAACGGACATGACGTTACGCAAAACACACACACACACACCTCACACGCGCACGCACACACACACACACAGCGCGCATTGTATATGATACTGGCGTGTTGTGGTTATGAGCATATCGCTTTATATTCGTCGTCGTTGTTCGAGTTGAATTAAGTGCCCGAGAGTGCAAAATGCAACAGGTAGTAAATGGGCGTGGGTCTTCTTGAAAGTGGTCGCCGACGGGCGTCGCTTAATGCCCCATTATATAGCGCTATATTTCAACGTCCAGTCTTGTTAGTTGGTCGTGCAGTGCTCGCCTACGGGGGGAGGGGGAGGAGGTGGCGTGTCCGGTGCAGCTTTGTTCAGCTCGGTTCTTCTGTTGTCCCCTGTGGCGATGATCAAGATGCACTGAAGAGTGGATCTTCAAGATCCACGAAAGACAGAAAGGAGAGTAGGAACCGAGAGAGAGAGAAAGAGAAAGAGAGAGAGAGAGAGAGAGAGAGAGAGAGAGAGAGAGAGAGAGAAAGAAAGAAAGAAAGAGACAGAAGAGTGAAGGACGAATCTGCAAGATTTGGGCTATTTTTTCAGCAAGAAACACGCTGGCATTTGAGCGATAATTTCTAAACGTAATGGCTATTTATTTATTTAACGTCTTAAGCCTGTCTAAATTATCTCAAGGTTAGAAAATTTGGCAAGGTGGGTCCTGTCGATTCTCTAACTTTATTCACAAGACCGAAGGTAATAGGCAGGGCGCGATTTGTAGGGGGAAGTGGGGAATCTCGCCCCCCACTGCCCAACTACATCCCCCCACTGAGATGGCTACTGACATCCCAGCCAGGGAAGTCAATCTCCCCACCACCTCCGCTGTGACTGTGACAGGAAAATGCATTCACCGTCAGCAGAGGGAGAAAATTTATTCGGCGCTTCGTGCCGAGCATGAGTAAAAGAATGAAACTTGATGTTCGGTGGTAACTGGGGACAGATTTATCTTAAATCTTTGGAAATATTTACCTGTAGCCTATTGCTGATTAAACATTTATACTTCGTCATGGCCAGACAATAAAATTGACAGATCATTATTTGGTGACAGAGCAATAGTTTACCTATAGCAAAACTGTGCAAAGTAATTCCGTCACTAGCCTTCCGACAGTACATAAAGAACAATGTGAAAGTAATCGGCAATGTGCTTGTTTCAGTACTCAGTTGAATTCAAATTCTGCCTATCTCGGCAGCTGAATGTGAGTGCATGGGGCTTCTCGTGCATGAATATAAATGATGCACTAGTTAGAAATCAACTCGATATTCATACTTTCATCTCTTGGTCATACACTTTCATCTCTTGGGTATGCGATGGGCGACATGCTGCCTCAGATGCACCAACTGGCAAAAACTGACAAGACATCTGTGTCAATTCCTGCCATGGCAACTCTGTATTAGTGTTAAACGATACTTGCTTGAATTTAGTTGCAGATTTTCAATTGTTGCAACTTACAGTTGCACTATATAACATTTATGGTTTAAATAAATGGTGTGTGACAATTTATACAAATAATATTAAAAGTTAGAGCAAAGTACTGTGCATTAAACCATGCATTTCCCATGCCCCCACTGCTCATCATGTCCCCTCTAATGTCCCCCCACTGCTCTGGGTTACAAATCGCGCCCTGGTAAATTAATAGGCTACAGAAATGCAAGAAAGCAGCTTGGAAATAAATATTCAGCCAGAGATATTTAGTGTTGCGAATGGCCAGGATATATTCTATAGACCCGCTTTGTTTAATTCATATGCTGTATAGCAACTCATAATTCATAAGAAGTTTAAATTTTTCCATCAAAGAATCTAGTCCATCACCAAGGCCTGTTTTAGCGTGCAGTGATACACAAAATGTTCAGTGATAAAATGAAAATGTGCAGTGGTAAAGTGCAATTTTCTGAGTTTAGTGCAGTGATAAATTTTTTTTGAAACAGTCCCTCCCTGCCCATCACTGTTCGCTTGCAGAACAATTTTTTTAGAATTAATGTATGCTGGTTGCGTCAATTAACTTTCTCGAGGACACAACCTAGCCGCAATATTATTATTCACGATTAATCAATTTATAATTTGCTACGATAGTCTCTTGTGGGTTCTCTCGGGTCAGAATATATGAATTTCAAAAGGGTGCAAAGTGTAGACCGCGCAGTTGACGAAAATTATTATCGTCGATCGAAAGGTCCCCACGACGCACCCCCCCAGCCGTTCATCTTGCTTCACCCCAGGAACGTTTGACGTAACCGCAGCAGCAGCAGCAGCAGCTAGCGTTCCGAAGAGAGATTTCCGCCTGTCTCCGTCGGGTCTTTAGACAACTCGTAAAACAGCAACCGCCTCTTCCAATCAGCCCCGCTCGTTCATAAGCGCCGTGCGGGGCGGGAGCGGGATGGGGGGATCGAATGTTAGAGGAGGCGGGAGGAAAGGAGGGAAGGTCGCCGCCCGCCCGCCCGCCCGCCCGCCCGCCCGCCCGCCCGCCCGCCCGCCCGCCCGTGTAGTACCGCCCGACACACCGACTCAATATCCGGAGTGCGGATTGCACTCCTGTTCCAGTGCATCCGCGGGGTGCTTAATTGTTCGGCGCGGCGGCGAGACCGAGATAGATGCCGAATGTCGCGAACGCCGACCAGGGAACGTAGTTTTGCGACGGGAAAAACGGCGTTCCAAAATGACGGAAGATTTATGCTTCCCCGGAGCCTTTCGCCTGATCCGAACACCAGCGGCCTCCCCCGCCGCCGTCGCCGCCGCCACTGCTGCTGCTGCTGTTGCTGGTCCCACCTTCCCTGCACGGCGACCGTCAACGCGCTAAATACAAATTTAGACAGAGAAGTGACTCAATTAGAGGATAAAAGGCATACTGTATCTATAGAAAGAAGTTAGTTCCCTCTCGGTAAGAATCGCGAATATATTGTTACTTCTGACGTCCAAAGGCATAACAACGATCATCACCGCCGCCACGCTCATATCGACATCAGACAAGAAACAGTCTAGATATCAACAGACGTTTCTAATTTTCCGACGACGAGGTTGACGATGACGATGATAACGACGACGACGATGATGATGATGATGATGATGATGATGAGCTTCGTAGTCTTTATTTTCCGTCGGATTTGTTCCGAACGTGTCTGGTTCTATCGCTGCGCTGTATTCTTCCATTGAAGGTGCCAGGTGTAAGTTTCCATCCGACTGGAAAGGGCGCTACTTCCAGAGTGGACTTGGAAACGTCATAGTTCGAGACACTTCCATCACCACTAAAGGCTCCTGCGTAGACCAGCACCGCGACTATTTCCTCTTCGCTAACGCCAGGTCAGTCAGTCAGTCAGTCAGTCAGCCAGTCATTCAGCCAGTCGGTTAGTCAGTCAGTCAGTCAGTCAGTTAGTCAGTCATTCAGCCAGTCGGTTAGTCAGTCAGTCAGTCAGTCAGTTAGTCAGTCATTCAGCCAGTCGGTTAGTCAGTCAGTCAGTCAGTCAGTTAGTCAGTCAGTCATTCAGCCAGTCGGTTAGTCAGTTAGTCAGTCAGTTAGTCAGTCATTCAGCCAGTCGGTTAGTCAGTCAGCCAGTTATCCATAAGCGCTTTATAAGAAAAAGAAAGAAAAGCAAAAGATCGTTTGGTCTTTGAAGCGGCTATTCTAGCAGTCTTCAGCCTTCAGCAGTTAGGCAATATTTGTGTAGCGAAGAGAAAGAAAACGAATGGCAGAGAGAGAGAGAGAGAGAGAGAGAGAGAGAGAGAGAGAGAGAGAGAGAGAGAGAGAGGAAGACGACGACGACGACGTCGTTGACTAATTATTGTTGTCCGAAGCTGTCGGAAAAGAAGTCCGGTCGATTTCATCTCTGCAGAACGCCGCCTCAAAATGGCGACAGAAAATGATAGGCATGGCGGAGGAGGGGCAGGGGGGTGCAGGGAGGCAGAGGCGGCGACGCTTCACTATTTCGACGATTTAAGCCCCTCGGGCTGCTGGCTCCTCTTCTCCCCCCTCTTCTCCTCGTCGTCGTCGTCGTCATCGTCTTCGACTGGAGACACTGGCTCTGTAAATATCGATTCCGAAGAGAAGCGATCGACATCGATCGGGTAGGCGGCGGCGGCGGAGGAGGAGGAGGAGGACTCCTGGAGGAGGAGCAGGAGGAGGAGAAATAAAAAGACCCCCCGTCAAACCGGACTCCGTCGCAGAGAGGACGCCGCCTTCCCCCCCCGCCACCGCCACCGCCGCCTCCTGACCAGCCCCTGATGGCAAAACCGCTCATTATAAAGGTCGACCGACCGACGGACGGACCGACCGACCGACGGAGCGGCCGTTTTGATAGCCTTAATGATCGCAGTAGGGCGACGATTGCATAATGAACAGGCGACCCGAGCACCGTTCATGACGAACTTCCGATGCAGAGCATGAACGCGTCTCCGTGCATAAACTGAGATCCTGGCGTCACCGTAGAGACGACGACGGCGGCGGCGGCGGCGGCGTAGGTCATCGTCTAAAGGGAGGGAACGCCAAGTCGCGCGAAGGAAAAGAGCCGGTCGTGTGTGTGTGTGTGTGTGTGTGTGTGATTTACACTCGAAGGAAGAAAAGTACGTTCTGAAATCTGGCTCGTTGACTTTTGCTTCCATCATCATCGGCGGCGACGGCGATGCATATTATAGATTTCGCCATCTTTTCTCGTCGAAAAGAGTCTGCCCGAAAGATGATTATCACGGATGAAAAATCGGTTTTCACGAGGAGTTCAAGATGAATCGTTAAAAACGAGAGGACAGATATTCAACTTCTTTGCGCGAAGAATAAATAATTCAGCCAGTTTCAAAGCATTCATTGCATGCAGCAAGCTTGCAATAGACATTCTTCACGATGCCCAAAATCAGAGATAAAGCAGAAGAAGAGGCCAATCCATGGGCGCAAAACACGGGGGAGACGGCGGGGGCGATCCCCAAATAATTAGTTGGCGGAGGACAAAGTATCAATTACCCCCCCAATGTTTGGGCTATATGGTAAAAAATTATATCCTACTCCATGATGTTGATGCCAGAATTACGCAAAATCCGCATTCTCTCATTTCGGATGACCTTTTTTGCTTGAGGGTATTTGTAGAGGGAAAAATATAAAAATATCAGGATGACCTTTTTCGCTTGTCAAGACGTATTTCGTGGGCGATTTTAGGTCCCCACCATAATATGCAATATCCCCCATAATGAAGGGGGATTTTATATTTCTGGGGGTCAACTTTTAAAAAGTTATTCTATCCCCTACAATGTTGACGCCAGGTTTACGCCACTGGGCCAATCTTGAATAAAAAAAGAAACTATTATTCTTTTTCGGTAAATACACTGTAGCATAGGCCTATCTTCACTGTTTTACCGATTATAGTAGGCGTGTTTAGATTCCACTGTCTGACCGAAATCACGATGCGAAGGTGTTCCAAACGAACGGAAAGACAACGGATTTTTGGAAATTTTGGAAATTTTGGAAAACCGTATATAACAAGCCCACAAGACTCATTCGCAATCTCTGGCATGCAGTCGGGTTGAGACCGACATGCACCGGATAGAACTGCGCCAGAAACGGACTGAAGCTTTTAAGCGAATGCCAATTTACACGACAAACCATGCGAAAGTAATCTCTTTATGACTTATGAGAAGGTCATTCGCTTGTCACGCCAGACCATCAATTCGCCGTTTATACTTGCATATTTGAGTCTGTCTTTTATATTTGTTCTCTTTCATCTCGACATTCAATTTCGACGCATCGGTCGGCGATTCATTCAACCGCCATCTCCGACTTTCCCTCCCCTACCGTTTCCCTCCTCCTCCACCCCCCCCCCCACCCCTCTTCCCCCCACTCTAGCGTCATTTCCGTCGATAATAATGAACCGAGAACCGAAGCCGTTGGAACGCGATGAGGTAAAAATCTCACATCCTCTCTCTCTTTCTCTCTCTCTCTCTCTCTCTCTCTCTCTCTCTCTCTTTCTCTCTCTCTCTCTCTCTCTCTCTCTCTCTCTCTCTCTCTCTCTCTCTCTCTATATATATATATATGTGTGTGTGTGTGTGTGTGTGTGTGTGCATCATCTCTTCTCTCTCGACAACGACACAGATGACACCATCGCCGGGTTTTTCAATCGCTTTCGAACTTTCGACACGACCTCTCACCTCTGACCTCTCCACTCGGATGCATTTGCACCTTCCATGTGCCCCGTGTGTATATATACGCAGATTCGTTATTCTGTGAGGGCGACGCTCTGACGCGAGGCGTGTGTGTGTGTGTGTAATATTAGCATCGCTGAGAAACCGTTAATCTCGCTTCCAGGTTCCTACTGACCATCTCTCGTCTCCTCCACCACCACCACCACCACCACCACCACCTCCACCGCCCCTCCTCTTCCTCCTCCGTCGTTACGTTTGGGCGTCTGGATCGGTATTCAATAAAATCTTCTAAACGATAAATTCTATCTGGACTCGTTTTCGACGGAGGATTTTTCGCCGAGAAGACGAGAACTCGTTCCTCCCTCTTCGATCGTCAATCATCTCGGTCGAAGGGTTGTACGAGCCCCCCTACCCCCACCCTCCCTACGTAGAACTCTTCTCCGCACCCGTCAGGTTCTCTGCCTATCTGCCTGTCTGTGTGTCTGTCTGTCTGTCTGTCTGTCTGTCTCAGACTCAGCTGTCAGTCTGGCGGTGGGTCTTGGCAGTAGTATATCTGCCGACGGCGTATTCCTATTCGTCGGATCTGAGGATTAAGCGCTTAGCGAAGAACTGATTGAACGAAGATCCCACTTCGGGTAAAACCATTCCCGCTCAATTAAAGATCCCAATCCCAGGAAAGTCCTTCTCGTCCCGACCCTAATGGTCATGAATCTAAACAGACCAACCGACCACCGACCGACCGTACACTCCGCGAACGGACGGACGACGACGACACGAAACGAGTTTCTCCGGATCTCTCGTCCTTCTTCGTCGTCGTTCGGACCACTTCCTTCCTCCTCCTTCTCCTCCTCCTCCTCCTCCTCCTCCTCCTTCTACTTCTTCTTCTTCTTCTTCTACATCTTCGTTTTCTTCTCCTCACACTCCTCAGCAAATCCGTGCGCTTCGCCTGGTAGTATCGGTTCCCTAAATCCATCGAAATGAGCGACAGTCTTACCCCGAACCGGACCCTCCTCCACCGGCCGCCGCCGCCGCCGCCGCAGCCGCAGCCGGCCACTCGTCTCCCGGACCGCTCCTTGTCCCAACGCCTTGACGGGAATTGATGACAGGCGTGAAGGGAGAGAGATGAGGGGAGGTAGAGGAGGAGGAGGAGGAGGAGGAGGAGGAGGAGGGAGGAGGAGGAGGAGGAGGGAAAGAGGAGGGAAAGAGGAGGAGGAGGAGGAGGAGGAGGAGGAGGAGATGTGTGGCGAACGATTTCAGAGGGAGTCGATGCAGGAGGCGCTGTGCCTCTGAACGTGTGAGATCTCGGGAACGTCTCGCGATACTTATTGCTCGCGAGACTTGCTCGCGAGCGATCGAAAAGATATAAATAATGACGCATTTTACTTCTTATTTGGCCGACAGAGGCGACAGTTCATCGTTCGGATGGGGGAGGGGAAGGGTAGGGGAAGGGAAAGGGAAGGAAGGGAGGGAATGGATGGCTCGGTGCAAACGCCATTGATGCAGCAACATGACCTCAGTAGTTCTGCCGACGAAGAGAGAGAGAGAGAGAGAGAGAGAGAGAGAGAGAGAGAGAGAGAGAGAGAGAGATGGGGCTTCCTGATTAGAACTACGGAAGAACGGATGCAGAGAAGGAGTCTGCGATGAAGAGAAAGAGAGCGAGAGAGAGAGACAGGGACAGGGACAGAGACAGAGACAGAGAGACGGATACAGAGATACAAAGACAGAACAGGAGGAAGAGAGAAGGAGAGAGAGAGACAGAGGCAGAACGAAAGAAAAAGAATTAGAGAAAACGAGAGAAAGAGAGAGAGAGAGGGGAAAAATCTCCCTCTCCAAGAAGACAGAGAGACAGAGAGACAAAGAGAGAGACAAAGAGAAAGAGACAGAGAGAAAGAGAGAGAGACGCTATCTCTGTGACGAGCACAATGACCGAATTTGGCGCCTGATGACCGGGGGGCAAATCAGAGGAAGACGGTCGTCATCGTCGTCGTCGTCTTCGGCGGAGGCGCTGCGCTCTTAAGGGGCTTTTCTCGCCCGCCCGCCCGCCCGTCCGCCCGCCTTCCCCTCCTCCCTCCATTCCGCCCCTTCGGTCCATCTCACAGCGTCATCCGCCCAGTCAGCCAGCCGGTCGTCTTTAAGGGAGACCGCCGCCCCCCGCCCCCCCGGCAATGTCGCCGCGGGCATCCGGGTCTCGTCAGAGAGAACAAGCGACGAGGAAATCAATCTCATTTCCGTCTCTGGCATCGGAGGAAGAGGAGGAGGAGGAGGAGACGGAGGAAGAGGAGGGAGGAGGAGGACTAGGAAGAGGAGGGGATAAGAGGTCGGCGCCCATGGCGGTCGGCAGCGTCAGACGCGGAGACAGGGTCTTCTGTGACGACGACGATGGCGGCGGTGTGGAGATGGTTTGGCATCTGCCTACGAACATGGCAGCAGCGGCAGCAGCAGCAGCAGCCCAGTTGCGATTCTTATCACCTGCCTGATTGCCTCGATTGACTGAAATGTCAGCATCTAATTATGCCTTCGTTACCGAACATCGGTTGTGTACCGATCGACCTCACAGGTCCTCGCTCCCTCGCGACGCTTTCTAATTTAAAATAACACGACTATTGACGACAACGATGATGATGATGATGGTGGTGGTGGTGATGATGATGATGATGATGATGATGATGATGATGGCGGTGTGAGTGTGTGATGTGTGGCGATTGTCGTTACAGAGAGAGCAACTGCTTTCAATGTCTTTTGGTCATTAAACGACATCAGAATGTTCTCAATATCGAGAAAGTAAGTCTACTGAATGAAAGCTGAATATATATATATATATATATATATATATATATATATATATATATATATATATATATATGCCGAATGGTGTACATTTGAGATAAACCAATCAGACGGGAATGAACAAAGGGCGAATGACCGAGGTCAGACAAACGAATTCGAAGGAAGTGAGAAAATATATCGTCCATTTTTAGAGCTGCAAAGACAATTATCCCGAAAATCGCCATCGCAAGAGATTTACAGTAGCAGCGCTGTTTGAAGGAACTAAAAATTTATACGGAATATTCAGGATCAATGTTTGACTGAAACAAACCAAAATCTGTCGAGACTTTATATTGGACAAAGAGAATTTAAGAATTTCTTATAAGTGAAATTAATCTTTCCAGTGAAGGGAATTTTAGTTTAGTTTTACTTTTAAAACAAATGCGAATCGTTGATCTTCGTCGCTTATAAGAACATCTTAGAGTTATAGTAAAACTTTCTTCTGTTTTCTCTGTGTTATAAATCCACAGGGCCTCGTATATTATGTATCATGACATCTGGCTGAGAACAAAACTCCAAAAACTGCTGCGAATTCCTTCTAAATTTTCAATTTGCATGGTGTTTGAGAGTTAATTAGCTTAATATCTGAAACACACATCCAAGCAAGCATGCACACCGACTCTAGAAAGACAATAATTATATATTAGTGTCTCTAATACTCTCTATCCATATAGTTATGCGGTGCTTGCCTGGATCACGCTGAAAACTGGAAGAGTATAGGATATGCTACAATTATATGCAATACTAACTTACGTGCAATGTAATAACATGATCTAGTCCGCTCATTTATAGCAAATACTTAAACCATTATTTTGTCAAGCTTATCTGAATTGTCTATACTATATTCGACAAACTGAAAATTGAAATATCTTGATAGTCAATAATTTAATTTTCTCGTATTTGCTTTTATATAAGTGCCCTTTTATATTCTACGGAAATATGAAACTGACTGCAGTAACGCTAATCCTTACTAGAAAAGCCAATGCCTCTTAATATTGAAGTCTCTCTAATCTAGCAACGTGGTTGTGATTGACACGTCATTGTATTCCAGTAGTATTTGTATTTCAACAATCAAATTAAGTCAGACAAACTCAACTATAGGAAGATATTGCGAGGTGAAAGATCCGCAAATAAAGTCAAATAAAAATAGGCAGTGGCGTAGCCAGGATTTCAGAACAGAGGGGCGCACAACGACATTTTCGGTTTTCTGGTCAAGCGATATGACGAGCATAAAAGGTCGTCGACTGCAACGCTTTAAGGTTTCGTGATTGCAAACAACTGCTCCTCCAACTATACTCACCAGTTTGGGCGAATCTCATGACCGGTCCAGGTCCGAATAGGGGCCGGGCCGCCCCGCCCCGTGGCTACGCCAATGCTACTATAGCTATAGGAATGGAAAAATTATCAGATTTTGGTCTGATTTTAACATGACGTTGACATTTCGATTTAACATGGTATGATTTGTAGCTTTCTGTCTTTCTCCCGATACGTTGAAGAATATATGCGCTCAAATTCGCGTCGAAACTCCACTCTACACTTTGGTCAGAGGTGCTTCTTCGTTTGATATTTTCAATCGATAGGCCTATAATAAGAGACCACAGCGTCTTCGTATCTACTGTACGCTGTATTAGAGCATAAACCATCTATAGATTGTAATCGCTAGTTAACACTTCCTGCTGTGGACCTACAAATCGATTAATCGTTTGCAGCGTTAACTGAACGAAACTTTCTCGTAGTGTTACGGTCATTACAAGTAAATCCAACATTGCGTGTAACCACCGTCACTTAGGGCAGTGTTTTTCAAACTGTGGGTCGCGACCCAAATAGACATGGAGACAATTAAATACAATATCAAACATTTTGATTGTCGTAGCATTATTATTTTTAGCAGTTTACGGCTCAGTTTTAGTGGGTCGCGGGCACTATAAAGGTTGAGAACCGCTGGTCTAATGGGTCACGGGGTAGCGCGAAATTAGATTCAAAAAGTGTCATTTGCTAATTAATACCACAATGTCACAAGCCTTGAAAGTTGCAAGTAGGCTTAGGTTTTAAGAACTTATATACCCGCAAGCCTCCATAAACGGCATTATATTAAAATTATTAGCGCTTTGTTCAAAATTATTTTAGCTAATAATAACTTTGCAGGGTCGCGGCATGTTGCAAAACCGCTAAAGTGGGTCGCACAGTTTCAAAACGTTTGGGAAACCCTGACCTAAAGTACTTGCATAAATTAATTTTATTTCGCAATAACGCGAGGAAAGCGCATTCCGATCATTTTGCTCTGAAACTCCAATAACAATAGAGAATCTCTCGTAGATGATTGAAGAGAACCCAACGGTTAAGCGATTTTGCCATACTCATAGGATTTTTAAGACGCGTAACAAAGGTATGTTCCTGGCAAATTTAAAAAAACAGATAATTTTCAAGGAATTTCAATATCTATTTATCTATTTTTGTCTTATTATAAATAATTATGTCTAATATATTTGCCATATTTTCATTCGAATTGAATCAGAATTGAATTGTATCTTTTTATTCAAAATTCAGAAGATTCTTTTAAACTAACGTTCGCCAGATGGCGTAATGCATCTTTTTATATTACCTGCTATGAATAGAGGGTCGCGGCACTTTACAAAACTGCTGAAGTGGGCCGCGGTTCCAAAATGTTTGGGAAACCCTGACTTAGGAGCAGGAAGATAGACGAGTGGTAGCAGTAGCAGCACTGGTCTGTATAACTGAAGGAGGTGAGTTCGATAACCGCAGGAACCCTGAGATTGACTCAGCCTTCACTCGACGGCAGTGATAAAATGAGTAGCAATGGCAACATTGCGAAGATAACCATAGATTCGGCGGAAAAAGCTGGCCACCAACCGCCAATGTATGGCTCAGCCACCAATGGGCCGATGGCAAAGAAAGAGGGATCAGCACAGGACCCTACGTGCAATGTACTGGTGCACCGTACTGTTATAGCAACTGAATGATGGTCCACAGCATAGCGGAACCAGGAATCGCAAAACGAAAGATCCAAAAAAGATGAGCGGCTCTTGATAACTAATCTAAACGCATCCGACTTCCGAATTTCTCGTTCGACTGAACGTTAATTTGTCAAACGACAATTACGCAAATGCGCCATCTACAGTCATTTTTCCACAATTGTAGCTCAAACTATCAAACACGAAAAAGTTCACGGTCTGCCCATAAATCACACAAACACACACAACACAAACACAACACACAACACACACACACACACACACACACACACACACACACACACACACACACACACACACACACACACACACACACACACACATATATATATATATATATATATATATATATATATATATATATATATATATAGGCTACGTGCAGCTCTGCATTTTTTCTGCCCTACGCCCATAAATCATATTTTTTCTGCAATTGTTCCTGCCCTACGCACGCCCCGCCCCGTCTGGTGGTTGTAATCTCTGCCCGATTGTGGTGGTGGGTGTTACAGATCCTTCGACGCTGATATCGTGTCCTTTCCAGGACGCCTACCATTTCAACTACAATGACCTTCTGAACGGATTCTGCGACCAGCCGGGCTCCTACGCCAAACCGTGCGTCGGACTCAATAAGTACCTGTTTCAGTTTAAGCACTGCGTCGAAACAGCAGCGCTGAACAGAAAAGGTAGAACACAAAGAACATCCTATAAAAATAAGAATGCAGAGATGGCCGTGGGTTGGGTTAACCCATAGGTTGGGCTGGACTGGGTCAGACTTTTCCGCATTTATGTTGGGTTGGGTCAGAAAATAAGTCATGGTTTAAGAAATTGTAATGTTTTACGGTGAGTTGGGTTGCATGGGTTGGGTCAAGTAACCCGATTGTCGGCAAGGGTTGGGTTGCGTTGGGTTGGAGATTTGACGAGTTGGGTTGGATTCTAAAAAATGGACATGTGGCCATCTATGTGCATACATGCCTGTTTCAGTTGTAATGTATAGCATTTGCATAACCTGAGATTGCTAGTTGAAATGATCTGTATTTTCTTGATCACTCTGTACAATAGTCTGTGTGTATATATTATATAAGAGTTGAAATAAAGTTCAGTTTAGCATAGCACCTCTTTATTTCTACAGTAAATACACGTTTCTACTTTTTGTATATTCTATGATTAAGAAGTATTGATGTTTCCAAGAATTTAAAACGATTTCACTGAAGCCTATGTGAACCATTATTGTCCCAGAAATACTGCATTAGAGTCTCATCAAAGCAATGTGAGGCTGAGACAGAGAAAGAGAAAAAGAGACAGACAGGCAGACAGGCAGATAGGCAGAGACACGCAGTGAGAGAGAGAGAGAGAGAGAGAGAGAGAGAGAGAGAGAGAGAGAAAGTCCGTGTATAATGAACGAACTAAAAGTTCTTCGAAACCGGTTAAGAGACGCTACAATTTTTAGCAACAGTTTTTTCATGCTCGTCTTGCAGTCGAATAACTCGAATTGATGATGCCGACAGCGAGACTGATCCAGTGGCTTAGCCCTGAGACATGACCTCCACCCTACATATCTCCCTTCATTGTCCTTAAATGGCTTTGTGTGGTTCGCCGATTGACTAACATATGCGTTTTTGTGTGCTGCTGCTTTGTCAGGCGCCTATCGCGTCGAAACGCGAAACCCCGATCCGCGTCGAAACGCGAAACCCCGACACCTCTAAGTAACCGCGAAGCCCTTTCCCCCCTGCTCTCCATTACACACACACACACACACACACACACACACACACACACACACACACACACACACACACACACACATATATATATATATAATTTATATGGGAGATTGAGGAATGAATGGCGGAGAAAATTCAAAGCCGCCGTACACAGCGGCAAACGATTACCAACAAAATTATCGAGCGACGGGGTTTGTCGTGGGGTGGGTGGGAGGGAAGTGGATAGAGGTGGTGGGTAGGGAGGGAGAAGTGTATCGTGGAGGAAGAGGAGGAGGAGGAGGAGAAGAGCGACTGTATTTAGAATGGAATTGGCCAGCCCAAATGGCCTCCAGTTACCAAAAACCAAGCATTCGCTTGAAAACGAAGAATTCGAGCGAGATGCGAAGAAGAAGAAGAGGATGAGGAGGAAGAGGAAGAAGAAGAAGAAGGAGGAGGAGGCGGAGAATGGTTAGGGAGGAGGAGGAGGAGGAGGAGGAAGAAGGAAATAAACGGGATAGAATGAGTTTGTCGCGTCTGGAAATTGAATATTAGACGTGGTCTGTGCATGAGACGTGTACCGTTATTGCGGGCTCGACGACGTATTGGACGCCAAACTTCCAATATGTCAAAATTAGATCTGGAAAATTCGATGAAGAAAATGACCAGACGACCGGCGAAAAAACGCAAACAAGAAAACCGATGCGAGAGAAAAGAGAAACGAGAATTCCTCGGTCCTGCGACGCCTTAAATCCCGCCGCGCCCTGTGGCCACTGTCAGGAGTCGATGAGCAGATACAGATACTCTTGGTGCGCCTCGAGGCCAACTGGATCTTGTATTATATTTCCCTGCCTCAAAACGGACCGATTCGGACAAGAATAAATTCCGCGTTTACTGTTTGTCAATAAATGCGGGTCGTTAAAAATTAACTGCTCAGTTTATTCGCTAATATGCGAACAGATACAGTATAGGCAGACCGCATATCCTCTGTTCTGGATAGGGCATGGTATGATCGTGACATCTACACTCTGATAATATGAAAAATGCCTGGGAGTTTTTTCTGGACAATTTCTCAGCTATTCTATCAAGGAATAGTTTTAATGCTGTTTGGCTGCACAGAAAAAATCTGTCTGACATTTGCCAGCAGCAACAACATCAACGATGCGGCGGTAGATTACCCAGCGCTACTTTTCACTTCTGCTCAGTATCTCTGCGTCTTTGCTTCCCAGCAGTGGCGGCTCCCTCCAGGATTTGGCAAGTGGGGGCCGTTGGAGTGGCAATTTTTAAGCATGGAGGCCAACCATTTGTTGATAAGTATGTATAGTAGTGAGTAGAGGAGTGCACGGTAATGGCTACCGCGGTTTCACCACGGTAATCCGCGGATTTACCGCGTAGCGGGATTGAAATCTGTAATTTTGCCGAAATATTAATGGGGACGGAAAAGTTATGACGGTAGTACCGCGGTTCCAGACTGACGGTATTACCGCGGATGCGGTTTCAAAAATGCCGTAAATACCGCGGGAATGGGGACGATTAATCTCGCAATTCAATAATCATGCGTTCAACCGATTTTAGAAATAACCATTTGGCCTACGCCTTTCAGTTTCGAATTAAACTTGCCATTAAATTGAACTGTTAGGCCAGGCAAGTTTGGTTTTGAATCTTTTGATCACTCGACACCATTGTTAGTTCGCAGTTGGTAGAGACCATAAAGCCATTTGAGAACTTGAGGGTAATATAAACACACCGGGGGAGAATCATCAGAGCCGGTTTCAGCTTGTTGGGGCCTATAGATGTACAGGACAACAAAAGATAATATAATTTAGAGGTGGGGCGGATTGCAGAGCACTTTGCACAGCTTTGTAATTTGAACGCCCAGTGCCCACTGCCAATTGCCCAGTCTCTCCTGTGCTGTGCCCAAACCACCATCACTATTTACCTTACGTGCCTCTGATTCAATCACCACGATTCGGAGGTGGATTAAAAACTCCAAAGCTTAGGCCTACTATATAAATTAAACATTTTATAAAGTTACAGAAAAATGGACAAGAAAGAGAGCCAATTCATTTTTCAACGTGTTGCTCACTGCTGGCAGAATGGCATTGGTAGTAAAACCGGGAATGCATCTTTTGGTTAGTTTCCGTTTGTTGAAAAATGAATTGGCTGACGCTATGGTTATGATTGCACTAAAGATATCAGGTTAGTAATAGTGTCCCAGTTTCATATATGATTATTGTAGGCCTATAGTTTAGAAGAAACTTTTGAAAAACTTTTTGAAAAGCTACTTTGTTGGGTACTAACAGGGCGCGATTTGTAGGGGAAGGGGGATTCCTCCCACTGCCTTCCTGCATCCCCATTGTACATCTCCCCACAACTACATATCCCCGTCTACATTTCCTCTCAACTACGCCCCCAAACGACAAATCCCTCCTCCCACTGCACCAGGTCATAAAATCGCACACTGGGTACTAATAAATGAGTAGTTGATATAAAACACCGCGGACGGGGACGGAGACCAAAATGCGGGTACCGGGTTCCGAAATGCGGGGACGGAAATGGGGATCAGAGATTAGGGGATGGGGGTGGGGATGGATTTTAAGTCAATGGGGACGTGGGGATGGAGAAAAAGCTTTGGGGACGGGACGGGAGATGGGGATAACAGTCAGTCCCCGTGCACACTGCTAGTAGTGAGCACAGGGTCCCAACAGGGGGTCAGTGGGGGAAGGCATTCAATAGGGGGCACGTTCCACACCCGGGGTTCCCCATGTGGAGCCGTCACTGTTTCCCAGTGCACGTAATGCATTTGTCAACGATGGAAATGTCTTTGATAATTCAGCTGTGCTTAGTGAACTTGCCGCACCACTGACTGCCATTCACATATAGTATTATTTGAATAGTCCTATATATATATATATATATATATATATATATATATTATATATATATATATATATATACCCAAAAGAAACCTTTGCACTAAGAGAAATTTACCTGACGTGGTCAATGAGTACAAAACACGTTTGTCCAACGTTCTCTATTAATTGATACGCGTGGGCGTAGAATTCGACGCTCTCGTGGGCCTACACAATACTCTTGGCAGGTAAACGAGGAATTGCCTATTTTTCAAAAGCGCAAGTTTAATTGAGTGCATCATAGCGTCTTCGTTTGTTTCAACAGCTCCGCACCACGCACAGTTCTGTCCACGATGTGAACTATATGAAAGAATGAAGAGATGATAAGATCAGCAATTTGCAATGGTCGCTCTCTGTCAATCTTTCGCTTTCTTTCGTCCGATTTTGTCTTTCCTTCGTTCTTTTCTATCATAATAATAATTCTTCCGTCTCATTCCGTCTTCTCTTTCGTTTTACGTCGCCTTCATCCTCTCAACCAGATAAACGTCGTCATCATCATCGAGTTCATTTGTCGAGAGTAATTAGTTGCAGAGAAGTCGAGAAGAAGACGAAGAAGAGACTTTTATGACCGGTGAAATGTTTCGCAGACTTCAACGTCGAATGTCTGGCTACGTGGAAAGACGGGTCCGAGTCGTATCTCTACAGCAGGGTCACCACTGCCGGTGTCAACGTAAAGGACGACCAGTATCGATGCTTTGTGCGTAACTCCGCATTTTGACAACGTTTCTAGTTTCTTTTGCTAGACAATCGATGTTTTAGCTTCTGCGACGACGTTTTGAAAACAAAACAGATAGATTTCATTGCGTAATTTATCTGAGCAAAGACAGCTAAGACTTATCCAAGAAATTATTAATTGGCATAACTGACAGAATTCATTCTTCTAGGTGTAGTATCATAGACTATCATATTTATCCATCAATTCAGACATACGCGCCAAACGAATATAGGTCTAATTTATTTTAAGACGAGTATGCCTATAATTATATTAATTAATTAATTAATTAATTAATATGAGGCGGGAAGTTAGCAGAGTGGTAACAACGTTTTTTGATGGAGCAGGAGGTCGCGGGTTCGAGCCCCGCAGGAGCCCTAAAGGTCGACTCAGCCTGAGGAGCAAGCGGTAAAAATCCCTGCGATAAGTCAAACAGGTACGCTACGCGATACACTATCCCCGTATCCGTGACTTTGCACGCCTGGCTGAGGGCTATAGCAACGGAGATCAGCGCCACCCTATGAGCCCCTGAGGCTCGGGAAGGACTTTGACTTTTCTTTAAATTAATATTATCATTGATTGGTTTTCATGCACGTTATGTCATTCACAAAGCGAATAATCGTAAGTAAGTAAGTAAGGAGCAATTCAGAGGTGACCAGTTTGCCCACGGTCGCTATGTATCGACTCTAGGGGTCAGATTCGAACTCGCGACCATCGGGTTACGTGACAAGAATTCCACCGCTACTCCACCGCGCCCCGAATTGTGCATAGAATGATTCTTTGCAGATTAACCGAACACATGGTCATTATAACTATATGATCTCTATGCTGTTCTAGAATTATCAACACTTCGGCAGTGATGTCTTCATATCGATGAGCGCAGACGCCACCTGCCGAGGACTTAGGACAGCGAGAGACGGACAGTTCGTCATGGAACTGGCAAAGGGTAAGGTCACGCTCGGGTCAACGGAGATCAGCCGTTTGGGACATGACTTCTTTTCTGAATACGATTTTCCACCCTAAACGACATTATCCACCGATTAAGATGGAGCTAAATTATCGATTGATTGGTTGATTGATTGAATGATTGATTTACTGGGAGATACGATTCAAATCAAGGAGTGATTATCGACAGATGTCAAGAATATCACAAACATGACGTCACTATAGTGTCCCAGTGGCGTGAGTTGTAAGCGCCTCTCCCCCCCAAAAAAAATATCTTGAGCTAAAAAGATCCTCGCCCGTATCAGTCGTATTTTCAGACTTTTCATCCCAATAATAACATCAATGATTCAGGCATATGTCAACCTATTTCCTATTTTAGGATTTATCATTACTTGGACTTTTTCATTTGGAATTTTGCCCCCCCTCAAGAAAAATAATTTACGCCCGGGACGGCCGCCCTCTGGCTTCCACGCTACGTCACTGCAGTGTCCTAGATATCCGCTTACAATTATTATTATTATTATTATTATTATTATTATTATTATTATTATTATTATTATTATTATTATTATTATTATTATTATTATTGTTGTTGTTGTTGTTGTTATTATTATTATTATTTATTATTATTATTATTATTATTATTATTATTGTCGTGTTCTTGAATTTGAAACACCATTATAATAATTCCCAGCCTATGTGACTAGACCGGATAAGGATTTTAGCTTATAACGGAACACTGCGTATTCTTATTAGATTCGTTTGGTTGGCCGGTACCGTCCTGTCGCTTTCCCGATTGGTTGAAATCGATCACGTGGCGCGACCTGGAGGGAAAGCAGCTGCTGAAGCTGGACGGTACGGGACAGGTACTGGTCGAATGGTACCAGAGGAAGTCGAAGCAGTACCCGCAGAGCGACTACAAGTGTACGTCGCACGTCGCCAGAAATCCTCTGGCGAAGGAAGTGACGCTGAGAAGTTTCTCGACGCACGGATGGTAAGGACGCTCCCCACGCTCAACTTTGTACATTTATTTGTTAAATTCCCTGCGTCCTCGTGATATAGTATATCGTTTTCCTAATAAACGAGCGACCCAGAGTTTGGCGTATAGACGATTTTCGAAATATTCTTGAATCAAACAAACACTGGGCATTTATTATTATTACTAGATTTTCGAAATATTCTTGAATCAAACACTCACTGGGCATTTTTGTATTTGGTCTCCCATAAGAGATGCACCCCCAGTGTTTATTATTATTATTATTATTATTATTATTATTATTAAAACCACCACGGGGCTGGGGCTACTCCCACGATGGTCACACGTTCCAATTCCACCAGGACATTATCCGTGCTGCGCCCTCAGATCGCACTCACACGTTCCACCAGAATGGGAGAATGCGTGCGTTCAGGGTGATTGGTCCATCACTCTGGAATCAGCTTCCGCCTCCTCTCAGAGATGGAATTTTCAACCGTGGCATTTTTCTCGCTCGACTTAAAACATATTATATGTTTGACCTGGCAACCGAGGCGCATTTGCAATAATTGCGCCTAGTAAATGAACTTTATGTATGTATGTATGTATGTATGCATGCATGCATGTATGTATGTATGTATGTATGAATGTATGTGTGCATTATTATTATTATTATTATTATTATTATTATTATTATTATTATTATTATTATTATTATTATTATTGTCGATTAATGTTTTCTATTGTAAGGATTAAATTATCTAATCAGAATTATTATTTGTCACAGCGTTTCGAAGAACCAGTGTCTGCGGATACGACAACGAGTGGCAGACGTGGTTGAATTTCAAAGAGGTAAAATCGTCAAATCAAACGCAATGGCGCTTTCTATCCAGGGGCGTAGCGACGGAAGGTAGCCTATATCGGTACATATGCCCCCAAATCAGTCTACCTTAAAGTTTTTTATGTGATTTATATGTGGTTATATGTGGTATATGGTTTATGTGGTTTATAATTAGGTTTATATCCCCAAAAAACCTCCAAAATCAAATTCCTGGCTACGCCCTTTTCTATCCAAAACAAATTAATTAAACTCTACAGTGTACTCGATTTACCGATGTAGTGTACATATGTAACGATGGTAAACGCATCTAATATGTTCAATCAACAGTCAGTCAATCAATCAATCAATCAATCAATCAATCAACTTCTATTGTGCCACTATCATAAAGCCTAAGGCATCAGCCGATGGCGCACCAAATCCAATCGAATTCTAGCAGAACCAGGTCAAACCGTAAGGCCAGTCCCGTCGGCGGGGAGCAATCTAAGGGGGATAGGCCAAGCCAAACAGACATGTCTTAGGACTGGATCTAGAAGAGATTGGCAGCCAGAAGTGAAAATGTCCACTGTGTTCCAATTGGATTTTAAGCTTTAAACAGTTCTTTGCTGTCACCGCGGTTTACTAAATCAAATGCAATAATTCCATATGTCTCGTTTACTTACATTCCGATTTGGATTCTACTACTCACATATAGACCTAAAACGTTTTGTCTCGAACCTGAATAAATCCAGTCATCTTGTCTAGAATGCTCGCAGTTTCACAGTTTCACGGTTATATTCTAGTGTGTTCTTGCTACGTAAATTTCCTAAATTTCCTAAATCGTTAGCGTGTAAATATTTCACGCAACATTTTAGCGACATTCGTGAATTTACTAAGTTATTCTAGTAAGTCTTAGTTCTATTAGTCCATACAGTGGCATGCAGAAACTGGCTGTCCAAGGTAAGCCTCTTCCGCTGATTTTCCTGCAAAAAGAAGTGTCGACGAGCACAAAAAAGGTCGCCGAGCCAAACAAACCAGCAATTCGCGACGGTTTATACTTTATAGATTTGTATAGCACCTACCCATATTTTACCTCTCATTTGGACGCCCCCCATCTAGTGGATGCCCGAGGCCACCACCGCCCCGCCCCCTCTGCAGTCTGCACGCTACTGGTTTTCCAGAATAAGCAGCTACTGCGGTGCTACTTTGAAAGCGCTATAGAAATCTACGAGATTCTACTTTTATTATTTAATTTCAGGAGCAGCATTAAAAACCACGACGTTGGAAATAATTAATACGCTTTGCTTGGTTGTTAGAAACGGTGTGCTTGGACTTCTTCGTTCGTTTTATAGGCAATCTCATCGACACGGACGCCAACGCTCGATGTCTCTTTACGGATATCTACCAAGTTCTGATAAGTATGTGACTGTATGTGGACGCTGCCGATCTGCCGCGTTCTTGCGAATTGTCGCCATTTGCTTTTCGGTTAATCACTCGATCACAGATCGGCGCTTAGATTTGCGATATCAGAGGTAGCATCCCCATCCGGGGTTTACGAGTCTATATAGGTTATTGCCAAATCCTTCCAAATTGGCCATGAATTTCAATGCATCGCGGTACGATAACACTGCAGAGGTTGTGTGTTGCGTCGGTGCAGCCGGATTTTCAAATTGACATCATATAGGCTACCAATTAATATCGAGTACTGAACAATTCTTTGATCCACGGCCATATCGATATGCAGTGCCGGATTAAGAACCGTGGAAGGCCCATAGGTAGTCAAACTTTTGGGGCCCCAGGGACCAGGCCCCTAATGACTACTAGAACGCCATTTAAGTATAAACATTAATGTATGACATCAGCGTCGTCACGTGCCTTTAAAAAGAATAAGTAAGTAAAAAATTTCTTTCGTCACTGTCTTGCGTGGCCCCTTAAAGTCGCGGGGCCCATAGGCAGCTGCCTACTCTGCCTAATGGGTAATCCGGCACTGTCGATATGAGGACTGTAACAAATAAGAAATCTTGGATTTAGGAGTTAACATTTTTCGTCTCCAAGTGTTTGCATGTCCTCAAATCAAACAGCATTCCTGAATTTCAAACGCCAAGTCAGATTACGCACGATTTGACAATCGATACAAGTCCAATTTAAATGTGCAATTGCTCGCGAGAACAGCGCATCTGCGCTTAAAAACGAAACGAAGAACGTATGGTCGAGTTTAAAATTAGACTTGACGTCTGTACGAAGAAATGTTCTGACGACCTTCCTTAATATTCTGGTCTCCTAGACAAGCAAAAGCAATTTCATCAGAGTTTTACCGAACAAAACTTCTAGGATATTTTCGGGGGGAATTTCGACCCCCCGTCACCAAAACGTTCGATTTCGGTCACTTGAACTGCAAGCAGGTTCCTGAAATCGTGTTCCGGAAAAGAAGATCCGATTATTCGATCGTCGGCCAAGCGGCTCAGTTGTCATGCATGCTAATCGTTTTGTGTGTGTGTGTGTGTGTGTAAAATTCAGTGGCGTAACCACGCCCGGGCAATTACGGGCAATGCCCGGGTTAAACTGCCCGGGTTGAATTTTTAAAATTATGCCTTTAGTATTTGGATAAACTTGCTTTTGCACTGCCGTGCACGTTATTGCAATACTATTCTAATAGTCTAAAACTAGTGTCTGGAAAACGTGTTTCACAGGTGACAGGTATCAGCTAGAATTAAGTGCAGTAATTACTACAGTCATTGTTTGGCATGTATATGCATCTACGCGATATATCGAATTTCAGTTATGGCGGTAATAGCCTGTCCCTATGGACCATTCAATCCATGGACAACTAGTAGTCTATGTTCAATCCTCTGCATCTTCCTCTACCGAAGTGGACGCTAGGTACAGTGTAAGGTGATAATTGTTGCTCTGGCCGTGGCTGACTGATACCAGGGATAGCTGGCAGATGAAGTGGCTTTGACCTCTGCGCTCCAAAGACCCTCGTCGGGTCGGGTCCAAGACTGTTTAATACTATATTTAATTGCCTTGGGTCGGGTCGACCCGCCTTAGAAGCAAATCGCAGCTGCTTTGAGATTTGACCTTTTTGACCCGAGAGGGTACTCCGATTTCCATGTGTATTTGGTCGGAAACGGGAAGGTCAGCACTGGGCAACAAATAAGGTACATCAATTGACATTAAGAGAGCATTCCTAAAATTCCTTTGTACTGTATGATATCAGAGCAGGTGGGGTGTGCTTTAAGAGTTGACTCTTATTACAAGTTCGCGCCAAGAGTAAATTTATTGTTTTACTCACAATTTCGCGAATAGTCATATTTTTGAAATTGAAAGGCATATTTTCACGGATAACAGAGTCTGGATTGTAAAAGTCGCCTGCGTTTGGATTTCTCAAGAATTCTAAAGAGCTGAACATAACTGACTTAATTATGCTTAGAAACATCAGATGAAGTATGCCAAACTATTTCTTCGTCGATTGCAGCTAGTCATAATTTGCCAGACAGTTAAAATATCGGCGTCGTTGCGAACTCTAGAAATGACCAGAATAAACAGTCTCAGCCTCTGAATAAGGTCCCAGAGGACATTTCCAGAGAACTAGATAGCCCAGTGTAGCCTAAATTGCATACATAGGCCTACACATGGAAATATTTTGGAGCCAAGAAATCAGCCAAACGTCGTTTCCAAAGTTACTATATTGCAGAATTTCCATGGTTGACTACTTCTGTCCAGCAAGATGCTGCGTATTTCTTCTGTTGTCGTTACCAGAGCAAAGAATTAAAGTGCACCATTTGGTGTACCTGATTGGCAGCACGCAACGGATCAAAGGTATCTATGGATTCGAAATTCATCTGTTGAGCACTTGCTTTGTCTGAACTTGCCTCGTGGAATATGGGATCAGTTTAAAATCTCATGTTAATTTTTAAAAATATTTTTGTTGAGTGACTGTCCACAAATTACGTAAACAAAAGAGGAAGGAGTTTGAAAAGTGTGACAACTGTTGATAAGGGGAGGGGTTAAAGTTCGCCCAAAAATTGCTTGCGTAATTTATGGACAGCCCATGGTCAGCTGCCCGGGTTACATTTTGACTCTGGTTACGCCACTGGTAAAATTGTCAACTCTTAACTCTGCCGGTGCTGCGTAATATGCCTGCCGTACGTGTACACCGCACACGGCGTACATCTAAATTCGTACACATTTGTGCGCAGACGAACAGCTGTCTTCGACGACCACCTGTCCGATGCCCGGCACCTATCAGGCCACCACCAAAGATCAGTGCGTCGTTAGATTGGCCATCGGTTGCCATAACGACACTATCATTGACGTGACGTCGACGTGCAATGCAGGGCACATCAGAGAAAGTAAGCGATCATCTTCTTCTTACTTACGTACACAGTACAACGCGTAGCTCGTTATGCCGTGCTATGACCGCTTACTGGATCGAATTTCTGCGTTGACAATGATGAATAGAATTTAGAGCCTTCAGGTAAGAAATCCATTTATTTCCACACTGTAGACGCCATAATTCGTCTACTTCTAAATCTCTCTTTACCCCCCCCTCGCCCTCCTACCCAAACTACAAACGTAGCCATCCCCCTACCCACGATTGCTGTATTTCATACAGATCCTCTACAATGGGATTTTTCTCAAACATGCCGTCCACTTTATCGAAACCTCATCGTGCATTATAATAACGCAGTTTCCTCAGTTAATTCCTCTACAAAGCAATGAATAATGACAAAGATGAAGACAGATTTAATTAATTCACTCAGCTAAAGAACGTCTACTCTATACTAAGAGCCATTACTTAGAGGAGCGCTATAGAACTGCATTTATAAAGCCCCTCCAGCTATACAAGTTCTAACCTTTAGATTGCTCGTGTGCTGGCAGTGGCGGTTTCACGTGGGGGATGAGTGGGGATGCATCCCCCAACCGGACGTTTTTTGCTTTTGAAACCTATTTTTGGTAAAAGTCTAATAAAGCTACGGGGAAAACTGCGGATGACCTCTTTTTTGCCTGTCAGCCTAATTTTTCGGTAAAAGTGTAGTAAAATTAGGGGTAAAATTCCATTTTGTCAGCCTTTTTCGGCAAAGTTTATCGATTTTCCTTCTATTTTCATCCCCACCAACTTCTATAAATTCAATTACCCCCACCACACCAAGAAACCCTGGAACCGCCACTGTGTGCTGGCGTTTCTTGCGCCTACGTAACTGTAAGATGCCTTATAAGGGACAATGACTATTGTAGGTTAGTAGTAAAAATTATTCATTTGACGGAATATAACGTGTATTTTAAAGAGTGTCTTAGAGCGGGTAACTTAAATGCAATATTTGAGACAACGCTAACGAATATGACTTGAAAAATGCATAGCGTAAGAACAAATCATTCTCATATCATGCGACTTCTTAAGTTCATTAAGTTTCATTATAGCTGTCTTCGAATTCTATAACGCCACCAAAAACGTATTCACGTCAACACCGCTTTACTTTCGTAACAGAAATGCAACGCAATAAAATGGATAGTGAAATTTTGATTGCCCAACAATGATCGTGCTACCAGAAAACAGAATTGAACTTACTGAAAATTCAGCATCTTCACAAAATACCTTGCCTGAATAATTGCGGACATAGTAGGCTATAGGCTATGCATCTCAAGGCACACCTCTTATGTCACACATGTTGCTAATGTCTAGATAGTTAAGAATTATTCGACTTAGAATCGTTTTTATTGTGTACCACGAGTTTATTATATTAGAACTTCTAAGAAGCTGACTGAAACCAACTGTGAATGAATGGTCGGGTGAACATAGCGGTTCTCACACAGGGCAGATCCTACTCAGTGGCGGCTCTAGGATTTGGCAAGTGGGGGGCCGTTGGGAACTTCTAATCATGGGGGCCAACCATGTGTTGTTTAATGTATGTAGCATTAAGTATAGGGTCCCAACTGGGGGGCCCACTGGGGCCAGGCAGTCAATAGGGGCACGGGCCCCTGGCCCCCCCAGTGGAGCCGCCACTGATCCTATTATCCACTCTAAACCCTGTTATTATTATTATTATTATTATTATTATTACTACCAGTGCTTTTTTTCTAGGAAAAAGGTTTGGGAACCCATTTTTACTCGTCAACAAAACAGGTGTGGGAACGCTGTACCTGTACGTTCCCAAACACATTATTACATATCCATAATTATATATGCAATCTGGCAAAAAAGGTTTGGGAACAATTCCCATGCGTTCCCACTGAAAAAAGCCCTGATTACTACTATTACTACTACTACTATTATTATTATACTACTACTACTTATTAACTACTAAAACTACTATTATTATTATTATTATTATTATTATTAATTATTATTATTATTGATTGATTTTTATAAATCAAGTTGTGCGGTTGATTTGTTCTTTGCTATTTATCTTTAGATGTTGCTCTGACAATTGAATGCTTGATATCCTGGCGAGTTTCCGACAAGGAGTTCGTCATCGTACGCGAAGCTGGTAACAAAAACCGACTTGCAAATTGTCTAGTGAGTTACAGTGGTCTAGTTGATTTTGTTCGTGCGAAATTATCATACTCAATCGATAAACATATCTAGCATGAATGTTTTGTTGCACATCATGATAAAGCGGCAGTCCTAGAATAATGATGATGATGATGATGATGATGATAATAATAATAATAATAATAATAATAATAATAATAATAATAATAATAATATAATAATAATAATAATAATAATAATATCAATAGCAGGATCTAGAGTGGTTCAGTAGGATCTGTCCTGTGTGAGAACCAATGTGTGTTTCACGCGTCCATCCATTCAAATTATGGCCTTGCTGTGTAATCTCATTCTTTTCCATCGTGTCCTCTAATAGTTTTGTTCCTGCATTCTCCATCTTTGTCTACTTGTCTTCGAGTCTACAAATAACAATAAAACCTTGAAGTTTACGAAATACGTTTGCAATACATTATTACCCCTACGAGATTAGCGTCATGAATTTTCAAGAAATTTGCAAATAACCAATTTCAAAAGATGGTATATATATATATATATATATATATATATATATATATATATATGACTGTTGAGTTCGACGCTACGAGACCAAGTAGACATAAAGGAAAGTTAGATAACCTATAGTAATTATAACAGAATGGTATCTGCCAGACTAGGCTGGTTTGCTCACAATAATCCGCAAGCCATTTACTAGGGTTTGCTCGCTCGTTTTTGTTATAACTTTCCAAACAATGTTTTCAATCCGTATTTTTAATCGGCTGCTGTTGGTTCTATCTAGAGTTTTACGACCAATTACCGTCCAGTTGTGTTGGAGACAGACAAGTCTTGTAACCGCGACGTACCGACCATTGACAACGTCTTCCAGTCGACAACATTCACAAGAATCGGTAACACTGCGGACATATACCGTACAGTACAACGACAATAATTAATTAATAGGCTGAGGACCGAAAGTGAGATTAAGTGACAGATTCTGCCACTTGGGTGTGAGTAGTCAGGTCCTGTGTACAGTTTTCTCTCCGTACCATCGCAGTCAATCTCGAACAGACGAGAAGAGTCACCGACAAAAAGCAACTTCGATAACACCCCAATGCCTCCCCTCCGCCCCATTCTCACCCCCACCCATCCCACACACGCAGTTGCACCATAATTGAAATTACAGCGCACCTGGGACGAACGGAAGAAACTGCTGCGTTGCTCGGAAGAAAGGTAGAAATTCATCTTCGATACCCTCAAGTGTTTCCGTTTTGTTCAACGTTCTCAACAGCTGTCCACATGGCAGACCGCGCGTTGTTTTCGGTTTCCCGGGTCAGGACAACTGGGTAACGCCGATTGGGCCCCGGACAACTGGGCCCGCCAACTGGGTAACGGGACATCTGGGTAACGGGACATCTGGGTCCTGCACTTTCGCCTAATAATAAATGAGGGTTGTTGTAAAACTTCGGGTGGTCTGTCTTCTTTAGCCTGTCATCGGCCCAAATTGATACCTTCTTAAAGTGTTTCCGAGAAGCTTATTTTACTACATTATAAGGACTTAAGATTAGACAACTGAGCCTCTGTATTCCTGAAGACATTTATGATGTTAAAGCATAAAACCGGCAAAAAAATGTCCTATTCCATTCATCAGACCATTCGCTCTTTCTCTTTTCGGTTTCCCAGGTCCCGTCCAATTGCTCGGCGGTACCCAGTTGTCGCGGACCGTCGGTTTCCTTGTCCAATTGCTCTCCTCGTGGACTCGTGCTTACTTCTGACTCCTACCTATGCGCCAGTAATGTACCCCTTTGTCACGATGGATCAGCGAAGAGGTGTTCTCACCGCAGCGATTGCAACGGGTCACTCAAAATGACCCATTGAACCCATGCATGACCCACGACTCATTGGCAATTAAATATAAAATCCGTTAACACTCGCCAAGACTAAGGTTGAGTATTGCTCGAACATAAAGGCAAATAACTGCCTTAAAATAGAATAAGTTAATAGCATTACAAAAATCAAAATTTTGACAAACGCGGAAATAATCAAGAGTTACGTTAATACCAATTTGCCACAGAGTAGGCTATAGGCTACAGTAGATGCAAATATTGCAACGTAGATACTGTATTTGTCAATGAAAGTGTACGTAAAATTTCATGCAATGCAAGACTGATTTCGCCGGTTTAAAATTTTGATGGATCATGGGTCAAGACCCGTTGGCGCTTGACCCGTATGACCCATCGAGTATTTGTTGACCCATTTGACCCACATCTCTGCCTCACTGGTCGAATCCACCCCGGGTGCGGATAGAGCGTTTTGGGTTTTAGCGATGTGACCACAGATGAACATAAAAATTGTTGGCAGGGAATCCGTTCCACTCCAACTGGTTTTTCCATTTTAAAAAACCAGCCAATGATTTGATGATCTGCGGGTTTAGATTGATTGTCGAGATTTATTATAAAGTGTTCTTTTAAGTCGGGGAAAAGTTCAAAATTAGATTTCCGCAGGGCTTTTTACAGTGGGAACGTACGGGATCGGCGTTCCCACACCTTCTTTGCCAGATTGTAAATATAATTATGGATATGTAATAATGCGTTTGGGAACATACAGGTACGGCGTTCCCACACCCGTTTGTGTTGAAGAGTAAAAAATGATGAGTTCCCAAGACTTTTTTCCTAGAAAAAAAGCCATGGATTTCTGAATAGCTGTGTGATTTTTCTCTATCTTAGACGATTGTAAATACGACGTTACAAGAACGTGGATGAATAGATCGGGCTCTCCTTCGGCTGTTCTCTTGAATCGAGCAACGACGACAGCAGCAACAGCTCAACCGCATTCGAACTTTCAACAAAGCAATCCATCCCCACCTCCTCCTCCTCCACCACCTGATTCACTTTCGAAGGGAAGCTACTCGATTCTAATCGAAGAACCGAATCTCTACGAAGACAGCGACTACGAAGACGACGATCTCGGTTTCGAATACAGGGACTCCTCTTTCAAAGCCAGTCGGTTCTCCACGTCATCGGATGACGTCACGTCGTCGTCGTCCGACGTCATCGCTGACGTCAACGCTAGACAGCTGTCGAACAACGGACAACGACAGTCTGCCAAGATCGATTGGTCTTCGTTAGGACGAAACAGTGCGAAGGGAACCAGTCTGGGTGAACTTTACATCTTCTCCCACGAATCAGTTGATGATGACAATGATGACGACGACGACGACGAAGACGAAGATAACGACGACGACGACGACGATGATTTTGGATACGGTCAGCCGTTGGACAGTTCTAATTATCCGTACAAGATCAGTCGACCGGACAATTCGACCGTCGGCGGCGGCGGCAGAAGAAGACCGGAGGACACCGACCAGCCGGGCAAGGCGTGGTCCGGAAGAGAGGAGCGGAACGACAGGGAGAGTCACGGGTCCGGATCCGGATCCGGGGACGTCACGACAACTCATCCGACGGTTGCTGACGAGGGTTGCTCTGTCCCTGATGGTTTCGAAGCTGGCGCGCACGCGTGTGGCAAAGTGCTAGTGTGTGTGCAACGCGCGTACTTTGTGTATTGAAAATTTTCGTTCCAAGTGATTTCCCATTCGGTGCTTCTTCTGATTGCACGTTTCTCTATTTTGCCATCGTCGTCAGCAGGGGAGGCAGTAACCTCCGTCGGCGATTGCTTGGTCTCGGTTCTTGACGAGCAAGCGATCTTGGATTTTGTAGGCGAGTAATATATAATAATCTTTATTTCGTGACAACAAGCACAGCATCAAAAATTTTTAAAACACAACCAATAATGACACAAATCAACGGAACAAAAACTCGATGCAATAAACTAAAAATAACTAACTAATAACGTCAACAATAATACTTGTTTCGATAATACTTCATATAGACAGAATTCCTGTTTGGTCGATTGAATAATTCCAATTTTGAAACTGGCAGGATTTCTTGTTAAAAATAATATGCATTTTGGTATTTATGGGGTGAATAGGGGGTCATAGTTGATTCGAAAAGACGCAACAATTAAATACTGAGAATAGTTCGACGAAGCGATGCTCTATTTTATCCAATAGAAATGCACCACAGGTGAGACATGGAAAATGCAACAGTATCTTAGTAAATGCAGGGAAAAGAATAAGTTTGAGTTAAGTGAGATGTCTGTTGGCCGTTAGAAGACGTATTTTCATTGCAAGGTGTTTAAAAATATTAAGCTTTTGATGATCTAGAAAGTAAGTAAAACTGGTCATTTGATGTACAGTCTTCGTTTTAAAACTTGTGTGTGTATATAGTGCGTTTGATTCTTGAATAGAATTATAATAAACTGATCTCTTGTCTGAATAAGATTCCTTTCTTTCAACCAGTGAAGTGCCAAAGAGTGGTGGATGCAAATTTTGATGCCCCCGCCACCTCGGTGCATGAGCGCCCGCAGAAGTTTATCCAGGAGGGCAAACACATTTAACACAACGGTCACGGCTAATATTTTAGCAAGGTTTTCAAATTTCAATGTGAAATATTTTGGTATTTGCACTTTCCAGGAGGGCAAGTGCCCCCTCTTGCCCTAATTTGCAGGCGCCCATGCCTCGGTGTTAGGGGTGTTAGCGAGCATAAAGGTCGTCGACACAATTTGGATGCCCTTATCTGGTGTGGACGTCCCCGGGCCAAATCGATAATTTTAAATGGTTTCATGTAAAAAAAGTGTCGACGAGCAAAAAAGGTCGTCGAGTCGATTTGGATTCTCCCATCTTGTGGATGCCCGGGGCCACCACCCCACCTGGCCCCCTCTGCACGCTACTGTTTTCAACCGCTACCCATGGTCAACACCGATTACTGTAATTGCAAATCAGAGATATACGACGAATTCGTGATCGTGTGCCCCAACCTACTCTGATTCCTCTTGCATGCCAATGCCCTCTTGTCAGCAGTAGACTTGATTATTGCAATTATCTTTACAATAATATGGCGAAATCGATTGTAAAAAGCTTTAAGTGATTCATAATTCTATTTCCCGGCGCTCCGGGCCATTGCAAAACTCGTAAGCATGCTTATATTAAACATGTTCCTCAAAAGTTACACTGGCTGCCGGTAGAACAGAGAACTGTATTCGAAACTGGTCTCCTGGTTTTTAAAATACTGCATTTTGGCCAAAATAAAAATTTTAAATCTATGTCAAGCCATCGGAAACATGGTCTTTCAACAAGGTTTGCTGATTGACTGTTAAATGTATCTAGAACCAAAACTGAAATTGGTAAGAAAGCTTTTTGTATTTATGGACCAAAAATCTGAAACTCTCTCCCTCTGGTTGTCAGATCTTCCAATAAACTGAGTATTTTCAGATTTAGGCTTAAAACACATCTCTTCCAATTAGCATTTCCTCCATAGTCTGTTCTTGCTGTTTCCCTCTGGCTGATCCAGAGCTCGAATTTCTGGGGGTTGGGGGTTCAGCCCCCTTTAAAATGGCAGACCCTCCCTAGAGAAATGCAAAAATGACAAAAGTGTAAATTCTTAAAACACCACGCTCGCCATGAACCCCCTTTCATTTTCTCACAATTCGAGCACTGGGCTGATCTCTGGAATGGCCTGGTCTTTTGCGGATGGATTTGAAGTACCATCGATTGCTACCCTTGTATATTAGAAAAGGTGCTATATAAGATAACTAGAAAGATGCTCGCTTCGCTCGCGCTCGCTTCGCTCACAGTGCAGGATAATACTAAAACCCAAATCATTGAAATCATGCTGATGAACAACGTTTCAATGACGTGCCACGTTCCCTCTGACGCTGCAACGTACGCTGTGAAACGCTTCGCGCCGTTCGCTTCGGTCTTTTGGCCGTTCGATGGAGTTGTGACACACTATACGTTGCAACGTATTGAAACGCTTCGCGTGGCCGTTCGCTTCGCGTCGCCGTTCGCTTCGCGTCGCATTTCGCTTCGCGAAGCCTAAGATTCAAACGACCAATCAGAACGCTCACCCAGCCAACCAATCAGAACGCTTGAAGGTAACGAATGAGAACGTCAACAGCCAACCAATCAGAACGCTCACACAGCCAACCAATCAGAACGCTTTGGTAACAGACATACAGAGCAAGGATCTTAATATTATACTAATCTTAATATTATACTAAAAAATCATCATCATCATCATGCAGGCTCATATTCAACAAACAAATTAAACATCAACTGCTTACATCAAATGTGCATAAAATTAGCCTTAAGCGATCAACGTTTATAACCGCTGAGATATAGGCATCATTCATCACTCATGCATTTAATTTAACTAATAATCGATGAATAATTAATTCCTTTGCAAGAAACCCGGGGATAAAAATTTCAGGAATCGATAGAAACGTATTTATAAAAAGGACCTTTAAAGTTTAAAGTACTAAATGGAACATAAACTCATAATGCTAATCTATAGGGCATGACGTTGCATTTGCATTGCAGATTTCCGTAGCATCAAAAATCTAAAAATGCTAATCTATAGGGCATGACGTTGCACATTTGCGTCAGATTGCGGTAGATTTCCGTAGCTATGCAAAAATCTCATAATGCTAATCTATAGGGCATGACGTTGCACATTTGCGTCAAATTGCGGTAGATTTCCAGCTATGCAAAAATCTCAAACTGCTAATCTATAGGGCATGACGTTGCACATTTGCGTCAGTTGCGGTAGATTTCCGATAAAAATCTCAAAATGCTAATCTATAGGGCATGACGTTGCACATTTGCGTCAGATTGCGCCGGCGAAAAATCTCATAATGCTAATCTATAGGGCATGACGTTGCGCGTCAAATTGCGGTAGATTTCGGGAGGGGGGGTCTTCCACAGGCACACAGCCAAGCTCAACCAAAGGATGGTTGGTTGGGGAGATGGATGGGGAGGGGGTGGAAGAGGATGGGGAGAAGGGGTGGAGGAAGGGGTTGGGAGAGGGGTTGGGAGGGAAGGGGGTTGGGAAGAGGGGGTGGAGGAAAGGTTGGGAGAGGGTTTGGGGGTTGGAAGGAAGGGGAGAGGGTTTGGGGTTGGGAGGAAGGGGTTGGGAGAGGGAGGGGTGGAAAGAGGGTGGGGGGGAGGGGGGGGGGGGAGGGGGGTTTGTTTGAGAGAGGGATGGGCTCTGACGGGAGAAGGAAAGGAAACAGCTGCATTTAAGACGCTTCCGAACGCTCCGTTGATTAGAAAATAATAGACAATGGTTGTCAATGGCAACAGCCTCGTGCACAGCCCAGGACAGAGGTTACGCAATTCGATTGTTACACAGTTTTGATTAAACAATAGACAATGGTTGTCAATGGCAACAGCCTCGTGCACAGCCCAGGACAGAGGTTACGCATTCGACTTCGCAACGTCGATTGGTGACCAATCAGAACGCTTAACAGACAAACTGGACAAACAGAGCAAGAATCTTAATATTATAAATAATAATAATAATAATAATAATAATATATTATTATTATTATTATTATCATCATCATCATCATCAATCATCATCATCATCATCATCATTATTATTATTATTATTATTATTATTATTATTATTATTATTATAAAGCTAAATCGTTTAGACATTGAAACTCTAAGCATTGCTCAACGATCCCCGAATGGGTAGGAAACCTAGTCTTATCTACCCCCCTCACTTACACTTATTATTATTATTATTATTATTATTATTATTATTATTATTATTATTATTATCATCATCATCATCATCCGTCGATAGATGGAGTCTGTGTTTTGGACTCCATCCATGTGTCTAGAATCCTTAATTTCGTCGTCACGATACGCGAGATGTGTGATGCGCCGGCGACCGGCGAAGGAATCGCCGTACGCATCTTTACACAGACGACGACGCAAACGACGAGTTTCCTGGCGAACAAAGCTCATTAGGCCGTCAGTTATGGCGAACACATACTGCAATATTAATGACACATGGCAACCTATCTGTATCAACCGCGCCAGAAAATTAATCATATAACCTTACAGACAAAGCTTATATATATATATATATATATATATTATACATAATACACTATATATAAATAGTGTATTATGTATATATATTACTTATAATAATATACATAATTTGACTTACACAAACTGCACAATAATATATTATTTATTGCATATTATTATTATTATTATTATTATTATTATTATTATTATTATTATTATTATTATTATTATTATTATTATTATTATCATCATCAATAATATATTATATATATATATATATATATATATATATATATATATATATATATATATATATAAAATTGCGCATAAATTACTGTAAGTCAAATTAATAAATTATACAATATATAATATAGATAATATGCATAATGCATACTACATATATATATATATGTATATATATATACATATATATATGTATATTTATATATAAAGAGAGAGAGAGAGGCATATAGCACATAAGCCAAATTATATAATTTGTATATAAAGTTTATTACATATAATATATTATTTTTAAAAATATAAAATAATATATTGTATATTATTTTAATAATAGGGTTTGACTGTTAGAGTAATAATAATAGCATTATTATTATTCGTATTATAGTGGTACTACTACTACTACTACTACTACTACTACTGCTACTACTACTACTACTACTACTACTACTACTACTACTACTGCTACTACTACCACCACTGCTACTACTACTTCTACTGCTACTACTGCTGCTACTGCACCACTACTGCACTACTACTACTCTGCTCACTACTGCTGCTACTGCTGCTACTGCTACTACTGCTACTACTGCTGCTACTGCTACTGCTACTGCTACTACTACTACTACCACTACTACTACTACTACTACTACTACTACTAATAACTAATAATAATAATAATAATAATAATAATAATGTCTCTACATTGTGGGTTTGGCCATTGAAGCGACACAATATGAGTAAAATCAACATTTGTGAGCAGATTGATGAGTTGTAAAATGTTCTGCGCAATGGAAATCATTTGGAATCAGCGAAATGGGAAAAACATGACAATCCGATTGTCGATAAATATAGTTTATTTCCTATCGTCGACGCGTCAAATGCGCCATAGTATCTGCGTTGACGACGGTGCAAATCTATTGTCGCGGGTGTCTGTCGGTCGTTTCAAATCGAATTTAGGAACGCTCAGTCTGCCCTACCAACAATCGTCAAGACAACCAGCCGAAGATCATCCTCCACAAGACATCAATACAAATACCTATGGATATATATCTATTCTCTCCTTTTTCTGTTCTCTCAATCTCTCTCTCTCTCTCTTTCTCTCTTTCTCTCTGTCTCTGTCTCTCTGTCTCTCTCACTCTCTTCCTGCCTGTCTCTCTCTCTGCGTCTCTGTCTTTCTATATGTGTTTGTCTATCTCACCCTGCCTCCCATTTATTCTGTGTCTCTTCTCTCTCTGCCCTTCCTCTTCTCTCTCTCAGTCTGCCTGTTTCTCTCTCTCTCTTCTCTCTCTCTCTTTCTCTCTCTCTTTTTCTCTCTCTAGTCTTGCTCACCCCTCCCTATCTAGTGGTTTCTAGTTTCGTAAACATTGCGATTATCGCTGGTAACTGGCTGGCTAGACCAGACCCCCCTCAAGTAACCCTATAATAGGCGTTGCGGTGGACGCAAGTGAGAAACCAGAGCAGAAATTCAATTCTAGACGCGATGTTCTTTTTTCTTCTATAGCGCCTTAACGTCATTTTGGTCGACTATCCCTCGTCGTCGTCGTCTCCTCCTTCGAACTGCTGCAACGCGTCGATCTAACGCCGGTCGACGAGATATCCCGAATAAATGCAAAGCGCCATATTGAATAAATGGTAACCGGGCAACGATCTCTCGTAGCCTGGTCCAGACAACGCTGTGCGCCATAATTTTCTTTCCCCAGCCTCAGTTTAATAAACGATTGTGTGTTATAGTAGAAAGTGAAAGTGGAGGCGAATGACGACCGACAGGTGATTCGTTTGCATTCAGAATATGAAAGCGACGAAGACAGCTATGCAGAAGAATGTGGGCGCCATCCATACAAGAAAACAAATTGCCCAAATACACCAAGTCTGAGGAGAAGGTGTACCCTTGGCCATACATGGACAAAACCAGGAATTAGGGAGCTGTTTGCAAGTTGTGTGAACAACTTGTCTCTGGTGACAAAGCAACAAATGAAAGAACTGGACTGGTGGTGCGTTTATAATACTATATGTGACCTTCATTTGCAATGTCATACGCCACTCCCCAGACTCCACCCCGATCAGGGTAATTTCTAGGATTATCAATTTAGGGGGGTGACGGTAAATTCTGGGGGTCCCCTGCTGCCAAAAAGTCTGAATAAAAGGTCATCGCTTAGCTAAAATGGGGGAGGTGTCGGTATAAAATTGGAGATGCTGGGGGTGTTGGGGGTGTAAAAATGTCCATGACCCCGACCTGGTGCCAAAACCCTGAATGAGAGACGCTGTTCGTCGCAATCGAAATATATTATTTAGATGCGACGATCTCTCGGAAGGAGAATCGCGCGAACCGTCGCCATCTACCGGGGCAGAGAAGAACGAAACTGGCGCTAGATAATTCATCTCATACGCATCAGTAAATATAGAGACGGACAAAATTGGCCGCGATATATTAACGATAGGTCAGACGAACAACAAAATCGCATAGTTTCTTCCTTCCCTATCGTTGGACGTGAGAAACAAAAACAACAACAACTACCAACAGAACCTTATACGACGCGAAAAGGAAGAGAAGAAGGAGGAAAGAACCGATGAGGAGAATGGATGATGGAATAGAAGCAGCAACTAAAACTGTAAAAATAGATGAGATCAAATTTCTTGCATGGAATCAACGAGCACGCCTAATACACAGATGACGCTATAGAGATATATACTGTAGATAAGTGCCAGAATAAAGCAGTGGTTCTCAACCCGTGCATGGGCCGCGGCCCAAAGGTGGGCCCGCGAAAGGGAGTCTTCTGGGCCGCGTTGAAGTCTTAAAGCAGGAAAGTCTTTTTAGCGCGCTCTATCATTTTATTGACTTTATTTTATCGGTCTAGCCAAGGGACCCTCTATTCAAGCGCATAAGAATGAGCAGCTACTACTGTACTACTTTCCAAATCGCTATATAATTTACGAGATTTTACTTACTTACTTGCTTACTGTATAATTTCTGTTAATTTAAAATTGCGTATTATGCTGTTAAATGTGAACTGATTTTGTAAATCCACTCGTGTAGCAGTTTTGATAACAAGTGATAAGCTAATGCAGTAATTAAAAGTGGTCAAATATAATTCGATGATACTAATACTAGCATTTTAGTTATTTATATATTTCCATAATACTGTACAGTGTACACAGCACAAATCCAGGACAAACAACTATAGAACAACAAACGATAAATGCAAGACTAACTAAATAGCGGTATTTTGGTAACCGTGAATAACGAAACCCAGCACACAAGAATGACATTCAAAGTTTCAAACTGATCACGTCTGGCTAATAGCCCACCAGCTGGACGGAGGACAGTAAAGTTGGTATGGTTTGATAAGTCAGGTCCGTAAACTGCCCATCTCAGGCTATCTGAGGGGCAGAAGCGACTCCAGTGTATAAATACTCGCAGAAGTCCTTGTTAAAGACTTCCGCTATTAAAGCGTGATGTCATCATCATTCGTCGTCATCAACACATCATCATCATTATCATCATCATCACCACCATCATCATCATCATCATCATCATCATTATCATCATCATCATCATCACCACCACCACTATCATCATCATCATCATCATCATCATCATCATCATCATCATCATCATCTTCATCATCATCATCATCAAAATGATTTATCATCAAAGCTTCGATCACGTAATCATCATCATCATCATCATCATTCCCAAGGCGTCATTATTGCGGAAAGACAATTTCCATTCAAATGCACACCAGCAAATTATGTCCATTAATTTTCCAAACAACTCAGCGATTAGTAGACAAGTAAGTCAGCAGGCAATCGATTTCGTTTTCTTGGCGTATTTACTATAGCATTCTGGTGAATGGACAAACATATCTGATGTCCTATAGGTTGGCTGCAATTGATCGTCTAAACTGGATAGGGTCGACCGTGAAACCGGTGCTCCTCAACCGTTCGATATGCCAAAGAATCTGGAGTTATTTTCCGTTGTTCGAATTTTCAAAAAAACTCACACTATAGGCTAAAATTCAAGATTTTAGACCGCCACTAGGCGATACCGAGGGGTTAAACTGCGCAAAAGCATTTTGCTGTTTAACGTCTATTAGTGGCCCTAATCCCAAATTTGGAATTTGCCTATTCGACCGTCGATGGACTCGTCGTAGGATATCTGTCATCGCCAATAAAACAATGCTGTCAACGACAGTAGGAACAAAATGATAAAACCCAGGAGAACATTCTCTCCTGGACGGATCATTTCATGGATTTGGCCTGGATCCTGAATGATATAAAGTGGCGCCATTTCTTCGATTCGATTAGTTTCTGTTACCGAATCGTCAAGACACTCCAAGTCCGTTGTCAAAGACTGATTAACTCACTGGACACCTTTGTCTTCGCTCAACTTACGTCACAATAAATCGAACACTCTTTCTGCCTGCGATCAATCACAGCCGATCAAAATGATCGGCTGCCAATTGATCGCAAACTGGCAGACGACCGAAAACGCCGATTTTCGTATGACGTAACTGGCGCGGTAAGCCATCTGGCGGACGGTTTTGTTAATGCCTAGGCGATACCAGTTATGCGCAGCAATTTTTCGAAACGTCTGTAGTGGCCGAATCCCCAAACCTATTCGACCGTCGATGGATTCACAGGATATCTGTCATCGCCGAAAATCCTTCGGAAGAAGCATTTGTCGAATGGGGCAATTAATTGAACATCAGCTACAGCGCCCCTAGCGGCGGATTTCTTCTTGCCATTCTGTTCACGGATGCAAATTCCAATTTATTGCATTGCATCATCATCATTTCTCTTCGCTCAACTCATCATCACTCTTTCATCTCACTAGAATAAGCTTAATGTTCGTCTTATAACGTCAGAACTGCACTTTACGCTCGGCGTCTCTCGTCTCGTCTCTCTCTCTCTCATCATCATCATCATCATCGCCATTCAGGATAATAATAACCTAAACTCTATAATAATAATAATAATAATCATCATCAAATCAATAATAATCATCATCAATCGCCAATAAAATAATAATAATAATAATAATAATAATAATAATAATAATAATAATAATAATAATAATAATAATAATAATCGCCATCTCCGCCTTAATTGTCTTTTTTATCTCTTAAATGTTTTTTATTTCATCGGTTATCATAGTCTTCCCTATTATTCCATGTTAATAATAATTGGATGCTAAGTTAAATAAGTTAAATAAGTTAAATAAGTTAAATAAGTTAAATAAGACTAGCTGGATCCCCATTTATGATTAATTATATATCGATGTCATCGCAAAAGCAGTCTAAATTTCTTCTTGTTGTCCTCCTTGTCTTTTTCAGGTTTGTTCTATTGTTTTCTAACTCGCCTCCTCTTCCTCTTTCAATTCATTTCCCGGCATCAACAGCAGCAGCAGCAGCAGAATTTTATTAAAAGTGCTATCATCCATCTATCTGCGACTTCGTTGTCTTTCTTTTGTCGTTCGTTCCCACCGACAGAGCCATGCACTCTGGCGTACCATTCTGTCTACGAGTTTCTCAAACGTCGAGCGCAACCGAGATAGAGATATACGAGTTCCTTTTGTCGCCGGGCCATTCGTCTTGTGTACGGCTGGGGAAGCCTGTGTGCCCCTCCTCCCCCGTCGTCCCCGCGCCAGCTTCCCTCCGGACGGAAGCCGCTGCAGTCAGTGGTCGCGGAAGAGAGGCGACGACTCCGGGAGGAACCACTGTGGACGGATCGAACACGGAACGGCTCGAATGCGCTGCTCGTCGCACACAGAAAGCACGGCAGTGCGATTTTAGCAGACCCGCCAAGTCGACCAGAGATGCATCATACGTCGTCGTCGTCGTCGGCGGCGGCGGCGGAGATAGGCCTACTTCTGTCCATCGGGACTACCTGGGCGGTTACAGGTAAGCGATGCCAACTGCAGGTGCATGAGCGGACGTGTCTCGCAGTAGCCTGGAAACGGCGTTGGAAGATATGCTTTCGTTTGGCGTTGAATTAGGTCTATTTTCGGGCGGAATTTTTGGTGCTTGTGATTCGATGTTTAGTAATCGATCGTAGACTTTCGTAAGGATTCTGGAACGCTTAGAACAATTACATAGAAATTTCAGGGAAATGAAGCAAATTTGTCCGCAGTTTAGAAATATGCGAACTCCATCGAAGAGTATGACTTTTGATCATCTAAATACAATGCATGTTAACGAAATTCAATCGAGAAGAACATTTTAATCAACCGGTCTCATCTACAATATAAAATATACAGTACATAATATTAATAACCAGCATTTTATGTCTTTGTCACTTACCTAAATATACAATTATATATTTTATATACACTGTACATACAATTAATGTCGATGACATGTATATCAAAAAGCGCCAGCCATTTGATCAATATACTTCTATATAAGCATGCGCATTATAATTGCGATGCGTAGAAGCTTGATTGATTGATTTTCGACAGACACGGTTTCTAATATAAGAATTAATTTATTTGTATTAGAATAAATTATCACAGATGCACTTCTACAAGTGATATCGAATTGTCATTAATGCCGTTCCCATAGTGACAATAATTTTGCAACAACTGTTTCCCATGCAGTGTTTTATCCAGACACTGTTAGGGGGAGATTCCCCCTTCCTAAACCTCAAAATTCCCTCTTTCCCCACCAAAACAATATTTCAGTAGTGACATAATATTTTTGCATTGAACCGTGTCTCTTCCCCTCCAGCCAAGTCAACCCCCCAAGGCCTGGGGTCTGGATAAAACACTGATCCCATGTACATATACGGGCAGTGAGGATGACAGCAAGAAAACAGCAAGAATAATTATTAAAGCCGAAATATGAACACGCAGATTCGTCGAAGATATTGTGTCCTGCTCTGCCACAGAACGCCACTGATCGATATACTTTCCAACATGTCGTTGTGTTGCTGAGGGACAATTATTGAAGCTTTGCTGCATTGTGTTCTTCAATTTGGAAACATCTAAACAATTTGTAATTCCTCCGTTTCTGTTGTTTAGTTGTAGATGCAACGTGCAACATCGATCAGCAGGATCTCTGCAGTCAGGCGGGTTTGTTGACAGCTATACTCCTACTTACTTACTTACTTACTTACTTATTGACTTACTTAATTTACAAACTGTCCCCGATCCTATCAAGCCATGAAGTAAATATATATATATATATATATATATATATATATATATATATATATATATATATATATATATATTATACATATAAACCAGAGGACCATTCGACCAATCGGCGTTCCAAAGCGACGGTGTTACCGCTACAGATAGTCGTTTCATTGACTGGCGAAACCAATATTGATTTCTAAAGAGAGAGAAAAAAAAATTATGCACAGCCAAATCTTATCTCTCAATGATTTCGATCGTTCGAACTGACGCCGTAGGCCTGCAGTGGAGGGAGCGAGAGTGGTGCGGAGGGTGAGCTGACGCCGCCGTATGACGTCATTTCTAGCGATGACTCATGCTGCGCTGATCTTTATAGTTGTCACCAGAGGTCGTGATCTCGGTGTTGCGCGCCTACAATCGGAACGCTGAGGCCTGAACCCATGCACCACGCTATCCTCCTATCGAAGTCTTCATCGGCTTGGAAGGCCATCACAGCTTGCGTCGGACCTGAACTGCTTACCTGCCGACCTAGGAAGGACTATTTTGATTTCTAATCCCAAACTTTTCGAACCCCAGTTGGGTTGGACACGTAAAATCGAGTGAATGTGGGGGTGAGGGTGGCTTAATATCCACCACACAAATCAAAATGTGGTGATAGACTGCAGGTTGTCTTTTACAGTGTGTGCGCTTTACTATAGCATTTGGACATCTAAAAATCGTTATCTCCAGAATCCGTTGATCTGTAGATAAATAATTCTCCTTGGAACCTTCGCTCACTGTTCAAAAGATCTTTGTCACAATTGTTCAACTTTTCTCACTTTGATTTTCAACAATCCTGATGCTGATTGCATCTTCCAATTTTCAGGATATCTAAGCCATTCAAAATGCAATCCATGTTCCCTTCATTGAATTACAGTTGCCCGATCGATTTTTCCATTACTCAAAATGCAGACCTTAGCCTTTCAGTCCCGTAGGAAGTGGAAAGCAGGGGTGCGCGGCTGTAACCCCTGGAAAAAGCAGGGGGTGCGCCGGCGGCTGTTTTTTGCCTGTCAGGATTTTTAAAAAGAAGACAGAGGTTAAATGTAGGGCAAAAACCTATTTTGCTTATCAGGAATTTTAAAAGAAGGGTGATGGGTGATGATCTTTTTTTGCTTGTCAGTAATTATAACTTGTAAAAACTGCAGTAATTATAAGTTTCCTCTCTTGCTGATGAAACACTGCACACACACACACACACACACACACACACACACACACACACACACACACACACACACACACACGTATATATATATATATATGTTAGGGCTGGTAATGATTAAATTTTTTTGTCTTTTTTTAATCGATTAATCGATTAATCTCTTAATTAGGGTTAGGGTTAGGGTTAGGTTACCTAACCTAACCCTCCCATCTCTGTCGTTTAATAAAAATAATAATGGCGTACACATTTTGGGGTAATACCTGATCACCAATGACTCCATATTCAATATACAGTAATAATAATAATACTGGGAAAAGTAAGTACGTGTAGAAGAAGCTAAAAACTATTAATAATTAATCCAACTATTAACAATTTAAAAAAATAGAAAATATAAAAATATTAAATGTTAATCGAAAATTTAATCAATTAAAGAAAATTTAATCGATTAAAAATTTTAACTATTAATCGGTAGATTAATAGTTAATTTCCAGCTCCTAATATATATATATATATATACACATGTATGAATATATATATATATATATATATATATATATATATATATATTCATACATGCATATGTCTGTCTGTCTGTTTGTCTGTCTGTCTGTGTTTGTCTGTCTGTTTGTCTGTCTGTTGGTTGTTTTTCTGTCTGTTTGTCTGTTTGTCTATCTATCTATCTGTCTGTCTGTCTGTCCGTCTGTCTGTCTGTCTGACAGAACCAATTCCGTTTGCAGTTTTATTGCCATTTTCTCGACGACCTTCTGACTCTAAGATATTCCTTTCCTGAATTTGTTGTCGCAAAACAACTTCATAACATCCCACGACATTATTATCGTAAAAAACGTGACGTTACTGGGGGGAGGGGAGTGGTCCGGCACTTTTAGTCGCTATCACCAGGTGTCTAATAAGTGGCCTCGATGACGTAACAGCAGGGTTATTTTAGGATTTTGAATTTGGGGTGTCAGGAAAATCTAGGGGGCGTCGGAATTTGGAAGTCTATGCCCGAAAAAGGCTGAGAAGCAAAAAACGTCATCAAGTCCCAAAAGCAAGCAAAAAACCTTATAAAGTCTCAAAAGCTCTGACAACCAAAAAAGGTCATCCGAGAATAAAAGTTGGGGTGTCCTTCTCCATTTGGGGGTGTTCTTAAATAATTAGTATGCATTTTGTATGCTTACCATTATCGCATTACCAAATCTGGGGAGGGGCGTCGACCTCAATTTGCGGGGTGTTGGGGGTGGTGGTGTTAGGGGGTGGGTGGGTGTAAAAATATCCCTGCGCAACAGTCGATTCGATCGATTTCTGATGAATAGTAGTAATTCGGTCGCCGTGTGTCGCCACAGTCTCAGCTGTTTTTTCAATGGCATTGGCAGTTTGTCGAATCGTTCGCAGTCGTCGTTTAGCTTTCCGTTTTTTGTTTCTCTCTCGGTGCTTCGTCTTCTTCGCCGGACATTAAATCATCGGCCGTGTGTCTTCGATCGCATTATTCGCGGTTTTCATTCTTATCTGTCTACGCGCAAATGCCTTCCTTCGACCCATTTCACGCGCCATTCTCAGTCAAGGTTTACTGTCGACAGAACTTATCTTTTGGCTCTGTCTCGCCCTTCTCTCTCTCTCTCTCTCTCTCTCTCTCTCTCTCTCTCTCTCTCTCTCTCTCTCTCTCTCTCTCTCTCTCTCTCTCTCTCTCTCCTCAGTTCTCACAACTATTCGCATTAAAATGTCTTCGACACTTCTAGTCTCCTTCCTTTCTACGCCGTTTCCTCTTCTTTTTTCTGCCTGTCTGCCTGCCTGTCTGTCTCAGACTGTCTGTCTCTGTGTCTCTGTCTCTGTGTCTCTGTCTCTGTCTGTCTCTGTCTCTGTCTGCCTGTCTGTCTGTCTGTCTCTCTCTCTCTCTCTTTCTCTAATCTGGGTCCTTGCGGTTGACTGCCCTTGCGACATGGTCGTTTCACGACCACTGGACTGTTGCTAACGACTCAGTCTGCTTATCCAGCAATCCTTTATTGGGACCATCCAGCAGAAAGATTGATGGACGGAATGAATGGACGAAATAATATATGCATGTATGTATGTATGTATGTATGTATGTATGTATGTATGTATGTATGTATGTATATATGTATGTATATATGTATGTATGTATGTATGTATATGTATGTATGTATGTATATATGTATGTATGTATATATGTATGTATGTATGTATGTATGTATGTATGTATGTATGTATGTATGTATGTATGTATGTATGTATGTATGTATGTGTTAAACCTTTAATGAACGGATGATTGAATGAAGAATAGAAATAGATAAAGATGGAAACAGACAGACAGACAGACAGACAGACAGACAAATGCGAATGAATTGTATCTAGAACAGATCTCTACTGTTTCTGTGTCTACCTGCTTGGTTGTCTTCTTTCTCTCTCTTTGTCTTTATAAGTCTTCCTCTGTATCTTGTCTTCTTCGATCTTATTGATTCTCCTCATTCTATCCCACAATCGAAGACCGAAAACGAATTATTTATTTATAAAAGTGAAATTAAGTCCCAGCGAGTGTCATGAACAGAATAGCTCTATCATCTGTGTTCTGATCAGGGACTTCTATATATTAGAAGTGCCTGGTTCTGATCGTCATAACCAGAATCTCAGTAGAGGCGATACAGGCGGTGGCTGTCACTCTGTCTCGCTGTCTCTCTGTCGCTCTGCCGCTGTCTGCCTGCCTGTCTGTCACTCCGCTTCTCTTACCCTCAGTCTCTGTCTGCCTGTCTGTCTGTCTCTGTCTCTCTGTCTCTGTCTCTGTCTCTGTCTCTATCTCTATCTGTCTATCTATCTATCTATCTATCTATCTATCTATCTATCTATCTATCTCTATCTCTATCTATCTATCTATCTATCTATCTATCTATCTATCTATCTATCTATCTATCTATCTATCTATCTATCTATCTATCTATCTATCTATCTATCTATCTATCTATCTATCTATCTATCTATCTATCTATCTATCTATCTATCTATCTATCTATCTATCTATCTATCTATCTATCTATCTATCTATCTATATCTATCTATCTATCTATCTATCTATCTATCTATCTATCTATCTATCTATCTATCTATCTATCTATCTATCTATCTATCTATCTATCTATCTATCTATCTATCTATCTATCTATCTATCTATCTATCATCTATCATCTCTGTCCTGATGTTGTTTCCATTTCTCCATCCATTCCATCCATCCATACATCCCTCCACGATCGCCTGTCATGGCTTCCTATCTATCTATCTATCTATCGATCTATCATCTATCTATCTATCTATCTATCTATCTATCGTTCATCTATCTATCTATCTCTGTTTACTTGTTTCACCTGACGCTCCCTGTCAGACACTACCTGCCGAGCGTCGACTCACCTGTGCTGCTCGACTACACTCCGACGATGTGACCGTTCTCTGCTGTCGATATCATCAGGGTTGGAACCACTTCCGATGTCTCGAAACCGAAGACTTTGTCCTAACAAAGTAACGAAGCGGTCGTCTATTTGAAGCCGTTATCTAAGGCAGTTACTAATTTCCAGCGTTGTTATTATTAACGAGATAAAGATTTGATCTTATCTAGCAGATTGCGGGGCTTACACGCATAGATCTTTTTCTGACGAATATGATAATGTGCTCTAACACAGGGCTTCCCCAACATTTTGGAACAGCGGCCCACCGCAGCGGTTTTGTAACGTTCCGCGACACTAATCATAGCATGTGATATAAAAAAATGCATTAGGCCATCTGGCGAACGTCAGTTGAAAATAATATTCTGAGTTTTGAATAAATTGCAAAACAAAGCTCTGATTCAATTCGAATGAAAATATGGCAAATATTTTGGGTAGAATTATTTATATTTTTGCCAAATAAGACAAAATGAGAGAAATAGATATTGAAATTTCATTAAAATTATCTGTTTGAAAATTTTTCCAGGAACATACCTTTGTTACGCGTCTTGCCAATCCTATGAGTATGGCACATTCGCTTTACCGCTAGGTTTTATGCGTCTGAGAAGACGGTACTGAGAGATCCCTTTGCTAGTGGAGTTTCAGAGCAAAATGGTCGGAATACGCTTTCCTCGCGTTATTTCGAAATAAGATTAATTTTTAAAGTACTATAGGCCAGAGCTTCCTAAGCTCTTTGGAACCGCGACCATTTCAGCGGTTTTGTAGCATGCCTCGACCCTGCAAACTTATTGTCAACTATAATTGGATAGAACTCTAATCATTCTAATATAATGCCGTGTATGGAGGCTTGCGGGCATATAATTTCTTAAAACCTAAGCCTACTTGCAACTTTCAAGGCTTGTCACATTGTGGTAGACCTATTAGTTAGAGAATGACACGTTTGAATCTAATTTCGCGCTACCCCGTGACCCATTAGACTGAACCGTGCGACCCACAGTTTGGGAAACACTGCTCTAACAGAGCCAGTCTCGAGATCTTTAACCCCCTTAACTCGGGGATCCCGAACCGTCCATTTTACATTGAGTTACAGTTAAATTTTTACGGAGGAACGAAGAGACAGTTTTTATTCCAGTCCCAGTATTATAGTTTACGATGAAACCTAGATGCGATGCCTTGTCTCATTGACTCAGTCGTCTATGACCACAACGCTAAACAGGGTTATTTTTAGGATTGTCAATTTGGGGACGGGGGGTGTCGGTACATATCTGGGAGACTCAAGTTTTTTTAGATACGATAGAAATGAAATAAATTTTGTGTTTTGTGTAATAGGCTTACAGCAGTTCGTGTTAATGTTATGTAAAAAAAAATCAGGCCCGCGACAACCACAAAGACTTTTATGTGGCCCTCGATATGAAATGAGTTTGACACTCCTGGTATAGAAGCATGGATGAGCTACAGTTCATTTCCAACACAGGAGAAATCCTATTGAACCACTTAAAATCCAGCTATTATTATTATTATTATTATTTTATTATTATTATTATTTTATTATTATTATTATTATTATTATTATTATTATTATTATCGACATTAAACAATAAAGACAGATGAACTAGTAGACTGGCGCAGTGTTTAATCTAGACTCCTGGACTCCGGGGAAACTGACAAAGCCGGGGAAACTGACAAAGCCGGGGGATTCTGCTAGGGGCTGCTGTTAGTTGATGTAGTATGCCAAAATTTCCGGGGAATTTGAAATTTTCGGGAAAGGGCAATATCCTCCCGGAAACGGCCTAGATTAAACCCTGGACCAACGTAGTCCGTAGTTAGACAGTGCAAAGAACTGCCTATTGATTTGTTACGGCTTACGCGTGATTACTTCAATAACGTCTCAGTTTCGTTTTCTCTTCTTTCTGTCGTTGCTGTTATTAGTAGAACGGACAACGACACTCATCATTCTGTTGACGGAGTGACGATATTTGGCATTCCGCTGGAACTGCTTGTCTGCATCGTCGCTGGTCTTCTTGTCTTCGTCTTCCTGTCTTGTCTCCTGTGTTGCCTCAAAGGATTTTACGTCGACGGATGTCGCAAGGTGGTGTCAGTCTACAACACACGACAGCGCACGACGACGACAACCAACGGTACTTACTATGATATAATAATAATAATAATAATAATAATAATAATGATGATGATGATGATGATGATGATGATGATGATGATGATGATGATGATGATGATGATGATGATGATGATGATGATGATGGTGGTGGTGGTGATGATGATGATGATGATGATGATGATGATGATGATGATGATAATGAAGATGATGATGATGATGATGATGATGAATGATGATGATGATGATGATATAATATGGGGTTTAATGGGGTTTAGAGTGGTTCAGTAGGATCCGTCCTGTCTGAGAGCCACTGTTTTTGTTGCATTTTTGATAATTACAGGAATGACAAGTTGACAACGATGAGTGGTGCTCTGTCTTGAATTGATATTGATTTGAAGTATAAGGTGTAAAGCGTTTCTTTGTTGACTTTAGGTGAAACATCGAGCGTCGTTCAAAATCCTTCTCCCGCTTCTAATTATTCGCAACAGATTTCAGACCAGACGGACATCTTGGACAACAGAGTTTCCCTAAAACGCTTCCACGTCGGCAAACAGAGCCTAACGATGAGGGAGCCATCGTCACGTGATAAGCAGAGGTGTCCCAGTGATTCCACAGCGTTGGTCCCTTCGGCACCGGACATGTCCGAACTTTCAAACGAATACGGGAGGTACTCTTCCTTCGAACTTTTCCGCTCGCCGTACCCGATCGAATACGCCGCATACAGCAGCGGCGGCGGCGGCGGCGGCGTCCAGTCCAACCCTTGCGTACGCGTCGCTCCGGCTCGACCGGTCGGATCACGGGACGGCATGGCTAGCTCGTCGGGAGCGTCGAAACGTTCCCGCTGCCTCGCTTGCAAGCTGCCGCCGGGGGGTCGAATCGGTTTCGTTTGGTCGTGCCCCGTGTGTTCGAAGCCCGACTCCAGTTTCGGTGCGTATGTGTGAACGAAAACATCTTCGAAATTAGGAAATTGCGAGTGGGGTGGGGTGGAGGGGGTAGAATCGGCAGCGTACAGAATCGCAGATTCGAGTCAATGCTAATAGTACGGTCAGACAGGCGTTCGTTATTTTTCGATAGCATGTTCCATAATACAGAAGGACAGTCTTCGATCGTTTCCAAACATGTTCCGACTTACGGCACCGAAGAGTTCTTAATTAATTAACTTTTCTGGTTTAATTCAATGAAAGCCGTGTACGGGCGAGATAAACATGGTTATTTTCTAAATGAATCGATAATTATTCCTTGTTCACAGTGACTGTACCAGCGACAGTAGAAAGTGCAAAGGACCTGTCACTTAGGGTAGCTCGGCAACAGTGTTTAATCTAGACTCCTGGACTCCGGGAGGGGAACTGAAAAAGCCGGGGGGAACTGCTAGGGGTCGCTGTTAGTCCATGTAGTATTCCAAAATTTCCGAAAGGGAATTTGAAATTTCCGGAGGAAAAGGGCAATTTTCCCCTCTGGAAACGGCCTAGATTAAACACTGCTCGGCAATGATTTTTCTAATTTCTGTAGCGCTGTATTTGAATGAATTTGATCTGAGTATATATATATATATATAAAGGACTTCAAATGATACCTAAAGGACTTCATTGGAAATTCGCAGGGCTGATGAAAACGCAGCTAAAGACTTAACGAGAACGTAGTCATGTCTCAAATAAATAAAATTAAATGCAATCTGGAAACGTTACATGAAGCGTTAGTTTCGATCCTGCCATGGAGTATGGTACATCGTAAAACATTTAGAAAATAAGACCAACTCCTACAAAACAGTCATATTCACTAAACAATTCAAACTAGTTAGGCCTACTCAAAAAATCATCACTCAAAAAATCATTCATTATATCTCCGGAATAGTCAGAATTCTGGAATAGGGGGAGGGGGTGCAAGGTTTCTGCAGACCGACATTTCCAGTTACGACTGGAAATTTGGGGGCAGTCTTGAGTTTTTCCCAACGGGATTTGGGACGGAGCCCCAACCGAGAAATACTGAGGGTACTCTTGAATTGAGATCAAACTATATGACAGCATATCGGGGCAATCCCCCTGCCCCAACTACCCACCTCCACTGGCAAAATATTTTCATCAGTTTAGCACGAATCGCAGGACCAGTTCAGGTCCGGACAGGGGGCTCAGCCCCTGTGTCCCTCGTCGCTGTGTCGATGATCATTAGCTCCCCTAGCGGGGTCTGGGCTGGAGCCCCAACCGCCTAAAATTCAGGAGCAACATTAAATTCAAATCTTGAACTTTGAAGCATTTTGCAGACAATTTGGCAACTATCCGGCCATCATCTCACCCCATCACAGACAAATTTCTTATTGTTTCTCTAAGAATCTTCCAACTATAACCTTGGTCTGAGCAGAGGTCGTCCGCTGGCATTGTTACGGATGCCTTAATTGACATCAGGACAAACGCCCACATTCTATTTATTCCCACCAGGAAGTTTGGGGAGAACTGGCGTAGCTTGCACCTTTGCCGCCTCTGGCTCATTGCCAACCCGCCGCCCCAAATGCAATCAAATCAGAGGCGGATCTATGATGTCTTAAAAATTTTTATATTTAAAATTTGCCGCCACTTCTAAAAAATTTCCCGCTTCGCTGAAAATCGCATGACAAGCAAAAAGGTCGTCACTTGATTTGCCGCCCCTTCTAAAGTTCACCGACTTCCGTGACAAGCAAAAAGTTCGTCGCTTGGAAAATCTGCCGCCCCCTTCAACATTGGGGATAGAATAATTTTTAAAAAGTTGACCATGGCTATAATTTCCATATTTTGCCATTGGCACACTGATGGGGATTTTAAATTGCCCATGAAATACCAATGGAGAGCATCGTGAATATCCCTCTCCAAATACCCAGTAAAAAGCTAGGATTAGACCGTAATTATCAAATTGATACTGACCCCGTGCTTAATTTTCAGGAATACAATACAACTATACTGTAATGCTAACCGTATAATGATTTTGTCAATACACTCACCTATCCCTTCCAACACTAAAAATTCCTTCCCCTAAAAATTCCTTATCGATTTTGTGCAAATCTTAGAGCAGATGCCAGCCCGAATATGGATAGGCTACTTGTCAACCTGCCCTCATTCGTGGCTATAGACAAATAATGCCTTGTATTGACTGACGTAGCATCGTACATTAGTTTCGTAATTTTCTACCAGAGCCATAGTAGGACATTATCAGTGATTCTTACAAATTGCAATTTTATCTTTATCTCTTCTATCTTGTCTTTGCCGATTCTCACAAATACAAGCGTCGCATAGCATGAAAATGTGGTCGTCAGCGAAGTTCTTGCATGCAGTTTTCGTTTTCGTTATGGCTCGGTTGTCTAGCTCGTGTGGATTCTCTTCATGTTTATTCCCTTCGGCTCAGCTTGGCTCAATGTCCAAATGAATGACCGGTTTAACTGGCATCGACTTTTTCGGGGCTCGCATCTATATTACAGGGTCCACTGAATCGATTATTGAATCGGTTTTTTAGACGCCAATCTAGTTAGAGGACTGATGGCGTCTTTTACACATCTCTCCCATTCATCGTATGTACTCATTCATTACGCTACTTGGTACGGATATAAATGCACAATGTTTTCCAGTGGTGACTACATGAATAATGTTTTACCGCCGGGTTTTTATTCGTAATCGTTGATCAAATAAGAGTTGTTTGTGGCATAAAATAACAGGAAGTGGACAACTGCACTCCGTTTAGAATTATTATTTCTATCAGGACTCAGAACATGAGTGTAGACCTATATATCAGTAAAGGGCAATTGCTATAATTTCGATTAAAGGTATTGGAATTACTTCAATTCATACAATTATAATCAGAATATTGCAGTTAGCAACATTAAGAAAACACATGATTAATTAGAATTACAATCGTAGATCAACGCAAATTTAGTGAGAATTAGAATTACTACACACGAGAAATGTCACAAATTTTAATTAGATTAACAGATATTTATCATTGTTCAAGTATTGGCGTCGAAAAGAAAGCCATCTTCTGTTCAATGAGCATAGACTCCGAATTTTTCTATCACTCCAGAGGGCAGAAGACGTTAGAGGTAGAAAATACAGTCGAGCATAGAAAGTTCATGTCACTGAAGGTTCCAACTTGAACATTAATTCTGTTATTCATGTCCTTGTTCGTCTTTGCGGTTTGAACTGCTGAACGATGTCTGTTTTACGCTTATAAAAATTGCCAGTAAATAATTCTGAACAATTTGATTTGATTTTGATTTATTAAGGGGCAACGTTCCATTGGCCAGTGTTTTATACAGGCCTGTTAGGAGGGGAGATTTTCCCCCAAAACCTCAAAATCCCCTCTCCCCCAAATCCCAGCACTTATACAAATTTTGCATTGAACTGTGTCTTTTCCCCTCCAACCAAGTCGATCCCTCCAAGCCTCAATTTCCCCCCAAAGGCCTGGAGTCTGGATAAAACACTGCCCTTGGCATACCAAAATGTTGCAAATGCCCGTCTTCCCCCTTTACCTTCTAAATGACGATGCCTTTGTTGACAAAAAAGGTGTTCTATTTTGAATCGCTCCAGTGAGTTTTCTAATCGAAAAAGATGATCACAAAATTGTTTACTGGTCGATATAGGGCTACAATTGATTTAGTATCCGTCGACTTTCTACTAAGTCTTTCTACGTGGCTTCGCTCAGATCTTCTTTGTAGAGAGGAACCAGAAGGATAATCATGGCCGATGCAGTCATGAAGAGGAAAACTAGCCAGAAGAATAATCGGTCTAGAACGTGGGCCACCTCTTTCCAGTCGCTGGCCTGGTCGGTCCCACCGGCGTCTTCCCTTCTGTTCCCCTGGGGATCGACGAGGGTTCCGGTCGACGAATCCGTCGCGGAGCAATCCTTCTGTCGGTTCGGGACGCCGTTGCTCAGCATTGCCGTCGGGCGCATGAGACCGACGTTGCGCACCACCTGGCGAAGACCGCTGCGCACGGTCGTGGCGCCGTCTGGCGAACGCAGGAGAAGGCGTCTCCGTCGACCGGCGGCCGTCTTCGGCTTGCGCGCCCGGACGCGCAGGAGCGAGGCGAGGTACTCGAGGACGAGCACCGACGCCCACCTGGGTACGGGACATTCGGCGTCGCGGTGATGCAGGTTGAGTACGAGAACGGTTAAGCACACAGATACCGTTCCCAGACCCATTGTACACGTCAGATACACCACTGAAATACAACACCTTAATATCCGCACATCAAAAAACTAACAGCAACTGGGAATTGCAGTGTCAATGTTCTGCCTTTTATTGCATCCGCTTTACGAATCATTGCCTATCGTCGCTCAAGATTAGATTTTTGTATCAATCAATACACGTATTATCACTCAACACATCGCGCAACTATGGGCAACAGTGGTTTTCAACACAGGAGAAATCCTACTAAACCACTTAAGTCATTCACTCTAATTAATAATAATAATAATAATAATAATAATAATAATAATAATAATAATAATAATAATAATATAATAATAATATATTATTATTATTATTATAAATAATATAATAATAATATATTATTATTATTATTTATAATATAAATAATATAATAATAATATTATTATTATTATTATTATTATTATTATTATTATTATTATTATTATTATTATTAACTAGAGTGAAAGACTTAAGTGGTTTAGTAGGATTTCAGATAGATTTAGGATTTAGGATTTAGTAGGATTTTTAGTAGGATTTAGTAGGATAATAATAATAATAATAATAATAATAATAATAATAATAATAATAATAAATAATTATTATTATTATTATTATTATTATTATTATTATTATTATTATTATTATTATTATTATAGAGCTTCATATTTAGAGTGTGTAGCCTATATGTTTAAATGTGTGTGTGTGTGTGTGCGTGCGTGCAGTGTTTTAGAGGCTCTCAACCACCAAATAAAATCCCTTGCTATATTTTTGCCTTTTCGTAAGATGAACTGATTTAAGCAGAAGAGGCGATGAATAAAAAGAGGACCTAATGTAAAAGTTAAGTGACAACTCGAGATTTGAAGTTCAAAGGCGGACATATGATATGTCCGGAAATGTCAACCGCTTTCGGAGAATTCACGACATCCATTGAATACCGCATGTCCTTATGAGAGCTGGGCATTGACTACTATACCAAAGATGTAACGAAGCTCTCTCAGCAACAATGTCTGATGACATGTCAGTAAAAGTCTTGAAAAGCGTTTATTAATGGCAGTGCGAAACACGTGACACGTGAACGGACACCTGTCCAATTCGATTGCCGAACCGACCACATCAGTGCAGACAGAACTCGTCTGCTCACTCAGAGAAAATAATGCGTCTTATAAATAGCTGCGACCGGAAGTGGAGAATACGTCGAACGACGACGACGACGTCACGACTGTTGCCAAGCAACCGAGTGCGTGCAGGACGCCGCCCTCACTTTATTATCGGCGGTCGTTGTGTGTTGTGCTACCGAGTGAAGTTGTTGGTTGTGTTTGTCCACATCACAGCACCTCTGCGCCTCCTTACTCGGGTACAATTATCATGCGCTAAGTAATCCGTATAAATATATATGTATATACTATATATACACACTGAATATATAGACTGTGTCCGGATAAAACGAGATCTATTTCTTTTTTCCCGGGCGCTGCCAAACCTTTCTAACAAATTTTAAAGTGCCATGTTTCCATAAAATAATTTCAAACTATCTCACTTTCTGCCGGTCGTATGCATTAATTATTTCTAAATGATCTCGCGGACCACATGGAGTCCGGTGTCGGACCGCATGCGGCCCGCGGGCCGTAGTTTGCCCACGCCCTGCTCCAAGTACATATACATGCCTACTGTACAATAGATGTTTTGATCAATTATTGGTCACAGTGGAAACTAAGAAAGACGAGAACAAAGGAGACACACTGCATTGTATAATCCGTATCGTTGACGATGTCGTCTGTGTATATGGTGATTGTTGGCACAAGCACTTCTTCATGTCGTTCTTATCTAGCGGCTGATGGAGACGGTGACGTCTGTGATGTTGAGGTCGCTATGTCCACGTGACTACCTGCATGCGTGTCTGTCTGTCTGTCTGTGTATGTCTGTCTGTCTCCTATATGAGCTCAGAGAGGAAGAAATAGACAGAGCTAATAGTGGTGGAGGTTCGCAAAGACGACGGAGAACAGAGAGAGATAACAGACTTTGGGCGCCCACGTATTTGGTTAAGAGGGGGCACTTGTTCACTGGAAAATGCAAGTCTATTTTTTCAGATAACGGGAGACGTGGACTGCCTCTTGTGGTGAATTTTCCAAATCGCCTACGAACACGACACCTTGAAATTTTGAAAAGATGTTAGCGTTTTGTTTCGCTTCTGTACTCCTCTACAGTGTGTTCGGATAAAAAGTTAGTTATATAATTGCGTTTTCAAAATTCATCTCAGATCCCACGAATGACTTTGTACGCGGACAGACTTGGCCCCAAGGAAATGAAGAAATAATGTAAAATGTATTAAATAAATAAATGTGAAATGTGCAAATAATCGCAAAATATTGCCGAAAATTTCACAAAAAACGTCAAAAATTTACAAATTTGCGAAAATTGACCCCAAAATTTTCAAACATTGCCCAAAATTAGCCCAAAATTGCCCAAAATTTGGCCAAAATGGGCCAAAAAATTATATCGCCCCAAGAAAGTGTGAAATGATGCTACTGACCTAATGCCAGTTATTATTGTTATTACAATATTATTATTATTACAGTATCATTATTACTACTGCCCATGCTGCGCTACAATAACAATAACAGCAGCAGAAGCAGCAACTACCACAACTACTACTACTATTACTACTACTCCTACTACTACACTGTAATACTACTACTACTACTACTACTACTACTACTACTACTACTACTACTACTACTACTACTACTACTACTACTAGCGATAATAATGGCATTGCTAATATTAATAGAATACAACTGCAGAACTACCATTAATGCCATTATTGGCTGTTACTAGTACTATTAATAATAATAATAATAATAATAATAATAATAATAATAATAATAATAATAATAATAATAATAATAATAATAATAATAATAATAATAATAATAATAATAGCCTAATAATAATAATGTTATTAGTATTAGTATTAGATCCAATAGCTGCTCATAAACAGTAAAACACAGTATGCTGGACACATAATACCTGGTTCAAGCACAGAACAAGCAAAAGTCCTATTAGAGGGCAGATATGAGGGAAACAGGGTCAGAGGAAGACCTAGAAGAGACTGGCTGGATGACGTTAAGGAACACATGAAAGAAAAGAACTACGGGAGACTAAAAAGGATTGCTGAAGACAGAACGAAGTGGAAACAACTCATGGCTCGTATTAATTACATATCAACTGCCTACCGATGACCGGTATGTGAAGCGAAGTCCGCGGAATGTTCTCGGCGACCATCAGCAGGAAGACGGTGAAGGCGAGCAGGACGGAGATGCCGAGCGAGATCTTCTCTCCGGCGTCCGGTGGGAGACAGAACACGATCATGACGAGTATCGACAGCAGCGTGCACGGCAGGATGATGTTCATGACGTAGAATGCGTGACGCCGACGCAGGTACAGCGTGAATTCGACGTACGGATAGCGGGTGTCCGGACAGCAGGGGATGACATTCTCCTTCCACTGCGACCGCGTCCGGTAGATGTTCCACTCGCCGTTCACCCGGAAGTCGTGCGTCTGGATCTCGTGCGACGAGTTCGTGATGTTCATCCGGGCGCTGTAGTAGGCCCAGGCGCCGAACTGGATCGGGCACGACTGGTCGTCGAACGGAAAGAACCGGATGTCGATGTCGCAGGTGGTCGTGAACACGCCGCCCGGTTCCCAGTGCACGTGACCGTCGTGACGTAGGAGGACGCGAACCTTCCGGAAGTCCGGTGCAAGTTCTTCGGCGCTGCACGGTGGAAAGAACCCGGTGAAAGACAGACTGCGCGTTGTAAGCAAGATCCAATATTGCCACAACAGCAGTGGTGGTTTCGCGTGGGGGATGAGAGGGGACGAATTCATTTCATCCCTCCCCTGCTATTTTCGGGTAAAAGTCTAGTAAAACTATGGGGAAAAACTGCGGATGACCTTTTTTATTGTCAACCTATTTTTCGCTAAATGTGTAGTAAAATCAGGAAAACATTCCCCTTTGTCAGTCTTTTTCGGCAAAGTGTTATTGATTTTTCCTTCTCTTTTCATCCTCCACCAATTTCCTACGAATTCATTTCACCCCCACCCCCACCGAGAAATCATGGAACCGCCACAGTACAACAGATACGTAAGATCTGGAACTCTCTGCGGCCGACACAGGTATACGCCAGGTCTTTCTTCGACCCTTAACCGGAATCAGGAACGTACGGACCGAAAATATAGATTTTCAACCACGGACATGATTTTTTACTTTTTTTTTTACTATGACACACTCCTGAAGTGACAATAGACTGATGCTAGATGCATAACTATTATGGCGCTATAGGAGTTTGTGGCTGATTGATTGATTTATTGATTAAACAACCGACTTATATTTGAGCTAAAGGCATTAAAATGACTGGAAAACCATTAATGTTTGTCGCACTATATTACTAGACAAGATATGATGTAGAAACGATAATCTAAATTTAAAACGTATTCCTTCTGTGTTAAAGAAATTGGAAAAATACTAAACGTGCGCAACTTGAAAATCGTCTTAAAATTGCAGCCTACGGTTTATAAGTCACTCCTTTTGCTCATTTCCATCTGCTAATAATTAATTACGGTCTTGTCACTGAGAGTGTCTAGCCTTTCACCCGTTCATGAGTGCCAGTTCCGGCAACCAGATTCGTTCCGGTTTAACGACGATGTCGTACAGGTATTCGAATTCCTCCGGTTTCCATGACAACCTTTGATCATGCCATTCCTGTAAATGACAACATTAGAACCATTCACAAGATGTACACAAGTCTAAACTCAATGCACAAATACCGTTCACTTCTCATTATATATATATATATATATATATATATATATATATATATATATATATATATATATACAAGACCGTCTTCCGACTCCTTACACAAACAATCCACCTGGGACCGCCCGTTAATTCAGAGGGACATAAACACCTTGTCCCAAACAGTCCAAGGACAGTATCACCAAGCGCGACTCAAAGCAGTCTCGGCAAACCACGCCAGCGATTGGCTGCACGCGCTGCCATTAACCGCCTGCGGCCTGCGCATGGATGACGAGACTGTTAGAGTCGTCGTTGGCCTCCGTCTCGGAGTCAACTTGTGCGAGATACATCTTTGTCCTTGTGGCGCCCAGGTATCGGAAGACGGTTCACACGGGCTGTCGTGTCACCTGGGTCCAGGCCGTGTCCCTCGACATTCCATGTTGAATGACCTGATCCAGAGGGCTTTAGTCAGGGCAGGGATCCCTTCCATTAAGGAGCCGGCTGGTCTCTCTAGATCCGATGGGAAAAGGCCAGACGGCATGACCCTGATACCCTGGCAAGCCGGCCGAAGCCTTGTCTGGGACGCAACGGTAGCAGACACCGTTGCTCCAACATACCTACCCACCACTTCGCTCGCTGCAGGAGCCGCCGCTGAAGCCGCTGCTTTCAGAAAAACGTCCAAATATCAAAATCTGGCAGCCACGTACACCTTCCTGCCCGTTGCATTCGAGACGCTAGGCCCCATCAACAATGACGCTCTCTGTTTTCTTCGTGAGCTGGGTCGACGGTTAGCTCAACAATCCGGCGACAAAAGGGAAGGCAGTTTCCTCTTCCAGCGTTTGTCAGTCACACTACAACGCTTCAACGCAATCGCCTTCCGAGGATCGTTTCCACGCCTCGAACCGGACGAGAGTTAGCACACTATTTGTATATGTCTCCGGACAATTTTTTCATAAGTCCCTCGGGAATGAAGTACCGAGGGCATAATATATATATATATATATATATATATATATATATATATATATATATATATTATATATATATCTCTCTTCTACTAAGTCGCCTGTAATTATATTATTATAATTCGCTCAATTTTCTATCTTGTAGCTGATGTTAATTTGGCTGACTCCTTTCTCCTTTGAAATCACTGAACCTCTAGCGTTATACTTACACCGTTTACAACCCCTAACCCCCCCAACACCCTCCCGCTCTCCAATCTGAGACCGACACCCCCCCATCTGAGCCTGGGATGACCTTTTTTGCTTGTCAGATAATTTTTCGGCAGGGACCTCCAAAAAATACCGACACAACCCCAAATTGATAATCATAGAAATAACCCTGATCGTAACGTTTGCTAGACGGCTGCTTTGTTACAACCTCACAAGCGCTACAAATGCACAGACACCGTACATACTTATCTACTCTATCTATTAACTGGGATTCTCTATCCCAAATTTTGTATCTCTAGTAGAGAGAAAGCATTGACATGAATCATTGACGGTTTCTTGTGCTCGTTCTGAGAAATATTTAAAAGCAGTAAAACTAACGCATATGATGAGACCAGTGCTTGTAAGAACTTGGCTTCTTTCGTCCTGAAATTTATAAAAAAACAACAACGGAAATATTACACCGGAAGCTGATCATTTTGTTTTGGTTTCGCCGAACATTCTTTATCCTTTCGTTTCAAAACTGCAATTTTTACCATTTATTTCTCAAATCAATCAGAAGTCATACAATTTATAAGGGGGCATGAAATGCATGGAAGAAACAAAGCGAATATGCATAAACAATTCAAAAATCTGAGAGAGGAAAGCGTCGCAAGGAAATCGTTTGGCACTTCGCTTCGGTAGACCTATCGACGTTCCACTATATACGGTAGCCATAATAACGATGCGTGGTTTTTACGGACATCAATCAGAGTGTAAATATTACCGCCGTTGTGTTGCCGCGCGCCCTTCAAATACTCGGCCACACGCCGCCGCGCAGCTAGCGTGAACTTGAAGAATATTTCACGGATTATGAATCGGTCTTCGAATTTATATTCACTGAACCGCGCTTTGAAAAGGTTATGATCGCAATGAAACACTTTGTGACAGGCGTTCGATTGAACATAGGCCTATACGTGGAGATCACGCAGTCTCATGCCTAGGCCCTATGCTCGAGAATCGACCCAGAACTACCACGGATATGACTTTTGACGATGATGATTATAACGCCGCCGAATTAATTCTTTCATTCATTCATTTCTGGACAACTTCTATAGCGCCGTAAATAACTAATGCGTTATCTTAAGTTAAAATGGCGATCAAGAATTTTATGATTCCACTGCATGACAATTTTACGAATACCAGCTGTAAAATTCTATCACTGGAGGCTCCACATGATGGGGGGTCGGGAACCCATGCCCTCTATTGAATGCCTGCCCCAGTGGTCTCCTGTTGGGACCCTATACTCACTACTACATACCTATCAACAAATGGTTGACCCCAATGCTTAAAAGTTGCCACCTCAACGTCGCCCCCCTCCACTTGCCAAATCCTGGAGCCGCCACTGAATTCAATGGCGTGTAGATTTGGATTTCGAGAGAATAGAAGATTACTACATTAACAGTTACAGAGCAACAGTACTATAGTCAGTGGTGCGCCCAGGGTTCCAGACAAGGGGGTGGGCTCGTCGACATTTTCGGGTAAAAATAAGGTCGTCAAGGAGTTATTCACACATTCACACGTATTCTCTTCGGTCATGCCACCTACCTACCCTACCTATCCGGACGATTTAAATTCATGCGGGGGGATCGAATAATAAGAATCTGAACTAAATTTGAAGAACTCTAACCAACCGACGCCTTTGATCGGGGCGCCGGGCATAGGCTGCGTGACTGTAAATAGAAATATCGAATTCTGTGAGCATATCGTCAGTGGCGGCTCTAGGACTTGGCGAATGGGGGGGCCGTTAGGGTGACAACTTCTGATCATGGGGCCAACCATTTGTTGCTTAATGTATGTAGAATGGGGTATAGGGTTCCAAATGGGGGGCCACTGGGGGGCCGGGCGCTCAATAGGAGGGGGCACGGGCCCCTTGCCCCCCCGGTTGAGCCGCCACTACATATCGTTATTCTATAATGCATATTAAGTACTCGGCCGTTGCTTAAATAAGAATCGGCCGTTGCAGTGAGGGAATTTGAACTTTGTTTGTAATCCGATATACGAAAGAATCTGTCATTACTGTAAATAGAAATAGAACCTTGCCTGTATACAGCAATCCTATACATGAAAGAATCTGGGACTCTGCCTAATAAAACATTGTTTGCTTAAATCATGTGAAACTAGAGAACTATATAAGACCGTTTAAAACTAATATCTTACATTATCCTGAAGAAGCCGACTGAGGCGAAACGTCGATAGATAAGTGCTATTTTCTTTTGTATATAATAAATAATTTTCAAAACTACTTGTATTTTTGTGCTTTTCATAGCATAATTTAGATCACTAAAAATCTAGTTTCATTTTCATACTTAGATTATTCATATTAATACAATGCATCGTGGGGCAGTTTCGTATAGACGCAGCAACAACAGCAATTTCTATGGGCGGGGTAGAAGCCAAAACAGACAAACATACAATCAAACACCCCCGTCATGTCCAGGCAAACTACATATACAAGGACGCGGTATCTAACAACACTAACAGCGTTGTAGATACTACAAGCGATAAATTGGACCGTCTCCTGAAAGCGTTCGATTCGCTGGAGGGGCGATTAACGAAGATGGAGGGCCTCCAACACACGATGACGTCACGGAGCGGACCGACCAACGGAAATCACCAACGAGACCGGTCCAGGCCAAAACAACAACAACAACAGCAACAACAGCAACCGAAGGAGCGATCGAACAACCCGGATTTCGCGGAGATGACGAAGAACCTCTACAAAGTGGTCCAACTCAACCACCAGATGGGCCATTGGGAAAACGATCTGCCACTGAGCCTCCAGCGCCAGTTCAACAATCTGATCAACATGATCAGACCGGCGGATCCCACTACAGAGGTACAGGAAGCCATCTCGTCTGCCCTTCGGAAAGCTGGAGAGGAGGTAAGAACAACTATATTCAATCATCTCAGAGAACGACAACTACATCATTTGCATTGCCTCAGAAAATGCAATCCGGAGGATGGAGACCGGGCGAAAGATATGGCTTTCAACTGGTTGTCCGATAGATTGGGGAAGAAAATTCCGGCCGTCATCATCGAACGGAAACTGGACGAGGCGTATCGCTCCGTCCAGCCACGACCCAATCCTCCACAGACAGGTACCTCTTCCATCGATCCACCACAGCAAGGTACTACTACTACTACTACTACTACTACTTCTTCTTCTTCTTCTAATTATATCACGCCTTCAAATCCGACTAAGAAACGGAAGGTTGTAGTGTCGCCGGTGCTAGAGACGTCGAACCGTTTCGACGCTCTGACGCCGGCAGTGGTCGACGACGACGACGACGACGACAACGACGACGACGATGACACGGAAGCGGTAAGACAAATAGAACATATGTCGGCCCATACTACTAAGGCAAATACCATCAAACGAATAAATAGGCACAGCGGGCAAGCTAAGAACTTTTGGAAGATTAAACTGCTTCCAGAAACAAGAACACTCGTCGTTAGCGACAGCAACATGAAGCTGATGAAGGAGGAGGAAGTCCCGGATGACTGGCAGCTGGAGGTATTCTCCGGGGCAAAGATCGACCACGTCTCCAAGCTGTTGGAAGAACTGGGAACCGACGCTCCAACCAACATCGTCACCTGCGTGGAATCAACCATCGATCCCACCAGGACTCTTCCATCAGCAAATACGTACGCGGCCTTCGAACAGCTACGGGCCGCTCTCCTGCGATGGTCTACACGATGGGAGTGTCGATCTCTCCACACCTGCCAGCGACGGAACAGCAAGCGCTCCGGACCGTCAACGAACGACTTCTCGCAGACCACGGGAACGCTACATCGTTCCAATCCTTCCACAAGACGTCAAAACTGGACCAGACGGCATCCACTATACAGAAGAAACTACAAAAAGGTTTGGACTAGAATTGTATCGGTCATCAATCAAAAAAAAACTAATAGGGCATCATCCGACTCACGGAACATCATCAGGTGTACTATTATTACCTAACACTGCAATCAACAATAACATTCTTAATCTTTCCGGTCAGGTACTGACAGAAACCGAAACCGAAACCTTAAAACTTGGTCTTTCCTTCGTGCCTCTATCTCTCGAGTCCCGGCCCAGTCAATACACGCCTCGCTAGACCGCCTGACCAGATCCCTGATGCTTCGGGACTTTTTCAAAGACAGAGACGGACCGATAGACTCCACAAAACGCCTGTTTACATATCCCAGCACCTGGACACCCAGCGAATATCTCCTCTCAAAAGACACCGTAAAACTAATAAAAACTCTTAGGGAAAACACAGAACGGACCGTCAGACAATATGAATTGAAAAATAACTGTTATTACTTGAAAAACGTAAAATCTAACATCTCGGGGCAGGGCAGAAAGGCTATTACGAATTTAAGAAATAACGATAAAATTATCATAAAACCGGCAGATAAAGGCGGTATGATTTGCATCATGAATAAGTTGGACTACAATAGAGAGGCCTATAGACAGCTAACTAACAATAAATACTACAAGCCTATCACACATTTACGGAAAACTGAAGTCCTGGGAGAATTAAATTCTGTTATTGACCAATTGTTGGCTAAGAAATATATACATACGAAACAGCATGCCTACCTGAGCGCTGACATGGACGATAGAAACCGACAATTCTATTTACTACCGAAAGTACACAAACCGAGAGATCGGTGGCCTACCGGTGCAGTACCGGAAGGCAGACCGATAGTATCCGATTGCGCCACAGAATCGCGACGCGCCAGCGAATATATTGACCATTTCCTAAAACCTCTGGCTTGCAAACATCCTTCTTATCTTAAGGACACTTATGATTTTCTCGATAAAATTAGAAATCAAATAATCGATAAGAAATTTCTACTGGTCACGGGTGACGTCACGGCTTTATACACCAACATGAACATCGATCGTACTATAAAAGTCGTGGAGGAAACTTTTAAATCGAATCCAGATCCAAAAAGACCGGACTGTGAAATTGTGAAATTACTGAAATTAATAATGAAAAATAATGATTTTACGTTCAACAATAATGTCTTTCTACAAATTTTTGGCATGGCTATGGGCAGGAGCTTCGCTCCTAATCTGGCCAATCTGTACCTAATAGAATTCGACGATAAAGCCATGAACGGTTACCCAATAAAACCACTTTTATTCTTTAGATTCCTAGACGACGTCTTTTTCATCTGGCCCGGTAGTGTAGAGGAATTAAAAGATTTTGAAACATATCTTAACGGACTTATTCCAGACATTAAGATTACGCTAAATCACAGCGAACTCGAAGTGAACTTTCTGGACACGACAATCTTTAAACACACCACGACCGCCAATGATGACATCACCACGACGTTACAAAGTAAGGTATATTTCAAAGAGACAGACACACACGAACTACTACATGCAAAATCCTTTCATCCGCGACACACAATTCCAGGAATCTTAAAGTCACAGATACTGCGCTTCAAACGGTTATCTTCTTTTAAATCGGACTTTGACTCGGCCTGTAAAATCTTATTCCACGTATTAAAACAGAGGGGCTACAACAGACGCTTATTACGCAAGATGAAGCACGACATTTGGCATGATTACCCGCAAATCCTAGACAACGACACAGGACAACTACTACAACAACAACGACAACTGCTGCCGATCGTAATCCCCTATTCACCTCTATCAACACACCTGATCAGAGAATGGAAACGCGCTATTAGCACGCATCCCACTTTCGTTAATTACAGAGTCATAGCCGCATACACCAGACATAAGAACCTAGGCCAATTATTAACTGCCTCTGGAAATAATAGACCCCCTGAAAATACTAGTACTACTAATACAAACACACTGGGATCCAGAAAATGCCAATCAAAAGATTGTAAAACCTGTCCGTATCTTACACCTTCTACAACATTTGCCAGCTCATACACGCGCCGTTCGTACAAGATAAACTCTACTCTAGACTGTAAGAGCTCAAATATAATCTATTTAATTACTTGTAAAAATGTAAATTCCAATATGTGGGCGAGACAGCTCTCCCACTCAATACCAGACTGATCAACCACAGGTCCACTATCAGAACAAACAGAGATGCGACTCTCATAAACCACTTTACCCAGAAAGACCATTCTGTCAATGATCTATCCATAATACCAATTGAGCAATTACAAAACGAAAACGATGAACGCAAAAACAAACAGAAACGCCTAACTAGAGAGACATACTGGATTAAGGAACTAATGACCTATACACCATACGGAATCAATTCAATTAATGACTACAGACGCCGTTGAAAAAGACAAGATGGAAGATTGTGCCCGTGCACAAGTTCTCAGGACTTTTCATTCACTCATTATTCATTCGCTCATTCATTCATTACATCCATCCATCTATCAATCAATCCATCTATCTATCTATTCTATATATTTTTTATATATTCTAAATATTGGATACTGTAATGCATAAGTAAGATATTCATTACTCTCAGCAAAACCCATAACCTAACACTAACCCTAGGATACTGTAATGCAAAAGGTAAGTAAGATACTCATTACTCTCATCAAAACCCATGACCTAACCCTAACCTAGGATACTGTAATGCAAAAGGTAAGTAAGATACTCATTACTCTCATCAAAACCCATGACCTAACCCTAACCCTAGGATACTGTAATGCAAAAGGTAAGTAAGATACTCATTACTCTCATCAAAACCCATGACCTAACCCTAACCCTAGGATACTGTCATGCAAAACGTAAGTATGTTAATCATCCACTCATCCATCCATCCACCCATCCATCCATCCATCCATCCATCGATCCATCCAAGCATCCATCCATCCGTACCATCTATCCATCCATCCATCCATCCATCCATATATCTATTAGCCTGTGCCTTTCTCTCCATTGATCTATTTGCTCAAGGAACACCAACGTCTGTCATGCTATCGAGAATCACTTATGGTGAAATCGAGGCAAAATGTAAATATTATTTTACTATGTATTTAAAGCTTGATATTGCATAGATTTAATGCTGTTTGTTATTTTTGCTTTGTTCACGTGATATCGGGAGATGCGTGGGAAGTTGCAAAGGACCTCTTTCAAGCCTTTGATGAAACTTAACCAGAATCCAAAGGCAGCGACATCCAACAGCAATTAAAGACTCATCACCTATCCGGACGTCTGTCATGCTATCGAGAATCACTTATGGTGAAATCGAGGCAAAATGTAAATATTATTTTACTATGTATTTAAAGCTTGATATTGCATAGATTTAATGCTGTTTGTTATTTTGCTTTGTTCACGTGATATCGGGAGATGCATGGGAAGTTGCAAAGGACCTCTTTCAAGCCTTTGATGAAACTTAACCAGAATCCAAAGGCAGCGACATCCAACAGCAATTAAAGACTCATCACCTATCCGGACGATTTAAATTCATGCGGGGGGATCGAATAATAAGAATCTGAACTAAATTTGAAGAACTCTAACCAACCGACGCCTTTGATCGGGGCGCCGGGCATAGGCTGCGTGACTGTAAATAGAAATAGAACCTTGCCTGTATACAGCAATCCTATACATGAAAGAATCTGGGACTCTGCCTAATAAAACATTGTTTGCTTAAATCATGTGAAACTAGAGAACTATATAAGACCGTTTAAAACTAATATCTTACATTATCCTGAAGAAGCCGACTGAGGCGAAACGTCGATAGATAAGTGCTATTTTCTTTTTGTATATAATAAATAATTTTCAAAACTACTTGTATTTTTGTGCTTTTCATAGCATAATTTAGATCACTAAAAATCTAGTTTCATTTTCATACTTAGATTATTCATATTAATACAATGCATCGTGGGGCAGTTTCGTATAGACGCAGCAACAACAGCAATTTCTATGGGCGGGGTAGAAGCCAAACAGACAAACATACAATCAAACACCCCGTCATGTCCAGGCAAACTACACATACAAGGACGCGGTATCTAACAACACTAACAGCGTTGTAGATACTACAAGCGATAAATTGGACCGTCTCCTGAAAGCGTTCGATTCGCTGGAGGGCGATTAACGAAGATGGAGGGCCTCCAACACACGATGACGTCACGGAGCGGACCGACCAACGGAAATCACCAACGAGACCGGTCCAGGCCAAAACAACAACAACAACAGCAACAACAGCAACCGAAGGAGCGATCGAACAACCCGGATTTCGCGGAGATGACGAAGAACCTCTACAAAGTGGTCCAACTCAACCACCAGATGGGCCATTGGGAAAACGATCTGCCACTGAGCCTCCAGCGCCAGTTCAACAATCTGATCAACATGATCAGACCGGCGGATCCCACTACAGAGGTACAGGAAGCCATCTCGTCTGCCCTTCGGAAAGCTGGAGAGGAGGTAAGAACAACTATATTCAATCATCTCAGAGAACGACAACTACATCATTTGCATTGCCTCAGAAAATGCAATCCGGAGGATGGAGACCGGGCGAAAGATATGGCTTTCAACTGGTTGTCCGATAGATTGGGGAAGAAAATTCCGGCCGTCATCATCGAACGGAAACTGGACGAGGCGTATCGCTCCGTCCAGCCACGACCCAATCCTCCACAGACAGGTACCTCTTCCATCGATCCACCACAGCAAGGTACTACTACTACTACTACTACTTCTTCTTCTTCTTCTAATTATATCACGCCTTCAAATCCGACTAAGAAACGGAAGGTTGTAGTGTCGCCGGTGCTAGAGACGTCGAACCGTTTCGACGCTCTGACGCCGGCAGTGGTCGACGACGACGACGACGACGACAACGACGACGACGATGACACGGAAGCGGTAAGACAAATAGAACATATGTCGGCCCATACTACTAAGGCAAATACCATCAAACGAATAAATAGGCACAGCGGGCAAGCTAAGAACTTTTGGAAGATTAAACTGCTTCCAGAAACAAGAACACTCGTCGTTAGCGACAGCAACATGAAGCTGATGAAGGAGGAGGAAGTCCCGGATGACTGGCAGCTGGAGGTATTCTCCGGGGCAAAGATCGACCACGTCTCCAAGCTGTTGGAAGAACTGGGAACCGACGCTCCAACCAACATCGTCACCTGCGTGGGAATCAACCATCGATCCCACCAGGACTCTTCCATCAGCAAATACGTACGCGGCCTTCGAACAGCTACGGGCCGCTCTCCTGCGATGGTCTACACGATGGGAGTGTCGATCTCTCCACACCTGCCAGCGACGGAACAGCAAGCGCTCCGGACCGTCAACGAACGACTTCTCGCAGACCACGGGGAACGCTACATCGTTCCAATCCTTCCACAAGACGTCAAAACTGGACCAGACGGCATCCACTATACAGAAGAAACTACAAAAAAGGTTTGGACTAGAATTGTATCGGTCATCAATCAAAAAAACTAATAGGGCATCATCCGACTCACGGAACATCATCAGGTGTACTATTATTACCTAACACTGCAATCAACAATAACATTCTTAATCTTTCCGGTCAGGTACTGACAGAAACCGAAACCGAAACCTTAAAACTTGGTCTTTCCTTCGTGCCCTCTATCTCTCGAGTCCCGGCCCAGTCAATACACGCCTCGCTAGACCGCCTGACCAGATCCCTGATGCTTCGGGACTTTTTCAAAGACAGAGACGGACCGATAGACTCCACAAAACGCCTGTTTACATATCCCAGCACCTGGACACCCAGCGAATATCTCCTCTCAAAAGACACCGTAAAACTAATAAAAACTCTTAGGGAAAACACAGAACGGACCGTCAGACAATATGAATTGAAAAATAACTGTTATTACTTGAAAAACGTAAAATCTAACATCTCGGGGCAGGGCAGAAAGGCTATTACGAATTTAAGAAATAACGATAAAATTATCATAAAACCGGCAGATAAAGGCGGTATGATTTGCATCATGAATAAGTTGGACTACAATAGAGAGGCCTATAGACAGCTAACTAACAATAAATACTACAAGCCTATCACACAATTACGGAAAACTGAAGTCCTGGGAGAAATAAATTCTGTTATTGACCAATTGTTGGCTAAGAAATATATACATACGAAACAGCATGCCTACCTGAGCGCTGACATGGACGATAGAAACCGACAATTCTATTTACTACCGAAAGTACACAAACCGAGAGATCGGTGGCCTACCGGTGCAGTACCGGAAGGCAGACCGATAGTATCCGATTGCGCCACAGAATCGCGACGCGCCAGCGAATATATTGACCATTTCCTAAAACCTCTGGCTTGCAAACATCCTTCTTATCTTAAGGACACTTATGATTTTCTCGATAAAATTAGAAATCAAATAATCGATAAGAAATTTCTACTGGTCACGGGTGACGTCACGGCTTTATACACCAACATGAACATCGATCGTACTATAAAAGTCGTGGAGGAAACTTTTAAATCGAATCCAGATCCAAAAAGACCGGACTGTGAAATTGTGAAATTACTGAAATTAATAATGAAAAATAATGATTTTACGTTCAACAATAATGTCTTTCTACAAATTTTTGGCATGGCTATGGGCAGGAGCTTCGCTCCTAATCTGGCCAATCTGTACCTAATAGAATTCGACGATAAAGCCATGAACGGTTACCCAATAAAACCACTTTTATTCTTTAGATTCCTAGACGACGTCTTTTTCATCTGGCCCGGTAGTGTAGAGGAATTAAAAGATTTTGAAACATATCTTAACGGACTTATTCCAGACATTAAGATTACGCTAAATCACAGCGAACTCGAAGTGAACTTTCTGGACACGACAATCTTTAAACACACCACGACCGCCAATGATGACATCACCACGACGTTACAAAGTAAGGTATATTTCAAAGAGACAGACACACACGAACTACTACATGCAAAATCCTTTCATCCGCGACACACAATTCCAGGAATCTTAAAGTCACAGATACTGCGCTTCAAACGGTTATCTTCTTTTAAATCGGACTTTGACTCGGCCTGTAAAATCTTATTCCACGTATTAAAACAGAGGGGCTACAACAGACGCTTATTACGCAAGATGAAGCACGACATTTGGCATGATTACCCGCAAATCCTAGACAACGACACAGGACAACTACTACAACAACAACGACAACTGCTGCCGATCGTAATCCCCTATTCACCTCTATCAACACACCTGATCAGAGAATGGAAACGCGCTATTAGCACGCATCCCACTTTCGTTAATTACAGAGTCATAGCCGCATACACCAGACATAAGAACCTAGGCCAATTATTAACTGCCTCTGGAAATAATAGACCCCCTGAAAATACTAGTACTACTAATACAAACACACTGGGATCCAGAAAATGCCAATCAAAAGATTGTAAAACCTGTCCGTATCTTACACCTTCTACAACATTTGCCAGCTCATACACGCGCCGTTCGTACAAGATAAACTCTACTCTAGACTGTAAGAGCTCAAATATAATCTATTTAATTACTTGTAAAAAATGTAAATTCCAATATGTGGGCGAGACAGCTCTCCCACTCAATACCAGACTGATCAACCACAGGTCCACTATCAGAACAAACAGAGATGCGACTCTCGCAAACCACTTTACCCAGAAAGACCATTCTGTCAATGATCTATCCATAATACCAATTGAGCAATTACAAAACGAAAACGATGAACGCAAAAACAAAACAGAAACGCCTAACTAGAGAGACATACTGGATTAAGGAACTAATGACCTATACACCATACGGAATCAATTCAATTAATGACTACAGACGCCGTTGAAAAAAAGACAAGATGGAAGATTGTGCCCGTGCACAAGTTCTCAGGACTTTTCATTCACTCATTATTCATTCGCTCATTCATTCATTACATCCATCCATCTATCAATCAATCCATCTATCTATCTATTCTATATATTTTTTATATATTCTAAATATTGGATACTGTAATGCATAAGTAAGATATTCATTACTCTCAGCAAAACCCATAACCTAACACTAACCCTAGGATACTGTAATGCAAAAGGTAAGTAAGATACTCATTACTCTCATCAAAACCCATGACCTAACCCCAACCCTAGGATACTGTAATGCAAAAGGTAAGTAAGATACTCATTACTCTCATCAAAACCCATGACCTAACCCTAACCCTAGGATACTGTAATGCAAAAGGTAAGTAAGATACTCATTACTCTCATCAAAACCATGACCTAACCCTAACCCTAGGATACTGTCATGCAAAACGTAAGTATGTTAATCATCCACTCATCCATCCATCCACCCATCCATCCATCCATCCATCCATCGATCCATCCAAGCATCCATCCATCCGTACCATCTATCCATCCATCCATCCATCCATCCATATATCTATTAGCCTGTGCCTTTCTCTCCATTGATCTATTTGCTCAAGAACACCAACGTCTGTCATGCTATCGAGAATCACTTATGGTGAAATCGAGGCAAAATGTAAATATTATTTTACTATGTATTTAAAGCTTGATATTGCATAGATTTAATGCTGTTTGTTATTTTTGCTTTGTTCACGTGATATCGGGAGATGCATGGGAAGTTGCAAAGGACCTCTTTCAAGCCTTTGATGAAACTTAACCAGAATCCAAAGGCAGCGACATCCAACAGCAATTAAAGACTCATCACCTATCCGGACGATTTAAATTCATGCGGGGGGATCGAATAATAAGAATCTGAACTAAATTTGAAGAACTCTAACCAACCGACGCCTTTGATCGGGGCGCCGGGCATAGGCTGCGTGACTGTAAATAGAAATATCGAATTCTGTGAGCATATCGTCAGTGGCGGCTCTAGGACTTGGCGAAATGGGGGCCGTTAGGGTGACAACTTCTGATCATGGGGCCAACCATTTGTTGCTTAATGTATGTAGAATGGGGTATAGGGTTCCAAATGGGGGGCCACTGGGGGGCCGGGCGCTCAATAGGAGGGGGCACGGGCCCCTTGCCCCCCCGGTTGAGCCGCCACTACATATCGTTATTCTATAATGCATATTAAGTACTCGGCCGTTGCTTAAATAAGAATCGGCCGTTGCAGTGAGGGAATTTGAAATTTGTTTGTAATCCGATATACGAAAGAATCTGTCATTACTGTAAATAGAAATAGAACCTTGCCTGTATACAGCAATCCTATACATGAAAGAATCTGGGACTCTGCCTAATAAAACATTGTTTGCTTAAATCATGTGAAACTAGAGAACTATATAAGACCGTTTAAAACTAATATCTTACATTATCCTGAAGAAGCCGACTGAGGCGAAACGTCGATAGATAAGTGCTATTTTCTTTTTGTATATAATAAATAATTTTCAAAACTACTTGTATTTTTGTGCTTTTCATAGCATAATTTAGATCACTAAAAATCTAGTTTCATTTTCATACTTAGATTATTCATATTAATACAATGCATCGTGGGGCAGTTTCGTATAGACGCAGCAACAACAGCAATTTCTATGGGCGGGGTAGAAGCCAAAACAGACAAACATACAATCAAACACCCCGTCATGTCCAGGCAAACTACACATACAAGGACGCGGTATCTAACAACACTAACAGCGTTGTAGATACTACAAGCGATAAATTGGACCGTCTCCTGAAAGCGTTCGATTCGCTGGAGGGGCGATTAACGAAGATGGAGGGCCTCCAACACACGATGACGTCACGGAGCGGACCGACCAACGGAAATCACCAACGAGACCGGTCCAGGCCAAAACAACAACAACAACAGCAACAACAGCAACCGAAGGAGCGATCGAACAACCCGGATTTCGCGGAGATGACGAAGAACCTCTACAAAGTGGTCCAACTCAACCACCAGATGGGCCATTGGGAAAACGATCTGCCACTGAGCCTCCAGCGCCAGTTCAACAATCTGATCAACATGATCAGACCGGCGGATCCCACTACAGAGGTACAGGAAGCCATCTCGTCTGCCCTTCGGAAAGCTGGAGAGGAGGTAAGAACAACTATATTCAATCATCTCAGAGAACGACAACTACATCATTTGCATTGCCTCAGAAAATGCAATCCGGAGGATGGAGACCGGGCGAAAGATATGGCTTTCAACTGGTTGTCCGATAGATTGGGAAGAAAATTCCGGCCGTCATCATCGAACGGAAACTGGACGAGGCGTATCGCTCCGTCCAGCCACGACCCAATCCTCCACAGACAGGTACCTCTTCCATCGATCCACCACAGCAAGGTACTACTACTACTACTACTTCTTCTTCTTCTAATTATATCACGCCTTCAAATCCGACTAAGAAACGGAAGGTTGTAGTGTCGCCGGTGCTAGAGACGTCGAACCGTTTCGACGCTCTGACGCCGGCAGTGGTCGACGACGACGACGACGACGACAACGACGACGACGATGACACGGAAGCGGTAAGACAAATAGAACATATGTCGGCCCATACTACTAAGGCAAATACCATCAAACGAATAAATAGGCACAGCGGGCAAGCTAAGAACTTTGGAAGATTAAAATGCTTCCAGAAACAAGAACACTCGTCGTCAGCGACAGCAACATGAAGCTGATGAGGGAGGAGGAAGTCCCGGATGACTGGCAGCTGGAGGTATTCTCCGGGGGCAAAGATCGACCACGTCTCCAAGCTGTTGGAAGAACTGGGGAACCGACGCTCCAACCAACATCGTCACCTGCGTGGGAATCAACCATCGATCCCACCAGGACTCTTCCATCAGCAAATACGTACGCGGCCTTCGAACAGCTACGGGCCGCTCTCCTGCGATGGTCTCACACGATGGGAGTGTCGATCTCTCCACACCTACCAGCGACGGAACAGCAAGCGCTCCGGACCGTCAACGAACGACTTCTCGCAGACCACGGGGAACGCTACATCGTTCCAATCCTTCCACAAGACGTCAAAACTGGACCAGACGGCATCCACTATACAGAAGAAACTACAAAAAGGTTTGGACTAGAATTGTATCGGTCATCAATCAAAAACTAATAGTGCATCATCCGACTCACGGAACATCATCAGGTGTACTATTATTACCTAACACTGCAATCAAAAATAACATTCTTAATCTTTCCGGTCAGGTACTGACAGAAACCGAAACCGAAACCTTAAAACTTGGTCTTTCCTTCATTGCCCTCTATCTCTCGAGTCTCGGCCCAGTCAATACACGCCTCGCTAGATCGCCTGACCAGATCCCTGATGCTTCGGGACTTTTTCAAAGACAGAGACGGACCGATAGACTCCACAAAAACGCCTGTTTACATATCCCAGCACCTGGACACCCAGCGAATATCTCCTCTCAAAAGACACCGTAAAACTAATAAAACCCTTAGGGAAAACACAGAACGGACCGTCAGACAATATGAATTGAAAAATAACTGTTATTACTTGAAAAACGTAAAATCTAACATCTCGGGGCAGGGCAGAAAGGCTATTACGAACTTAAGAAATAACGATAAAATTATCATAAAACCGGCAGATAAAGGCGGTATGATTTGCATCATGAATAAGTTGGACTACAATAGAGAGGCCTATAGACAGCTAACTAACAATAAATACTACAAGCCTATCACACAATTACGGAAAACTGAAGTCCTGGGAGAAATAAATTCTGTTATTGACCAATTGTTGGCTAAGAAATATATACATACGAAACAGCATGCCTACCTGAGCGCTGACATGGACGATAGAAACCGACAATTCTATTTACTACCGAAAGTACACAAACCGAGAGATCGGTGGCCTACCGGTGCAGTACCGGAAGGCAGACCGATAGTATCCGATTGCGCCACAGAATCGCGACGCGCCAGCGAATATATTGACCATTTCCTAAAACCTCTGGCTTGCAAACATCCTTCTTATCTTAAGGACACTTATGATTTTCTCGATAAAATTAGAAATCAAATAATCGATAAGAAATTTCTACTGGTCACGGGTGACGTCACGGCTTTATACACCAACATGAACATCGATCGTACTATAAAAGTCGTGGAGGAAACTTTTAAATCGAATCCAGATCCAAAAAGACCGGACTGTGAAATTGTGAAATTACTGAAATTAATAATGAAAAATAATGATTTTACGTTCAACAATAATGTCTTTCTACAAATTTTTGGCATGGCTATGGGCAGGAGCTTCGCTCCTAATCTGGCCAATCTGTACCTAATAGAATTCGACGATAAAGCCATGAACGGTTACCCAATAAAACCACTTTTATTCTTTAGATTCCTAGACGACGTCTTTTTCATCTGGCCCGGTAGTGTAGAGGAATTAAAAGATTTTGAAACATATCTTAACGGACTTATTCCAGACATTAAGATTACGCTAAATCACAGCGAACTCGAAGTGAACTTTCTGGACACGACAATCTTTAAACACACCACGACCGCCAATGATGACATCACCACGACGTTACAAAGTAAGGTATATTTCAAAGAGACAGACACACACGAACTACTACATGCAAAATCCTTTCATCCGCGACACACAATTCCAGGAATCTTAAAGTCACAGATACTGCGCTTCAAACGGTTATCTTCTTTTAAATCGGACTTTGACTCGGCCTGTAAAATCTTATTCCACGTATTAAAACAGAGGGGCTACAACAGACGCTTATTACGCAAGATGAAGCACGACATTTGGCATGATTACCCGCAAATCGTAGACAACGACACAGGACAACTACAACAACAACGACAACTGCTGCCGATCGTAATCCCCTATTCACCTCTATCAACACACCTGATCAGAGAATGGAAACGCGCTATTAGCACGCATCCCACTTTCGTTAATTACAGAGTCATAGCCGCATACACCAGACATAAGAACCTAGGCCAATTATTAACTGCCTCTGGAAATAATAGACCCCCTGAAAATACTAGTACTACTAATACAAACACACTGGGATCCAGAAAATGCCAATCAAAAGATTGTAAAACCTGTCCGTATCTTACACCTTCTACAACATTTGCCAGCTCATACACGCGCCGTTCGTACAAGATAAACTCTACTCTAGACTGTAAGAGCTCAAATATAATCTACTTAATCACTTGTAAAAATGTAAATTCAATATGTGGGCGAGACAGCTCTCTCACTCAATACCAGACTGATCAACCACAGGTCCACTATCAGAACAAACAGAGATGCGACTCTCAAACCACTTTACCCAGAAAGACCATTCTGTCAATGATCTATCCATAATACCCATTGAGCAATTACAAAACGAAAACGATGAACGCAAAACAAACAGAAACGCCTAACTAGAGAAACATACTGGATTAAGGAACTAATGACCTATACACCATACGGAATCAATTCAATTAACGACTACAGACGCCGTTGAAAAAGACAAGATGGAAGATTGTGCCCGTGCACAAGTTCTCAGGACTTTTCATTCACTCATTATTCATTCGCTCATTCATTCATTACATCCATCCATCTATCAATCAATCCATCTATCTATCTATTCTATATATTTTTTATATATTCTAAATATTGGATACTGTAATACATAAGTAAGATACTCATTACTCTCATCAAAACCCATGACCTAACCCTAACCCTAGGATACTGGATTGCAAAGCGTAAGTAAGATACTCATTACTCTCAAAAACCCATAACCTAACACTAACCCTAGGATACTGTAATGCAAAAGGTAAGTAAGATACTCATTACTCTCATCAAAACCCATGACCTAACCCTAACCCTAGGATACTGTAATGCAAAAGGTAAGTAAGATACTCATCACTCTCAGCAAAACCTATAACCTAACCCTAACCCTAGGATACTGTCATGCAAAGCGTAAGTAAGATAATCATCACTCTCAGCAAAACCCATAACCTAACCCTAACCCTAGGATACTGTCATGCAAAACGTAAGTATGATAATCATCCACTCATCCATCCATCCATTCATCCATTCATTCATCCATCCATCCACCCATCCATCCATCCATACATCCATCCATCCATCCATCCATCCATATATCTATTAGCCTGTGCCTTTCTCTCCATTGATCTATTTGCTCAAGGAACACCAACGTCTGTCATGCTATCGAGAATCACTTATGGTGAAATCGAGGCAAAATGTAAATATTATTTTACTATGTATTTAAAGCTTGATATTGCATAGATTTAATGCTGTTTGTTATTTTGCTTTGTTCACGTGATATCGGGAGATGCATGGGAAGTTGCAAAGGACCTCTTTCAAGCCTTTGATGAAACTTAACCAGAATCCAAAGGCAGCGACATCCAACAGCAATTAAAGACTCATCACCTATCCGGACGATTTAAATTCATGCGGGGGATCGAATAATAAGAATCTGAACTAAATTTGAAGAACTCTAACCAACCGACGCCTTTGATCGGGGCGCCGGGCATAGGCTGCGTGACTGTAAATAGAAATATCGAATTCTGTGAGCATATCGTCAGTGGCGGCTCTAGGACTTGGCGAATGGGGGGGCCGTTAGGGTGACAACTTCTGATCATGGGGCCAACCATTTGTTGCTTAATGTATGTAGAATGGGGTATAGGGTTCCAAATGGGGGCCACTGGGGCCGGGCGCTCAATAGGAGGGCACGGCCCCTTGCCCCCGGTTGAGCCGCCACTACATATCGTTATTCTATAATGCATATTAAGTACTCGGCCGTTGCTTAAATAAGAATCGGCCGTTGCAGTGAGGGAATTTGAACTTTGTTTGTAATCCGATATACGAAAGAATCTGTCATTACTGTAAATAGAAATAGAACCTTGCCTGTATACAGCAATCCTATACATGAAAGAATCTGGGACTCTGCCTAATAAAACATTGTTTGCTTAAATCATGTGAAACTAGAGAACTATATAAGACCGTTTAAAACTAATATCTTACATTATCCTGAAGAAGCCGACTGAGGCGAAACGTCGATAGATAAGTGCTATTTTCTTTTTGTATATAATAAATAATTTTCAAAACTACTTGTATTTTTTGTGCTTTTCATAGCATAATTTAGATCACTAAAAATCTAGTTTCATTTTCATACTTAGATTATTCATATTAATACAATGCATCGTGGGGGCAGTTTCGTATAGACGCAGCAACAACAGCAATTTCTATGGGCGGGGTAGAAGCCAAAACAGACAAACATACAATCAAACACCCCGTCATGTCCAGGCAAACTACATACAAGGACGCGGTATCTAACAACACTAACAGCGTTGTAGATACTACAAGCGATAAATTGGACCGTCTCCTGAAAGCGTTCGATTCGCTGGAGGGGCGATTAACGAAGATGGAGGGCCTCCAACACACGATGACGTCACGGAGCGGACCGACCAACGGAAATCACCAACGAGACCGGTCCAGGCCAAAACAACAACAACAACAGCAACAACAGCAACCGAAGGAGCGATCGAACAACCCGGATTTCGCGGAGATGACGAAGAACCTCTACAAAGTGGTCCAACTCAACCACCAGATGGGCCATTGGGAAAACGATCTGCCACTGAGCCTCCAGCGCCAGTTCAACAATCTGATCAACATGATCAGACCGGCGGATCCCACTACAGAGGTACAGGAAGCCATCTCGTCTGCCCTTCGGAAAGCTGGAGAGGAGAGGTAAGAACAACTATATTCAATCATCTCAGAGAACGACAACTACATCATTTGCATTGCCTCAGAAAATGCAATCCGGAGGATGGAGACCGGGCGAAAGATATGGCTTTCAACTGGTTGTCCGATAGATTGGGAAGAAAATTCCGGCCGTCATCATCGAACGGAAACTGGACGAGGCGTATCGCTCCGTCCAGCCACGACCCAATCCTCCACAGACAGGTACCTCTTCCATCGATCCACCACAGCAAGGTACTACTACTACTACTACTACTTCTTCTTCTTCTTCTAATTATATCACGCCTTCAAATCCGACTAAGAAACGGAAGGTTGTAGTGTGTCCGGTGCTAGAGACGTCGAACCGTTTCGACGCTCTGACGCCGGCAGTGGTCGACGACGACGACGACGACGACAACGACGACGACGATGACACGGAAGCGGTAAGACAAATAGAACATATGTCGGCCCATACTACTAAGGCAAATACCATCAAACGAATAAATAGGCACAGCGGGCAAGCTAAGAACTTTTGGAAGATTAAACTGCTTCCAGAAACAAGAACACTCGTCGTTAGCGACAGCAACATGAAGCTGATGAAGGAGGAGGAAGTCCCGGATGACTGGCAGCTGGAGGTATTCTCCGGGGCAAAGATCGACCACGTCTCCAAGCTGTTGGAAGAACTGGGAACCGACGCTCCAACCAACATCGTCACCTGCGTGGGGAATCAACCATCGATCCCACCAGGACTCTTCCATCAGCAAATACGTACGCGGCCTTCGAACAGCTACGGGCCGCTCTCCTGCGATGGTCTACACGATGGGAGTGTCGATCTCTCCACACCTGCCAGCGACGGAACAGCAAGCGCTCCGGACCGTCAACGAACGACTTCTCGCAGACCACGGGGAACGCTACATCGTTCCAATCCTTCCACAAGACGTCAAAACTGGACCAGACGGCATCCACTATACAGAAGAAACTACAAAAAAGGTTTGGACTAGAATTGTATCGGTCATCAATCAAAAAAACTAATAGGGCATCATCCGACTCACGGAACATCATCAGGTGTACTATTATTACCTAACACTGCAATCAACAATAACATTCTTAATCTTTCCGGTCAGGTACTGACAGAAACCGAAACCGAAACCTTAAAACTTGGTCTTTCCTTCGTGCCCTCTATCTCTCGAGTCCCGGCCCAGTCAATACACGCCTCGCTAGACCGCCTGACCAGATCCCTGATGCTTCGGGACTTTTTCAAAGACAGAGACGGACCGATAGACTCCACAAAACGCCTGTTTACATATCCCAGCACCTGGACACCCAGCGAATATCTCCTCTCAAAAGACACCGTAAAACTAATAAAAACTCTTAGGGAAAACACAGAACGGACCGTCAGACAATATGAATTGAAAAATAACTGTTATTACTTGAAAAACGTAAAATCTAACATCTCGGGGCAGGGCAGAAAGGCTATTACGAATTTAAGAAATAACGATAAAATTATCATAAAACCGGCAGATAAAGGCGGTATGATTTGCATCATGAATAAGTTGGACTACAATAGAGAGGCCTATAGACAGCTAACTAACAATAAATACTACAAGCCTATCACACATTTACGGAAAACTGAAGTCCTGGGAGAATTAAATTCTGTTATTGACCAATTGTTGGCTAAGAAATATATACATACGAAACAGCATGCCTACCTGAGCGCTGACATGGACGATAGAAACCGACAATTCTATTTACTACCGAAAGTACACAAACCGAGAGATCGGTGGCCTACCGGTGCAGTACCGGAAGGCAGACCGATAGTATCCGATTGCGCCACAGAATCGCGACGCGCCAGCGAATATATTGACCATTTCCTAAAACCTCTGGCTTGCAAACATCCTTCTTATCTTAAGGACACTTATGATTTTCTCGATAAAATTAGAAATCAAATAATCGATAAGAAATTTCTACTGGTCACGGGTGACGTCACGGCTTTATACACCAACATGAACATCGATCGTACTATAAAAGTCGTGGAGGAAACTTTTAAATCGAATCCAGATCCAAAAAGACCGGACTGTGAAATTGTGAAATTACTGAAATTAATAATGAAAAATAATGATTTTACGTTCAACAATAATGTCTTTCTACAAATTTTTGGCATGGCTATGGGCAGGAGCTTCGCTCCTAATCTGGCCAATCTGTACCTAATAGAATTCGACGATAAAGCCATGAACGGTTACCCAATAAAACCACTTTTATTCTTTAGATTCCTAGACGACGTCTTTTTCATCTGGCCCGGTAGTGTAGAGGAATTAAAAGATTTTGAAACATATCTTAACGGACTTATTCCAGACATTAAGATTACGCTAAATCACAGCGAACTCGAAGTGAACTTTCTGGACACGACAATCTTTAAACACACCACGACCGCCAATGATGACATCACCACGACGTTACAAAGTAAGGTATATTTCAAAGAGACAGACACACACGAACTACTACATGCAAAATCCTTTCATCCGCGACACACAATTCCAGGAATCTTAAAGTCACAGATACTGCGCTTCAAACGGTTATCTTCTTTTAAATCGGACTTTGACTCGGCCTGTAAAATCTTATTCCACGTATTAAAACAGAGGGGCTACAACAGACGCTTATTACGCAAGATGAAGCACGACATTTGGCATGATTACCCGCAAATCCTAGACAACGACACAGGACAACTACTACAACAACAACGACAACTGCTGCCGATCGTAATCCCCTATTCACCTCTATCAACACACCTGATCAGAGAATGGAAACGCGCTATTAGCACGCATCCCACTTTCGTTAATTACAGAGTCATAGCCGCATACACCAGACATAAGAACCTAGGCCAATTATTAACTGCCTCTGGAAATAATAGACCCTGAAAATACTAGTACTACTAATACAAACACACTGGGATCCAGAAAATGCCAATCAAAAGATTGTAAAACCTGTCCGTATCTTACACCTTCTACAACATTTGCCAGCTCATACACGCGCCGTTCGTACAAGATAAACTCTACTCTAGACTGTAAGAGCTCAAATATAATCTATTTAATTACTTGTAAAAATGTAAATTCCAATATGTGGGCGAGACAGCTCTCCCACTCAATACCAGACTGATCAACCACAGGTCCACTATCAGAACAAACAGAGATGCGACTCTCGCAAACCACTTTACCCAGAAAGACCATTCTGTCAATGATCTATCCATAATACCAATTGAGCAATTACAAAACGAAAACGATGAACGCAAAAACAAACAGAAACGCCTAACTGGAGAGACATACTGGATTAAGGAACTAATGACCTATACACCATACGGAATCAATTCAATTAATGACTACAGACGCCGTTGAAAAAGACAAGATGGAAGATTGTGCCCGTGCACAAGTTCTCAGGACTTTTCATTCACTCATTATTCATTCGCTCATTCATTCATTACATCCATCCATCTATCAATCAATCCATCTATCTATCTATTCTATATATTTTTTATATATTCTAAATATTGGATACTGTAATGCATAAGTAAGATATTCATTACTCTCAGCAAAACCCATAACCTAACACTAACCCTAGGATACTGTAATGCAAAAGGTAAGTAAGATACTCATTACTCTCATCAAAACCCATGACCTAACCCTAACCCTAGGATACTGTAATGCAAAAGGTAAGTAAGATACTCATTACTCTCATCAAAACCCATGACCTAACCCTAACCCTAGGATACTGTAATGCAAAAGGTAAGTAAGATACTCATTACTCTCATCAAAACCCATGACCTAACCCTAACCCTAGGATACTGTCATGCAAAACGTAAGTATGTTAATCATCCACTCATCCATCCATCCACCCATCCATCCATCCATCCATCCATCGATCCATCCAAGCATCCATCCATCCGTACCATCTATCCATCCATCCATCCATCCATCCATCCATATATCTATTAGCCTGTGCCTTTCTCTCCATTGATCTATTTGCTCAAGGAACACCAACGTCTGTCATGCTATCGAGAATCACTTATGGTGAAATCGAGGCAAAATGTAAATATTATTTTACTATGTATTTAAAGCTTGATATTGCATAGATTTAATGCTGTTTGTTATTTTTGCTTTGTTCACGTGATATCGGGAGATGCATGGGAAGTTGCAAAGGACCTCTTTCAAGCCTTTGATGAAACTTAACCAGAATCCAAAGGCAGCGACATCCAACAGCAATTAAAGACTCATCACCTATCCGGACGATTTAAATTCATGCGGGGGATCGAATAATAAGAATCTGAACTAAATTTGAAGAACTCTAACCAACCGACGCCTTTGATCGGGGCGCCGGGCATAGGCTGCGTGACTGTAAATAGAAATATCGAATTCTGTGAGCATATCGTCAGTGGCGGCTCTAGGACTTGGCGAATGGGGGGGCCGTTAGGGTGACAACTTCTGATCATGGGGCCAACCATTTGTTGCTTAATGTATGTAGAATGGGGTATAGGGTTCCAAATGGGGGCCACTGGGGCCGGGCGCTCAATAGGAGGGGCACGGGCCCTTGCCCCCGGTTGAGCCGCCACTACATATCGTTATTCTATAATGCATATTAAGTACTCGGCCGTTGCTTAAATAAGAATCGGCCGTTGCAGTGAGGGAATTTGAACTTTGTTTGTAATCCGATATACGAAAGAATCTGTCATTACTGTAAATAGAAATAGAACCTTGCCTGTATACAGCAATCCTATACATGAAAGAATCTGGGACTCTGCCTAATAAAACATTGTTTGCTTAAATCATGTGAAACTAGAGAACTATATAAGACCGTTTAAAAACTAATATCTTACATTATCCTGAAGAAGCCGACTGAGGCGAAACGTCGATAGATAAGTGCTATTTTCTTTTTGTATATAATAAATAATTTCTTTCAAAACTACTTGTATTTTTGTGCTTTTCATAGCATAATTTAGATCACTAAAAATCTAGTTTCATTTTCATACTTAGATTATTCATATTAATACAATGCATCGTGGGGCAGTTTCGTATAGACGCAGCAACAACAGCAATTTCTATGGGCGGGGTAGAAGCCAAAACAGACAAACATACAATCAAACACCCCGTCATGTCCAGGCAAACTACACATACAAGGACGCGGTATCTAACAACACTAACAGCGTTGTAGATACTACAAGCGATAAATTGGACCGTCTCCTGAAAGCGTTCGATTCGCTGGAGGGGCGATTAACGAAGATGGAGGGCCTCCAACACACGATGACGTCACGGAGCGGACCGACCAACGGAAATCACCAACGAGACCGGTCCAGGCCAAAACAACAACAACAACAGCAACAACAGCAACCGAAGGAGCGATCGAACAACCCGGATTTCGCGGAGATGACGAAGAACCTCTACAAAGTGGTCCAACTCAACCACCAGATGGGCCATTGGGAAAACGATCTGCCACTGAGCCTCCAGCGCCAGTTCAACAATCTGATCAACATGATCAGACCGGCGGATCCCACTACAGAGGTACAGGAAGCCATCTCGTCTGCCCTTCGGAAAGCTGGAGAGGAGGTAAGAACAACTATATTCAATCATCTCAGAGAACGACAACTACATCATTTGCATTGCCTCAGAAAATGCAATCCGGAGGATGGAGACCGGGCGAAAGATATGGCTTTCAACTGGTTGTCCGATAGATTGGGGAAGAAAATTCCGGCCGTCATCATCGAACGGAAACTGGACGAGGCGTATCGCTCCGTCCAGCCACGACCCAATCCTCCACAGACAGGTACCTCTTCCATCGATCCACCACAGCAAGGTACTACTACTACTACTACTTCTTCTTCTTCTAATTATATCACGCCTTCAAATCCGACTAAGAAACGGAAGGTTGTAGTGTCGCCGGTGCTAGAGACGTCGAACCGTTTCGACGCTCTGACGCCGGCAGTGGTCGACGACGACGACGACGACGACAACGACGACGACGATGACACGGAAGCGGTAAGACAAATAGAACATATGTCGGCCCATACTACTAAGGCAAATACCATCAAACGAATAAATAGGCACAGCGGGCAAGCTAAGAACTTTTGGAAGATTAAACTGCTTCCAGAAACAAGAACACTCGTCGTTAGCGACAGCAACATGAAGCTGATGAAGGAGGAGGAAGTCCCGGATGACTGGCAGCTGGAGGTATTCTCCGGGGCAAAGATCGACCACGTCTCCAAGCTGTTGGAAGAACTGGGAACCGACGCTCCAACCAACATCGTCACCTGCGTGGGAATCAACCATCGATCCCACCAGGACTCTTCCATCAGCAAATACGTACGCGGCCTTCGAACAGCTACGGGCCGCTCTCCTGCGATGGTCTACACGATGGGAGTGTCGATCTCTCCACACCTGCCAGCGACGGAACAGCAAGCGCTCCGGACCGTCAACGAACGACTTCTCGCAGACCACGGGGAACGCTACATCGTTCCAATCCTTCCACAAGACGTCAAAACTGGACCAGACGGCATCCACTATACAGAAGAAACTACAAAAAAGGTTTGGACTAGAATTGTATCGGTCATCAATCAAAAAAACTAATAGGGCATCATCCGACTCACGGAACATCATCAGGTGTACTATTATTACCTAACACTGCAATCAACAATAACATTCTTAATCTTTCCGGTCAGGTACTGACAGAAACCGAAACCGAAACCTTAAAACTTGGTCTTTCCTTCGTGCCCTCTATCTCTCGAGTCCCGGCCCAGTCAATACACGCCTCGCTAGACCGCCTGACCAGATCCCTGATGCTTCGGGACTTTTTCAAAGACAGAGACGGACCGATAGACTCCACAAAACGCCTGTTTACATATCCCAGCACCTGGACACCCAGCGAATATCTCCTCTCAAAAGACACCGTAAAACTAATAAAAACTCTTAGGGAAAACACAGAACGGACCGTCAGACAATATGAATTGAAAAATAACTGTTATTACTTGAAAAACGTAAAATCTAACATCTCGGGGCAGGGCAGAAAGGCTATTACGAATTTAAGAAATAACGATAAAATTATCATAAAACCGGCAGATAAAGGCGGTATGATTTGCATCATGAATAAGTTGGACTACAATAGAGAGGCCTATAGACAGCTAACTAACAATAAATACTACAAGCCTATCACACATTTACGGAAAACTGAAGTCCTGGGAGAATTAAATTCTGTTATTGACCAATTGTTGGCTAAGAAATATATACATACGAAACAGCATGCCTACCTGAGCGCTGACATGGACGATAGAAACCGACAATTCTATTTACTACCGAAAGTACACAAACCGAGAGATCGGTGGCCTACCGGTGCAGTACCGGAAGGCAGACCGATAGTATCCGATTGCGCCACAGAATCGCGACGCGCCAGCGAATATATTGACCATTTCCTAAAACCTCTGGCTTGCAAACATCCTTCTTATCTTAAGGACACTTATGATTTTCTCGATAAAATTAGAAATCAAATAATCGATAAGAAATTTCTACTGGTCACGGGTGACGTCACGGCTTTATACACCAACATGAACATCGATCGTACTATAAAAGTCGTGGAGGAAACTTTTAAATCGAATCCAGATCCAAAAAGACCGGACTGTGAAATTGTGAAATTACTGAAATTAATAATGAAAAATAATGATTTTACGTTCAACAATAATGTCTTTCTACAAATTTTTGGCATGGCTATGGGCAGGAGCTTCGCTCCTAATCTGGCCAATCTGTACCTAATAGAATTCGACGATAAAGCCATGAACGGTTACCCAATAAAACCACTTTTATTCTTTAGATTCCTAGACGACGTCTTTTTCATCTGGCCCGGTAGTGTAGAGGAATTAAAAGATTTTGAAACATATCTTAACGGACTTATTCCAGACATTAAGATTACGCTAAATCACAGCGAACTCGAAGTGAACTTTCTGGACACGACAATCTTTAAACACACCACGACCGCCAATGATGACATCACCACGACGTTACAAAGTAAGGTATATTTCAAAGAGACAGACACACACGAACTACTACATGCAAAATCCTTTCATCCGCGACACACAATTCCAGGAATCTTAAAGTCACAGATACTGCGCTTCAAACGGTTATCTTCTTTTTAAATCGGACTTTGACTCGGCCTGTAAAATCTTATTCCACGTATTAAAACAGAGGGGCTACAACAGACGCTTATTACGCAAGATGAAGCACGACATTTGGCATGATTACCCGCAAATCGTAGACAACGACACAGGACAACTACTACAACAACAACGACAACTGCTGCCGATCGTAATCCCTATTCACCTCTATCAACACACCTGATCAGAGAATGGAAACGCGCTATTAGCACGCATCCCACTTTCGTTAATTACAGAGTCATAGCCGCATACACCAGACATAAGAACCTAGGCCAATTATTAACTGCCTCTGGAAATAATAGACCCTGAAAATACTAGTACTACTAATACAAACACACTGGGATCCAGAAAATGCCAATCAAAAGATTGTAAAACCTGTCCGTATCTTACACCTTCTACAACATTTGCCAGCTCATACACGCGCCGTTCGTACAAGATAAACTCTACTCTAGACTGTAAGAGCTCAAATATAATCTATTTAATTACTTGTAAAAATGTAAATTCCAATATGTGGGCGAGACAGCTCTCCCACTCAATACCAGACTGATCAACCACAGGTCCACTATCAGAACAAACAGAGATGCGACTCTCGCAAACCACTTTACCCAGAAAGACCATTCTGTCAATGATCTATCCATAATACCAATTGAGCAATTACAAAACGAAAACGATGAACGCAAAACAAACAGAAACGCCTAACTAGAGAGACATACTGGATTAAGGAACTAATGACCTATACACCATACGGAATCAATTCAATTAATGACTACAGACGCCGTTGAAAAAGACAAGATGGAAGATTGTGCCCGTGCACAAGTTCTCAGGACTTTTCATTCACTCATTATTCATTCGCTCATTCATTCATTACATCCATCCATCTATCAATCAATCCATCTATCTATCTATTCTATATATTTTTTTATATATTCTAAATATTGGATACTGTAATGCATAAGTAAGATATTCATTACTCTCAGCAAAACCCATAACCTAACACTAACCCTAGGATACTGTAATGCAAAAGGTAAGTAAGATACTCATTACTCTCATCAAAACCCATGACCTAACCCTAACCCTAGGATACTGTAATGCAAAAGGTAAGTAAGATACTCATTACTCTCATCAAAACCCATAACCTAACACTAACCCTAGGATACTGTAATGCAAAAGGTAAGTAAGATACTCATTACTCTCATCAAAACCCATGACCTAACCCTAACCCTAGGATACTGTAATGCAAAAGGTAAGTAAGATACTCATTACTCTCTCATCAAAACCTATGACCCAACCCTAACCCTAGGATACTGTAATGCAAAAGGTAAGTAAGATACTCATTACTCTCATCAAAACCCATGACCTAACCCTAACCCTAGGATACTGTCATGCAAAACGTAAGTATGTTAATCAACCACTCATCCATCCATCCACCCATCCATCCATCCATCCATCGATCCATCCAAGCATCCATCCATCCGTACCATCTATCCATCCATCCATCCATCCATCCATCCATCCATCCATCCATACATCCATCCATATATCTATTAGCCTGTGCCTTTCTCTCCATTGATCTATTTGCTCAAGGAACACCAACGTCTGTCATGCTATCGAGAATCACTTATGGTGAAATCGAGGCAAAATGTAAATATTATTTTACTATGTATTTAAAGCTTGATATTGCATAGATTTAATGCTGTTTGTTATTTTTGCTTTGTTCACGTGATATCGGGAGATGCATGGGAAGTTGCAAAGGACCTCTTTCAAGCCTTTGATGAAACTTAACCAGAATCCAAAGGCAGCGACATCCAACAGCAATTAAAGACTCATCACCTATCCGGACGATTTAAATTCATGCGGGGGGATCGAATAATAAGAATCTGAACTAAATTTGAAGAACTCTAACCAACCGACGCCTTTGATCGGGGCGCCGGGCATAGGCTGCGTGACTGTAAATAGAAATATCGAATTCTGTGAGCATATCGTCAGTGGCGGCTCTAGGATTTGGCGAATGGGGGGGCCGTTAGGGTGACAACTTCTGATCATGGGGGCCAACCATTTGTTGCTTAATGTATGTAGAATGGGGTATAGGGTTCCAAATGGGGGGCCACTGGGGGGCCGGGCGCTCAATAGGAGGGGGCACGGGCCCCCTGCCCCCCCCCGGTTGAGCCGCCACTACATATCGTTATTCTATAATGCATATTAAGTACTCGGCCGTTGCTTAAATAAGAATCGGCCGTTGCAGTGAGGGATTTTGAACTTTCTTTGTAATCCGATATACGAAAGAATCTGTCATTACTGTAAATAGAAATAGAACCTTGCCTGTATATAGCAATCCTATACATGAAAGAATCTGGGACTCTGCCTAATAAAACATTGTTTGCTTAAATCATGTGAAACTAGAGAACTATATAAGACCGTTTAAAACTAATATCTTACATTATCCTGAAGAAGCCGACTGAGGCGAAACGTCGATAGATAAGTGCTATTTTCTTTTTGTATATAATAAATAATTTTCAAAACTACTTGTATTTTTGTGCTTTTCATAGCATAATTTAGATCACTAAAAATCTAGTTTCAGTTTCATACTTAGATTATTCATATTAATACAATGCATCGTGGGGCAGTTTCGTATAGACGCAGCAACAACAGCAATTTCTATGGGCGGGGTAGAAGCCAAAACAGACAAACATACAATCAAACACCCCGTCATGTCCAGGCAAACTACACATACAAGGACGCGGTATCTAACAACACTAACAGCGTTGTAGATACTACAAGCGATAAATTGGACCGTCTCCTGAAAGCGTTCGATTCGCTGGAGGGGCGATTAACGAAGATGGAGGGCCTCCAACACACGATGACGTCACGGAGCGGACCGACCAACGGAAATCACCAACGAGACCGGTCCAGGCCAAAACAACAACAACAACAGCAACAACAGCAACCGAAGGAGCGATCGAACAACCCGGATTTCGCGGAGATGACGAAGAACCTCTACAAAGTGGTCCAACTCAACCACCAGATGGGCCATTGGGAAAACGATCTGCCACTGAGCCTCCAGCGCCAGTTCAACAATCTGATCAACATGATCAGACCGGCGGATCCCACTACAGAGGTACAGGAAGCCATCTCGTCTGCCCTTCGGAAAGCTGGAGAGGAGGTAAGAACAACTATATTCAATCATCTCAGAGAACGACAACTACATCATTTGCATTGCCTCAGAAAATGCAATCCGGAGGATGGAGACCGGGCGAAAGATATGGCTTTCAACTGGTTGTCCGATAGATTGGGGAAGAAAATTCCGGCCGTCATCATCGAACGGAAACTGGACGAGGCGTATCGCTCCGTCCAGCCACGACCCAATCCTCCACAGACAGGTACCTCTTCCATCGATCCACCACAGCAAGGTACTACTACTACTACTACTACTTCTTCTTCTTCTTCTAATTATATCACGCCTTCAAATCCGACTAAGAAACGGAAGGTTGTAGTGTCGCCGGTGCTAGAGACGTCGAACCGTTTCGACGCTCTGACGCCGGCAGTGGTCGACGACGACGACGACGACGACAACGACGACGACGATGACACGGAAGCGGTAAGACAAATAGAACATATGTCGGCCCATACTACTAAGGCAAATACCATCAAACGAATAAATAGGCACAGCGGGCAAGCTAAGAACTTTTGGAAGATTAAACTGCTTCCAGAAACAAGAACACTCGTCGTTAGCGACAGCAACATGAAGCTGATGAAGGAGGAGGAAGTCCCGGATGACTGGCAGCTGGAGGTATTCTCCGGGGCAAAGATCGACCACGTCTCCAAGCTGTTGGAAGAACTGGGAACCGACGCTCCAACCAACATCGTCACCTGCGTGGGAATCAACCATCGATCCCACCAGGACTCTTCCATCAGCAAATACGTACGCGGCCTTCGAACAGCTACGGGCCGCTCTCCTGCGATGGTCTACACGATGGGAGTGTCGATCTCTCCACACCTGCCAGCGACGGAACAGCAAGCGCTCCGGACCGTCAACGAACGACTTCTCGCAGACCACGGGGAACGCTACATCGTTCCAATCCTTCCACAAGACGTCAAAACTGGACCAGACGGCATCCACTATACAGAAGAAACTACAAAAAAGGTTTGGACTAGAATTGTATCGGTCATCAATCAAAAAAACTAATAGGGCATCATCCGACTCACGGAACATCATCAGGTGTACTATTATTACCTAACACTGCAATCAACAATAACATTCTTAATCTTTCCGGTCAGGTACTGACAGAAACCGAAACCGAAACCTTAAAACTTGGTCTTTCCTTCGTGCCCTCTATCTCTCGAGTCCCGGCCCAGTCAATACACGCCTCGCTAGACCGCCTGACCAGATCCCTGATGCTTCGGGACTTTTTCAAAGACAGAGACGGACCGATAGACTCCACAAAACGCCTGTTTACATATCCCAGCACCTGGACACCCAGCGAATATCTCCTCTCAAAAGACACCGTAAAACTAATAAAAACTCTTAGGGAAAACACAGAACGGACCGTCAGACAATATGAATTGAAAAATAACTGTTATTACTTGAAAAACGTAAAATCTAACATCTCGGGGCAGGGCAGAAAGGCTATTACGAATTTAAGAAATAACGATAAAATTATCATAAAACCGGCAGATAAAGGCGGTATGATTTGCATCATGAATAAGTTGGACTACAATAGAGAGGCCTATAGACAGCTAACTAACAATAAATACTACAAGCCTATCACACATTTACGGAAAACTGAAGTCCTGGGAGAATTAAATTCTGTTATTGACCAATTGTTGGCTAAGAAATATATACATACGAAACAGCATGCCTACCTGAGCGCTGACATGGACGATAGAAACCGACAATTCTATTTACTACCGAAAGTACACAAACCGAGAGATCGGTGGCCTACCGGTGCAGTACCGGAAGGCAGACCGATAGTATCCGATTGCGCCACAGAATCGCGACGCGCCAGCGAATATATTGATCATTTCCTAAAACCTCTGGCTTGCAAACATCCTTCTTATCTTAAGGACACTTATGATTTTCTCGATAAAATTAGAAATCAAATAATCGATAAGAAATTTCTACTGGTCACGGGTGACGTCACGGCTTTATACACCAACATGAACATCGATCGTACTATAAAAGTCGTGGAGGAAACTTTTAAATCGAATCCAGATCCAAAAAGACCGGACTGTGAAATTGTGAAATTACTGAAATTAATAATGAAAAATAATGATTTTACGTTCAACAATAATGTCTTTCTACAAATTTTTGGCATGGCTATGGGCAGGAGCTTCGCTCCTAATCTGGCCAATCTGTACCTAATAGAATTCGACGATAAAGCCATGAACGGTTACCCAATAAAACCACTTTTATTCTTTAGATTCCTAGACGACGTCTTTTTCATCTGGCCTGGTAGCGTAGAGGAATTAAAAGATTTTGAAACATATCTTAACGGACTTATTCCAGACATTAAGATTACGCTAAATCACAGCGAACTCGAAGTGAACTTTCTGGACACGACAATCTTTAAACACACCACGACCGCCAATGATGACATCACCACGACGTTACAAAGTAAGGTATATTTCAAAGAGACAGACACACACGAACTACTACATGCAAAATCCTTTCATCCGCGACACACAATTCCAGGAATCTTAAAGTCACAGATACTGCGCTTCAAACGGTTATCTTCTTTTAAATCGGACTTTGACTCGGCCTGTAAAACCTTATTCCACGTATTAAAACAGAGGGGCTACAACAGACGCTTATTACGCAAGATGAAGCACGACATTTGGCATGATTACCCGCAAATCCTAGACAACGACACAGGACAACTACTACAACAACAACGACAACTGCTGCCGATCGTAATCCCCTATTCACCTCTATCAACACACCTGATCAGAGAATGGAAACGCGCTATTAGCACGCATCCCACTTTCGTTAATTACAGAGTCATAGCCGCATACACCAGACATAAGAACCTAGGCCAATTATTAACTGCCTCTGGAAATAATAGACCCCCTGAAAATACTAGTACTACTAATACAAACACACTGGGATCCAGAAAATGCCAATCAAAAGATTGTAAAACCTGTCCGTATCTTACACCTTCTACAACATTTGCCAGCTCATACACGCGCCGTTCGTACAAGATAAACTCTACTCTAGACTGTAAGAGCTCAAATATAATCTATTTAATTACTTGTAAAAATGTAAATTCAATATGTGGGCGAGACAGCTCTCCCACTCAATACCAGACTGATCAACCACAGGTCCACTATCAGAACAAACAGAGATGCGACTCTCGCAAACCACTTTACCCAGAAAGACCATTCTGTCAATGATCTATCCATAATACCAATTGAGCAATTACAAAACGAAAACCATGAACGCAAAAACAAACAGAAACGCCTAACTAGAGAGACATACTGGATTAAGGAACTAATGACCTATACACCATACGGAATCAATTCAATTAATGACTACAGACGCCGTTGAAAAAGACAAGATGGAAGATTGTGCCCGTGCACAAGTTCTCAGGACTTTTTCATTCACTCATTATTCATTCGCTCATTCATTCATTACATCCATCCATCCATCTATCAATCAATCCATCTATCTATCTATTCTATATATTTTTTTATATATTCTAAATATTGGATACTGTAATGCATAAGTAAGATATTCATTACTCTCAGCAAAACCCATAACCTAACACTAACCCTAGGATACTGTAATGCAAAAGGTAAGTAAGATACTCATTACTCTCATCAAAACCCATGACCTAACCCTAACCTAGGATACTGGATTGCAAAGCGTAAGTAAGATACTCATTACTCTCATCAAAACCCAAACCTAACACTAACCCTAGGATACTGTAATGCAAAAAGGTAAAGTAAGATACTCATTACTCTCATCAAAACCCATGACCTAACCCTAACCCTAGGATACTGTAATGCAAAAGGTAAGTAAGATACTCATTACTCTCATCAAAACCCATGACCTAACCCTAACCCTAGGATACTGTAATGCAAAAGGTAAGTAAGATACTCATTACTCATCAAAACCCATGACCTAACCCTAACCCTAGGATACTGTCATGCAAAACGTAAGTATGTTAATCATCCACTCATCCATCCATCCACCCATCCATCCATCCATCGATCCATCCAAGCATCCATCCATCCGTACCATCTATCCATCCATCCATCCATCCATCCATATATCTATCTATCTATCTATCTATCTATCTATCTATCTATCTATCTATCTATCTATCTATCATCTATCTATCATCTATCTATCTATCTATCTCTGTCCTGATGTTGTTTCTAGTTCTTGACGATCGCCTGTCATGGCTTCCGAGCGGGGGCGATTGCACTGCCAAGCGCTACGTTCAGTTTACTCACCTGTGCTCCGTCAGACATTACCTGCCGAGCGTCGACTACTGCTGCTGTCACTCCGACGATGTGACCGTTCTCTGCTGTCGATATCATCAGGGTTGGAACCACTTCCGATGTCTCGAAACCGAAGACTTTGTCCTAACAAAGTAACGGAGCGGTCGTCTATTTGAAGCCGTTATCTAAGGCAGTTACTAATTTCCAGCGTTGTTATTATTAACGAGGTAAAGATTTGATCTTATCTAGCAGATTTGCGGGGCTTACACGCATAGATCTTTTTCTGATGAATATGGTAATGTACTCTAACACAGGGTTTCCCAAACATTTTGGAACAGCGGCCCACCGCAGCGGTTTTGTAACGTTCCGCGACACTAATCATAGCATGTGATATAAAAAATGCATTAGGCCATCTGGCGAACGTCAGTTGAAAATAATATTCTGAGTTTTGAATAAATTGCAAAACAAAGCTCTGATTAAATTCGAATGAAAATATGGCAAATATTTTAGGTAGAATTATTTATATTTTTGCCAAATAAGACAACATGAGAGAAATAGATATTGAAATTTCATGAAAATTATCTTTTTGAAAATCTTGCCAGGAACATACCTTTGTTACGCGTCTTGCCAATCCTATGAGTATGGCACATTCGCTTTACCGCTAGGTTCCAGATGTTAAAGAAGACGGTACAGAGAGATTTCCTATTGTTAGTGGAGTTTCAGAGCAAAATGGTCGGAATACGCTTTCCTCACGTTATTTCGAAATAAGATTAATTTTTAAAGTACTATAGGCCAGAGTTTCCTAAGCTCTTTGGAACCGCGACCATTTCAGCGGTTTTGTAGCATGCCTCGACCCTGCAAACTTATTGTCAACTATAATTGGATAAAACACTAATCATTCTAATATAAGCCGTGTATGGAGGGTTGCAGACATACAAATTTCTTAAAACCTAAGCCTACTTGCAACTTTCAAGGCTTGTCACATTGTGGTATTAGTTAGAAAATGGCACGTTTGAATCTAATTTCGCGCTACCCCGTGACCCGTTAGACTGAGCCGTGCGACCCACAGTTTGGGAAACACCGCTCTAACAGAGCCAGTCTCGAGATCTTTAAGAATCGGAGGAACGAAGAGACAGTTTTCATTCCAGTCCCAGTATTATAGTTTACGATGAAACCTAGATGCGTAGCCTTGTCTCATTGACTCAGTCGTCTATGACCACAACGCTAAACAGGGTTATTTCTAGGATTGTCAATTTGGGGACGGGGGGTGTCGGTACATATCTGGGAGACTCAAGTTTTTTTAGATACGATAGAAATGAAATAAATTTTGTGTTTTGTGTAATAGGCTTACAGCAGTTCGTGTTAATGTTATGTAAAAAAAAATCAGGCCCGCGACAACCACAAAGACTTTTATGTGGCCCGCGATATGAAATGAGTTTGACACTCCTGGTATAGAAGCATGGATGAGCTACAGTTCATTTCCAACACAGGAGAAATCCTATTGAACCACTTAAAATCCAGCTATTATTATTATTATTATTATTATTATTATTATTATTATTATTATTATTATCGACATTAAACAATAAAGACAGATGAACTAGTAGACTGGCGCAGTGTTTAAGTTTCTAGACTCCTGGACTCCGGGGGGAAACTGACAAAGCCGGGGGGAAACTGACAAAGCCGGGGGGATTCTGCTAGGGGGCTGCTGTTAGTTGATGTAGTATGCCAAAATTTCCGGGGAATTTGAAATTTTCGGGGGGAAAGGGCAATATCCCCCCGGAAACGGCCTAGATTAAACCCTGGACCGGCGTAGTCCGTAGTTAGACAGTGCAAAGAACTGCGTATATTGATCTGTTACGGCTTACGCGTGATTACTTCAATAACGTCTCAGTTTCGTTTTCTCTTCTTTCTGTCGTTGCTGTTATTAGTAGAACGGACAACGACACTCATCATTCTGTTGACGAAGTGACGATATTTGGCATTCCGCTGGAACTGCTTGTCTGCATCGTCGCTGGTCTTCTTGTCTTCGTCTTCCTGTCTTGTCTCCTGTGTTGCCTCAAAGGATTTTACGTCGACAGACGTCGCAAGGCGGTGTCAGTCTACAACACACGACAGCGCACGACGACGACAACCAACGGTACTTACTATGATATAATGATGATGATGATGATGATGATGATGATGATAATAATAATAATAATAATAATAATAATAATAATAATAATAATAATAATAATAATAATTAATTATTATTATTATTATTATTATTATTATTATTATTATTATTATTATTATTATTATTATTATTATTATGATGGTGATGAGGATGGTGGTGATGATGATGAGGATGGTGGTGGTGGTGATGATGATGATGATGATATTGATTTGAAGTATAAGGTGTAAAGCGTCTCTTTGTTGACTTTAGGTGAATCATCGAACGTCGTTCAAAATCCTTTTCCCGCTTCTAATAATTATTATTCGCAACAGATTTCAGACCAGACGGACATCTTGGACAACAGAGTTTCCCTAAAACGCTTCCACGTCGGCAAACAGAGCCTAATGATGAGGGAGCCATCGTCACGTGATAAGCAGAGGTGTCCAAGTGATTCCACTGCGTTGGTCCCTTCGGCACCGGACATGTCCGAACTTTCAAACGAATACGGGAGGTACTCTTCCTTCGAACTTTTCCGCTCGCCGTACCCGATCGAATACGCCGCATACAGCAGCGGCGGCAACGGCGTCCAGTCCAACCCTTGCGTACGCGTCACTCCGGCTCGACCGGTCGGATCACGGGACGGCATGGCTAGCTCGTCGGGAGCGTCGAAACGTTCCCGCTGCCTCGCTGCTTGCAAGCTGCCGCCGGGGGGTCGAATCGGTTTCGTTTGGTCGTGCCCCGTGTGTTCGAAGCCCGACTCCAGTTTCGGTGCGTATGTGTGAACGAAAACATCTTCGAAATTTGGGGAATTGCGAGTGGGGGTGGGGGTGGAGGGGGAGGGAGAATCGGCAGCGTACAGAATCGCAGATTCGAGTCAATGCTAATAGTACGGTCAGACAGGCGTTCGTTATTTTTCGATAGTATGTTCCGTAATACAGAAAGACAGACTTCGATCGTTTCCAAACATGTTCCGACTTACGGCACCGAAGAGTTCTTAATTAATTAACTTTGCTGGCTTAATTCAATGAAAGCCGTGTACGGGCGAGATAAACATGGTTATTTTCTAAATGAATCGATAATTATTCCTTGTTCACACTTCACAGTGACTGTACCAGCGACAGTAGAAAGTGCAGAAGACCTGTCACTTAGGGTAGCTCGGCAACAGTGTTTAATCTAGACTCCTGGACTCCCGGGGGGACTGACAAAGCCGGGGGGGAATTCTGCTAGGGCCGCTGTTAGTCCATGTAGTATTCCAAAATTTCCGGAATGGAATTTGAAATTTCCGGGGGAAAAGGGGCAATTTTCCCTCTGGAAACGGCCTAGATTAAACACTGCTCGGCAATGATTTTTCTAATTTCTGTAGCGCTGTATTTGAATGAATTTGATCTGAGTATATATATATATATATATATATATATATATATATATATATATATATAACTAAAGGACTTCAAATGATACCTGTGCATTGGGAATTCGCAGGGCTGATGAAAACGCAGCTAAAGACTTAACGAGAACTTAGTCATGTCTCAAATAAATAAAATTAAATGCAATCTGGAAACGTTACATGAAGCGTTAGTTTCGATCCTGCCATGGAGTATGGTACATCGTAAAACATTTAGAAAATAAGACCAACTCCTACAAAACAGACATATTCACTAAACAATTCAAACTAGTTAGGCCTAGTCAAAAAATCATCACTCAAAAAATCATTCATTATATCTCCGGAATAGTCAGAATTCTGGAATAGGGGGAGGGAGTGCAAGGTTTCTGCAGACCGACATTTCCAGTTACGACTGGAAATTTGGGGGCAGTCTTGAATTTTTCCCAACGGGATCTAGGACGGATCCCCAACCGAGAAATACTGAGGGTACTATTGAATTGAAATCAAACTGTATGACAGCATATCGGGGCAATCCCCCTGCCCCCACCACCCACATCCACTGACAAAATATTGTCATCAGTTTAGCACGAATCGCAGGACCAGTTCAGGTCCGGACAGGGGGCTCAGCCCCTGTGTCCCTCGTCGCTGTGTCGATGATCATTAGCTCCCCTAGCGGGGTCTGGGCTGGAGCCCCAACCGCTTAAAATTCAGGAGCAACACTAAATTCAAATCTTGAACTTTGAAGCATTTTGCAGACGATTTGGCAACTATCCGGCCATCATCTCACCCCATCACAGAAAAATGTCTTATTGTTTCTCTAAGAATCTTCCAACTATAACCTTGGTCTGATCAGAGGTCATCCGCTGGCATTGTTACGGATGCTTTAATTGACATCAGGACAAACGCCCACATTCTATTTATTCCCACCAGGAAGTTTGGGGAGAACTGGCGTAGCTTGCACCTTTGCCGCCTCTGGCTCATTGCTAACCCGCCGCCCCAAATGCAATCAAATCAGAGGCGGATCTATGATGTCTTAAAATTTTTATATTTAAAATTTGCCGCCACTTCTAAACAATTTCCCGCCTTCGCTGAAAATCGCATGACAAGCAAAAAGGTCGTCACTTGATTTGCCGCCCCTTCTAAAGTTCACCGACTTCCGTGACAAGCAAAAAAAGGTCGTCGCTTCGAAAATCTGCCGCCCCTTCATGTGTGCCGCCCATGGCTAAAGCCATACTAGCCATTGGCACACTACGCCACTGCCCAATGGAGAGCATCGTGAATATCGAGTAATGCTAGGATTAGACCGTGAGTATATACTGACCGTGCTTACTTTCAGGAATACAATACAACTATACTGTAGGCTAAGTATAATGATTTTGTCAACACTCACCTATCCCTTCCCCTAAAAATTCCTTATCGATTTTGTGCAAATCTTAGAGCAGATGCCAACCCGAATATGGATACTTGTCAACCTGCCCTCATTCGTGGCTATAGACAAATAATGCCTTGTATTGACTGACGTAGCATCGTACATTAGTTTCGTAATTTTCTACCAGAGCCATAGTAGGACATTATCAGTGATTCTTACAAATTGCAATTTTATCTTTATCTCTTCTATCTTGTCTTTGCCGATTCTCACAAATACAAGCGTCGCATGGCATGAAAATGTGGTCGTCAGCGAAATTCTTGCATGCAGTTTTCATTTTCGTTATGGCTCGGTTGTCTCATGTGGATTCTCTTCATGTTTATTCCCTTCGGCTCAGCTTGGCTCAATGTCCAAATGAATGACCGGTCTAACTGGCATCGGCTTTTTCGTGGCTCGCATCTATATTACTAGTCAGTAGGCTTCGTAACAAAAAACTCCTAAATCGTGCAAATTATGTCTACAAAGGAATATCCGGCATTTTTTGAAAGCTTTAACAAAAGTAAATAGATCCTGATATTGTCACATTGTCCGATTTATAAATTAAAAGAGTAAATTTGATGTGAAAATTGCATCAATTTGGTCTAGCTGTGGGCTATTTTGATCAGCGCGTTGTGCGGCTTGCCGTCTCTTGTACGTATGTTGTTTTCCCCGTGTGGTGAGAAAGTTTTAATTTTAAAGAAATTTTACTTAACATACAAACAAAATATGTTTGTAAATAAAATTTAAAACCAATACTAAGTTGATAGAGTCGCTTGTTATTCGTTAGCATTGCATGATTTTCATTTTCTGTCGCTTTTGTTTTACCGGTAATGGCCACGCCCACTCAATGCCATGGCAACGCATCTTTCGACTGGGAGAAATGCGTTTTTTGTTAAAAGACACTAATACTGAGAAAACCAGTTGCCCTGCAGAATCGAAACGAACTAATGTAGGAATTGGTTATAAAACTGTAGCCACTACCATAGATGGTTTTGTAAGGCTTGGCCAGCTACCATCAACTATAACACCATTCTTTGCCTTTTGGAATGAAGGTGATGGTATACAGGAAACGTTTGTAAGACGTAAAGCAGTTTGGCACATCAAATGCAAGCAGCGCTTATTTCATGGTACAAGACTAGGTCGTTTGATTTCATCTCCTGGTTATTCAGAGCCACTTGTCGGTCACTTTGAACATGATCCTGAAGATGACGATGAAGATAGTACATCGGTTAGTAATGCTACAAATCCACATCTTACACGCAGTGCAGAAAATACTACCAGTACCACTGCTAGTGTTGGCATGCTATGTTTTTCTGTTCTGCCGGTGGTTCTGATTTGCGCCAGGTTCTCACATTTGCTGTGGATGCAAAGGTTCATAAGTGTGCTACTATTTTGGGAAATAGCATTCTGTTAGGCAAATTGTCTCAGGGTGATATGATAGCTATGGAGGTTAAGTACCATCCAGCTTGCTTGTTGAGCCTTTATTATAAAGCTGGACTGGAATAAAATCAAACGACTGATTGTTGAGTTGGCTCCATTTGATTGTCACTGTGAGTCATTGGTATTGGCCGAGGTTATATCATATATGGAAGACATCAGAACTAATGAAATAGCACCGTCCATGTTCAAGCTCAGTGAATTTAACAAAGTACACTGTGCATGCCTGTTTAATTACAAAGTAGCAGATTGTCTTTCGCACTCTGCACGACTTAAAGAGTGGTTGTTGGAAAATCTACCTAATTTAACTGCAGTTGCCCATGGTCGTGACATCTTCCTTATCTTTTCCGAAAATGTTGGCACTGCATTGCAAGACATGAGGCAGCGTGCTTCAATGCAATGCTGATGTTGTACATTTAATGCATACAGCCAAACTGCTTAGGAGAGAAATATTATCACACACATGTAAGTTTAATGGCAACCTACAGAATGACAAGCACTCAGTGCCTTCTGGTTTGCTTTATTTTATAACGATGGTTCTTGAGGGGTTGGTTGATGCTGCATCTTTTGAATCCACTGCTGCATTGTCTGTTGCTCCGCTTATTGTATTTTAAAAAACACTTGAAAACATTCCTCTTACGTGTAATGCATTTATTCAGCATGTTAAAAAGGCAGTCTATCAGACAGACCACTGATGGTCACACTGTCTTGAAACACAGATCCAAATACTTTATCCATCTGAATGGGGTTGGTGTAAATTTGGTGAAAAATGGCAGCCACAGTGGATGTCAAATTGTCAATCTCCCAGGTATCTCAGATGTGTCAGGAACTTATTTGCTGTTCATGTAAGAAGACTTGCAGTGCAAGGTGTAAATGTGTCAAAGCCTTTTTGCCTTGTACTAGTTTGTGCCAGTGTGATGCAGTGGCGGCTCCACCGGGGGGGCCCGTGCCCCCCTATTGAGAGCCTGGCCCCCAGTTGGGACCCTATACTTAATGCTACAAACATTAAACAACAAATGGTTGGCCCCCCATGATTAGAAGTTGCCCCCTCCCCCAACGGCCCCCCACTTGCCAAATCCTAGAGCCGCCACTGGTGTGATGGCAAATGTGAGAGATCATGAGTCAGTCTCAGTAAGTTGTAGTGTAGTTACTCAATTTTTATAAATGTTCTTATCGTTGTTAATGTATATTTTTCACGACTAGTGAACTTAGTTCAGTATGTGTTAGTATTTGCTTAGCTTTAAGTGTTACAAAAATCTTTAAAAAAATAGAGCTGTTATAAAACCAAAAACCTCTTAACTCCTCCATAGAAGTCTGCTGCTGTGCCAGTCCCAGCCTGGAAAAAGGAGGAGGGAGAGGAAGAACTGGAGTTGAAAAACTAAAGTTAATTATAACAATATTCCTTGGTTTTGTGGCATTTTTCTATGAACTTGTATCATATAAAATAGTGAAAAATGAAAAAATTTCAAATTTTTTTTGAAAATGTGACAATATCTCATAACAATCTGCATTCAATGCTGATCACAAAATGTATTTTGTTTGCTTGTAGACTGTATCTGCACAATTTTACACCAAGCCAAGTTTTACTGTCACGAGTTGGGCGGGTCGACCAAACTTTCATGACCCATAGTTTGGACATGGGTTGGCCCAAAACTCTAATATTATGGTTTTCAACATTACTCATGGGGATGAACAATTGTGCCAATTTTCATCAAATTTTCATCATTGTGTCCGATTTTATTCAAAAGTATGTTGATTTTGTGTGGAATTACTGCATATACAATGGTGAAAAATGAAAAAATTTCAAAATGTTTTTTGAAAATGTGACAATATCTCATAACAATCTGCATTCAATGCTGATCACAAAAATGTATTTTGTTTGCTTGTAGACTGTATCTGCACAATTTTACACCAAGCCAAGTTTTACTGTCACGAGTTGGAGCGGGTCGACCAAACTTTCATGACCCATAGTTTGGACATGGGTTGGCCCAAAACTCTAATATTATGGTTTTCAACATTACTCATGGGGATGAACAATTGTGCCAATTTTCATCAAATTTTCATCATTGTGTCCGATTTTATTCAAAAGTATGTTGATTTTGTGTGGAATTACTGCATATACAATGGTGAAAAATGAAAAAATTTCAAAATGTTTTTGAAAAATGTGACAATATCTCATAACAATCTGCATTCAATGCTGATCACAAAAATGTATTTTGTTTGCTTGTAGACTGTATCTGCACAATTTTACACCAAGCCAAGTTTTACTGTCACGAGTTGGAGCGGGTCGACCAAACTTTCATGACCCATAGTTTGGACATGGGTTGGCCCAAAACTCTAATATTATGGTTTTCAACATTACTCATGGGGATGAACAATTGTGCCAATTTTCATCAAATTTTCATCATTGTGTCCGATTTTATTCAAAAGTATGTTGATTTTGTGTGGAATTACTGCATATACAATGGTGAAAAATGAAAAAATTTCAAAATGTTTTTGAAAAATGTGACAATATCTCATAACAATCTGCATTCAATGCTGATCACAAAAATGTATTTTGTTTGCTTGTAGACTGTATCTGCACAATTTTACACCAAGCCAAGTTTTACTGTCACGAGTTGGAGCGGGTCGACCAAACTTTCATGACCCATAGTTTGGACATGGGTTGGCCCAAAACTCTAATATTATGGTTTTCAACATTACTCATGGGGATGAACAATTGTGCCAATTTTCATCAAAATCCGAGACGGTGACGTCCGATTTTATTCAAAAGTATGTTGATTTTGTGTGGAATTACTGCATATACAATGGTGAAAAATGAAAAAATTTCAAAATGTTTTTTGAAAATGTGACAATATCTCATAACAATCTGCATTCAATTCTGATCACAAAAATGTATTTTGTTTGCTTGTAGACTGTATTTGCACAATTTTACACCAAGCCAACTGACTAATTGACAGTCTTGTACTGTCTTCATTATAATATATGCCCAGGCTTGTATTCTCAGTAGCAACATTAAGAAAACACATGATTAATTAGAATTACAATCGTAGATCAACGCAAATTTAGTGAGAATTAGAATTAGCACACACGAGAAATGTCACAAATTTTAATTAGATTAAAAGATATTTTTCATTGTTCAAGTATTGGCGTCGAAAAGAAAGTCATCTTCTGTTCAATGAGCATAGACTCCGAATTTTTTTCTATCACTCCAGAGGGCAGAAGACGTTAGAGGTAGAAAATACAGTCGAGCATAGAAGTTCATGTCACTGAAGGTTCCAACTTGAACATTAATTCTGTTATTCATGTCCTTGTTCGTCTTTGCGGTTTGAACTGCTAAACGATGTCTGTTTTATGCTTATAAAAATTGCCAGTAAGTAATTCTGAACAATTTGATTTGATTTTGATTTATTAAGGGGCAACGTTCCCTTGGCCAGTGTTTTATACAGGCCTGTTAGGAGTGAAGATTCCCCAAAAAAAAAAAAAATCCCCCAAAAATCTCAGCACTTATACAAATTTTGCATTGAACTGTGTCTTTTCCCCTCCAACCAAGTCGATCCCCCAAGCCTCAATTTCCCCAAAGGCCTGGAGTCTGGATAAAACACTGCCCTTGGCATACCAAAATGTTTCAAATGCCCGTCTTCCCCCTTTACCTTCTAAATGACGATGCCTTTGTTGACAAAAAAGGTGTTCTATTTTGAATCGCTCCAGTGAGTTTTCTAATCGAAAAAGATGATCACAAAATTGTTTACTGGTCGATATAGGGCTACAATTGATTTAGTATCCGTCGACTTTCTACTAAGTCTTTTTACGTGGCTTCGCTCAGATCTTCTTTGTAGAGAGGAACCAGAAGGATAATCATGGCCGAAGCAGTCATGAAGAGGAAAACTAGCCAGAAGAATAATCGGTCTAGAACGTGGGCCACCTCTTTCCAGTCGCTGGCCTGGTCGGCCCCACCGGCGTCTTCCCTTCTGTTCCCCTGGGGATCGACGAGGGTTCCGGTCGACGAATCCGTCGCGGAGGAGTCCTTCTGTCGGTTCGGGACGCCGTTGCTCAGCATTGCCGTCGGGCGCATGAGACCGACGTTGCGCACCACCTGGCGAAGACCGCTGCGCACGGTAGTGGCGCCGTCTGGCGAACGCAGGAGAAGGCGTCTCCGTCGACCGGCGGCCGTCTTCGGCTTGCGCGCCCGGACGCGCAGGAGCGAGGCGAGGTACTCGAGGACGAGTACCGACGCCCACCTGGGTACGGGACATTCGGCGTCGCGGTGATGCAAGTTGAGTACGAGAACGGTTAAGCACACAGATACCGTTCCCAGACCCATTGTACACGTCAGATACACCACTGAAATACAACACCTTAATATCCGCACATCAAAAAACTAACAGCAACTGGGAATTGCAGTGTCAATGTTCTGCCTTTTATTGCATCCGCTTTACGAATCATTGCCTATCGTCGCTCAAGATTAGATTTTTGTATCAATCAATACACGTATTATCACTCAACACATCGCGCAACTATGGGCAACAGTGGTTTTCAACACAGGAGAAATCCTACTAAACCACTTAAGTCTTTCACTCTAGTTAATAATAATAATAATAATAATACTACTACTACTACTACTACTACTACTAATAATAATAATAATAATAATAATACAGGGTAATAATAATACAGGGTAACAACAACAACAACAATAATAATATTATTATTAATATTATTAAATATAATTATTATTATTACTTTTAATTGTATTATTATTATTATATGTTGTTATTATTATTATAGGTTATTATTATTATAGGTTATTATTATAGGTTATTATTATAGGTTGTTATTATTATAGGTTATTATTATCACACTATTATTATTATTATTATTATTATTATTATTATTATTATTATTATTATTATTATTATTATTATTATTATTATTATTATTATTATTATTATTATTATTATTATAGACCTCCATATTTAGAGTGTGTAGCCTATCTATATGTTTAAATGTGTGTGTGTGTGTGTGTGTGCGTGCAGTGTTTTAGAGGCTCTCAACCACCAAATAAAATCCCTTGCTATATTTTTGCCTTTTCGTAAGAAGAACTGATTTAAGCAGAAGAGGCGATGAATAAAAAGAGGACCTAATGTAGAAGTTAAGTGACAACTCGAGATTTGAAGTTCAAAGGCGGACATATGATATGTCCGGAAATGTCAACCGCTTTCGGAGAATTCACGACATCCATTGAATACCGCATGTCCTTATGAGAGCTGGGCATTGACTACTATACCAAAGATGTAACGAAGCTCTCTCAGCAACAATGTCTGATGACATGTCAGTAAAAGTCTTGAAAAGCGTTTATTAATGGCAGTGCGAAACACGTGACACGTGAACGGACACCTGTCCAATTCGATTGCCGAACCGACCACATCAGTGCAGACAGAACTCGTCTGCTCACTCAGAGAAAATAATGCGTCTTATAAATAGCTGCGACCGGAAGTGGAGAATACGTCGAACGACGACGACGACGTCACGACTGTTGCCAAGCAACCGAGTGCGTGCAGGACGCCGCCCTCACTTTATTATCGGCGGTCGTTGTGTGTTGTGCTACCGAGTGAAGTTGTTGGTTGTGTTTGTCCACATCACAGCACCTCTGCGCCTCCGTACTCGGGTACAGTTATCATGCGCTAAGTAATCCGTATAAATATATGCATAGACTGTATATACACACTGAATATATACAGTGTCCGGATAAAACGAGATCCCTTGCGCTAATGATGAAAAACATTAGTATAAATACATGAGTCGCAATATTTCTTTTTTCCCGGGCGCTGCCAAACCTTTCTGAAAAATTTAAAGTGCCATGTTTCCATAAAATAATTTCAAACTAACTCACTTTCTGCCGGTCATATGCATTAATTATTTCTAAATGATCTCGCGGACCATATGGAGTCCGGTGTCGGACCGCATGCGGCCCGCGGGCCGTAGTTTGCCCACGCCCTGCTCCAAGTACATATACATGCCTACTGTACAATAGATGTTTTGATCAATTATTGGTCACAGTGGAAACTAAGAAAGACGAGAACAAAGGAGACACACTGCATTGTATAATCCGTATCGTTGACGATGTCGTCTGTGTATATGGTGATTGTTGGCACAAGCACTTCTTCATGTCGTTCTTATCTAGCGGCTGATGGAGACCGTGACGTCTGTGATGTTGAGGTCGCTATGTCCACGTGACTACCTGCATGCGTGTCTGTCTGTCTGTCTGTGTATTGTACTGCGTCTGTCTCCTATATGAGCTCAGAGAGGAAGAAATAGACAGAGCTAATAGTGGTGGAGGTTCGCAAAGACGACGGAGAACAGAGAGAGATAACAGACTTTGGGCGCCCACGTATTTGGTTAAGAGGGGGCACTTGTTCACTGGAAAATGCAAGTCTATTTTTTCAGATAACGGGAGACGTGGACTGCCTCTTGTGGTGAATTTTCCAAATCGCCTGCGAACACGACACCTTGAAATTTTGAAAAGATGTTAGCGTTTTGTTTCGCTTCTGTACTCCTCTACAGTGTGTTCGGATAAAAAGTTAGTTATATAATTGCGTTTTCAAAATTCATCTCAGATCCCACGAATGACTTTGTACGCGGACAGACTTGGCCCCAAGGAAATGAAGAAATAATGTAAAATGTATTAAATAAATAAATGTGAAATGTGCAAATAATCGCAAAATATTGCCGAAAATTTCACAAAAAACGTCAAAAATTTACAAATTTACGAAAATTGACCCCAAAATTTTCAAACATTGCCCAAAATTAGCCCAAAATTGCCCAAAATTTGGCCAAAATGGGCCAAAAAATTATATCGCCCCAAGAAAGTGTGAAATGATGCTACTGACCTAATGCCAGTTATTATTGTTATTACAATATTATTATTATTACAGTATCATTATTACTACTGCCCATGCTGCGCTACAATAACAATAACAGCAGCAGAAGCAGCAACTACCACAACTACTACTACTACTATTACTACTACTCCTACTACTACACTGTAATACTACTACTACTACTACTACTACTACTACTACTACTACTACTACTACTACTACTACTACTACTAGCGATAATAATGGCATTGCTAATATTAATAGAATACAACTGCAGAACTACCATTAATGCCATTATTGTGGCTGTTACTAGTACTATTAATAATAATAATAATAATAATAATAATAATAATAATAATAATAATAATAATAATAATAGCCTAATAATAATAATGTTATTAGCATTAGTATTAGATCCAATAGCTGCTCATAAACAGTAAAACACAGTATGCTGGACACATAATACCTGGTTCAAGCACAGAACAAGCAAAAGTCCTGTTAGAGGGCAGATATGAGGGAAACATGGCCAGAGGAAGACCTAGAAGAGACTGGCTGGACGACGTTAAGGAGCACATACAGGAACAGAACTACGAAAGACTAAAAAGGATTGCTCGAGGACAGAACGAAGTGGAAACAACTCATGGCTCGTGTTAATTACATATCAACTGCCTACCGATGACCGGTATGTGAAGCGAAGTCCGCGGAATGTTCTCGGCGACCATCAGCAGGAAGACGGTGAAGGCGAGCAGGACGGAGATGCCGAGCGAGATCTTCTCTCCGGCGTCCGGTGGGAGACAGAACACGATCATGACGAGTATCGACAGCAGCGTGCACGGCAGGATGATGTTCATGACGTAGAATGCGTGACGCCGGCGCAGGTAGAGCGTGAATTCGACGTACGGATAGCGGGTGTCCGGACAGCAGGGGATGACGTTCTCCTTCCACTGCGACCGCGTCCGGTAGATGTTCCACTCGCCGTTCACCCGGAAGTCGTGCGTCTGGATCTCGTGCGACGAGTTCGTGATGTTCATCCGGGCGCTGTAGTAGGCCCAGGCGCCGAACTGGATCGGGCACGACTGGTCGTCGAACGGAAAGAACCGGATGTCGATGTCGCAGGTGGTCGTGAACACGCCGCCCGGTTCCCAGTGCACGTGACCGTCGTGACGTAGGAGGACGCGAACCTTCCGGAAGTCCGGTGCAAGTTCTTCGGCGCTGCACGGTGGAAAGAACCCGGTGAAAGACAGACTGCGCGTTGTAAGCAAGATCCAATATTGCCACAACAGCAGTGGTGGTTTCGCGTGGGGGATGAGAGGGGACGAATTCATTTCATCCCTCCCCTGCTATTTTCGGGTAAAAGTCTAGTAAAACTATGGGGAAAAACTGCGGGTGACCTTTTTTATTGTCAACCTATTTTTCGCTAAATGTGTAATAAAATCAGGAAAACATTCCCCTTTGTCAGTCTTTTTCGGCAAAGTTTTATTGATTTTTTCTTCTCTTTTCATCCTCCACCAATTTCCTACGAATTCATTTCACCCCCACCCCCACCGAGAAATCATGGAACCGCCACTGTACAACAGATACGTAAGATCTGGAACTCTCTGCGGCCGACACAGGTACACCAGGTCTTTCTTCGACCCTTAACCGGAACCAGGAACGTACGGACCGAAAATATAGATTTTCAACCACGGACATGATTTTTTACTTTTTTTACTATGACACACTCCTGAAGTGACAATAGACTGATGCTAGATGCATAACTATTATGGCGCTATAGGAGTTTGTGGCTGATTGATTGATTTATTGATTAAACAACCGACTTATATTTGAGCTAAAGGCATTAAAATGACTGGGAAACCATTAATGTTTGTCGCACTATATTACTAGACAAGACATGATGTAGAAACGATAATCTAAATTTAAAACGTATTCCTTCTGAGTTAAAGAAATTGGAAAAATACTAAACGTGCGCAACTTGAAAATCGTCTTAAAATTGCAGCCGACGGTTTATAAGTCACTCCTTTTGCTCATTTCCATCTGCTAATAATTAATTACGGTCTTGTCACTGAGAGTGTCTAGCCTTTCACCCGTTCATGAGTGCCAGTTCCGGCAACCAGATTCGTTCCGGTTTAACGACGATGTCGTACAGGTATTCGAATTCCTCCGGTTTCCATGACAACCTTTGATCATGCCATTCCTGTAAATGACAACATTAGAACCATTCACAAGATGTACACAAGTCTAAACTCAATGCACAAATACCGTTCACTTCTCATTATAAATAAATAAAGAGATATATATATATAATTATATATATATATATATATATATATATATATATATATATATATATAATTATATATATATATTCGTATCTCTCTTCTACTAAGTCGCCTGTAATTATATTATTATAATTCGCTCAATTTTCTATCTTGTAGCTGATGTTAATTTGGCTGACTCCTTTCTCCTTTGAAATCACTGAACCTCTAGCGTTATGCTTACACCGTTTACACCCCCTAATACCCCAACACCCTCCCCTCCCCAATCTGAGACCACACCCACCCACCCAATCCGAGCCTGGGATGACCTTTTTGCTTGTCAGATAATTTTTCGGCAGGGACCTCCAAAAAATACCGACACAACCCCCAAATTGATAATCATAGAAATAACCCTGATCGTAGAGTTTGCTAGACGGCTGCTTTGTTACAACCTCACAAGCGCTACAAATGCACAGACACCGTACATACTTATCTACTCCATCTATTAACTGGGATTCTCTATCCAGAATTTTGCATCTCTAGTAGAGAGAAAGCATTGACATGAATCACTGACAGCGTCTTGTGTTCGTTCTGAGAAATATCTAAGAACAGTAAAACTAACGCATATGATGAGACCGGTGCTTGTAAGAACCTGGCTTCTTTCGTCCTGAAATTAAAAAAACAACAACTAAAATATTGCACTGGAAGCTGATCATTTTGTTTTGGTTTCGCTCGACATTCTTTACCCTTTCGTTTCAAAACTGCAATTTTTACCTTTTATTTCTCAAATCAATCAGAAGTCATACAATTTATAAGGGGGCGTGAAATGCATGGAAGAAACAGAACGAATATGCATAAACAATTCAAAAATCTGAGAGAGGAAAGCGTCGCAAGGAAATCGTTTGGCACTTCGCTTCGGTAGACCTATCGACGTTCCACTATATACGGTAGCCATAGCAACGATGCGTGGTTTTTACGGACATCAATCAGAGTGTATATATTACCGCCGTTGTGTTGCCGCGCGCCCTTCAAATATTCGGCCACACGCCGCCGCGCAGCTAGCGTGGACTTGAAGAATATTTCACGGATTATGAATCGGTCTTCGAATTTATATTCACTGAACCGCGCTTTGAAAAGGTTATGATCGCAATGAAACACTTTGTGAGAGGCGTTCGATTGAGCATAGGCCTATACGTGGAGATCACGCAGTCTCATGCCTAGGCCCTATGCTCGAGAATCGACCCAGAACTACCACGGATATGACTTTTGACGATGATGATTATAACGCCGCCGAATTCATTCTTTCATTCATTCATTTCTGGATAACTTCTATAGCGCCGTAAATAACTAATGCGTTATCTTAAGTTAAAATGGCGATCAAGAATCTTATGATTCCACTGCATGACAATTTTACGAATACCAGCTGTAAAATTCTATCACTGGCGGCTCCACATGATGGGGGGGGTCGGGAGCCCATGCCCTCTATTGAATGCCTGCCCCAGTGGTCTCCTGTTGGGACCCTATACTCACTACTACATACCTGTCAACAAATGGTTGACCCCAATGCTTAAAAGTTGCCACCTCAACGTCGCCCCCCTCCACTTGCCAAATCCTGGAGCCGCCACTGAATTCAATGGCGTGTAGATTTGGATTTCGAGAGAATAGAAGATTACTACATTAACAGTTACAGAGCAACAGTACTATAGTCAGTGGTGCGCCCAGGGTTCCAGACAAGGGGGTGGGCTCGTCGACGTTTTCGGGTAAAAATAAGGTCGTTAAGGAGTTATTCACACATTCACACGTATTCTCTTCGGTCATGCCACCTACCTACCCTACCTCTAAAAATTTCTCAACGGTTTTGCGCAAATCCCACGCCCTTGCCCTCTCTCGTTTCTGCGCCAATGGTAGTAGTCAAACTGGTCATTCTGTCTGTCTGTCTGTCATTCTGTCTGTCTGTCTGTCTGTCATTCTGTCTGTCTGTCTGTCATTCTGTCTGTCTGTCATTCTGTCTGTCTGTCTGTCATTCTGTCTGTCTGTCTGTCATTCTGTCTGTCTGTCTGTCTGTCTGTCTGTCATTCTGTCTGTCTATCTGTCTGTCTGTCTGTCTGTCTGTGGTAAAACAAGTCCTTACCAGTCCCTGAATGCGCAGCAGCAGTAACTGTATTTCTACTTTGACGGTTCTGTTGACCTCTTGAACTCCTCTTGCGTCTGTATCGTAATCGCGAAATAATAACTTCAAAAGTCTTTGCTCCGCTTCGCCTCCTCCTCCTCCTCTTCTTCCTCCTCCTCCTCCAACACCCTTTGCTCCTGCGCATCGAAATAACAATAGATGTCGAGCAATGGTACATCAAGGGTTAATCTTTAAAGTGCAATGTAATTATTCGTCGTCTTTTTAAACATTTAAAACTCGATTATCGTAATAAGTAAGCGTCGCGTGTAGACTTTTTCAATCCATCCAACAAATAAGAAAAAATCCACGTAGAAAAGAAGTTATATGGCTGTAAGTTGATACCCTGCGTAGACTTCACATCAATTAGATTGAGAGGTTAATTAACCAGCTGCTGCTTCCGCTGATGATGATGATGATGATGATGATGATGTTGATGATGATGATGATGATTATGATGATGATTATGATGATGATAATGATGATGATGTGTTTCAGTCTCTGACCTGATGGCGACGTTTGAGAGTTGACGATGAGCATGAGTGCCGAGAGACAAAGAGACGCTTCACTCCACATCGCCATCGAAACTATTTCAATGATCTCTCGCCAGCATCTGTAGACACGTAAAATATTTGCCATATGACGCAATGTCATCATTATCGTCACCGTCATCGTCACCACCGACATAATCATCAGCAATAATTCAGCAGCATCATCATCATCATCATCATCATCATCATCATCGCGCCGTTCCCGTGCGTTCCCGCAGAAATGCGTGTTTGAAAGCGTCGTGCGTCGATGATCTTCATTTGTCATTACCTTCGTCTTTCGAACATTCTTGAGAATTATTCTATGGGAGACTTTTCAATGCCTTCGCTGCTTTGAACGGGAGATTTTTTCGTATTAAAAGCGACAGCAGCCCTCTTAATTAACGAATTGAAAAACGATAGAATAGGCCCTCTGTCGCCGAACACGTCACATGAAACTAATTCGACTACAAACTGATTTGTCGTCGTCTGCGATGTTATTCTCATCCATAGTTAAGAACGGACTCTGTTACCAACTTAAACAGCGACTCTTGTCAATTGCTCGGCACCAAATGAAATAGCAGAAATCGTAGATAGAGAGAGATTATAGCTTAAAATGCCCAAATTATAAACCACCGTAATAGGCCTAATAGAACACTATCAGCCTAAAGCGCCATGTGAAAGCCATGCTGTTCAATGTTCATTCAGCGCGGGTAGATAATTTCCGTACCTGGGATAGAACCCAACTTGACGCTTTGTCTAAGGTAAGGTAGACGATGTACCGAATGAGCCATCGACGATCGAGGCAGGGACGGTTCCACGTAGGAGACCCGGGGGCCTGTGCCCCCTACTGAATGCCTGGGCCCCCAATGGCCCCCAGTACTTCAGCACACTAATTCTAAGCAACTAGACTATAGTCCACGTTTATGAAAAATAGTTGGCCCCATGCTCAGAGGTCACCATCTTAACACAACCCCCACTTGCCAAATCCTGGAGCCGCCCCAGCATCGAGTTACTTCTGAGGGTGTTGTAGGTAGGAGACAAAGGTAAAACCATCAATGTCGAAAAATGTTTTGGCCGTTTTAAATATGACGTTTGCAAAACTAATGGCATGTGTATTTGCGATGTCTGATGAAAATAGGGCCTACTGTATATCTGACCAACGTTGAACGTGCAAAAATAACACTCAGCACATTCGTCTTCGTTAATAATGCGCATCGTTCTATGGTTTTTCTGGATTGCTTGTTGGTTGTTTTTCATTTTATAAAATATTTCGAAGACCCGATGGACGCCTGATCGATCGCTCTGCGCTGCAACTGGTCGACGGACGTTTGAAAAATTGAAAATGTTAAAAGCGACGCTCGTTGTTCTTCATCGGAAAATATGGATATCATAAATCACTGTCTCTCCGAACAATGGCGGACGGCGGCACGTACGCACGCAGCACCTAAGAATAAGCATCAACTGCGGTGTACTACGCCGACAGCGCTATATAAATTAACGAGATCTTACTAACTTGTCTGATTACTTGCATAAACAAATGAATAGAAAGAGAATATCACCAGATTTTCCTTACGTCGTCAATAACTTTATATTTACAAATCTGTCTCTAAATAACTTACTAAAAAATTGCGCTTCTATTATATTTTAGTTGCACATTTAAATAGAATAGCACTCACACTGTTGGGACGATCAAAGTCAACACTTTTTTTCAAAGTTCGCCCAGAAACAATCAATATAACGTGCTTACATAGCAGAGGTGACAGCAAAGAACTGTCGGTGTCGTACGATTGGCAAAACCCAGCTGAATGTAATATTTTATTCTCAAACAGACGTTCACATGAATTCTATATTTCCTTCAAAAACCCGTATGTAATTCAACTTTTAAAATCTATCTTGGATTGATATAATATACCGGCATACACCTGTGCCTCGATATTCCAATATTGAGATTCGGATCAGGCAGTGGTGCCTCCAGGATTTGGCAAGGGGAGGGGGCGTTGGGGTGGAAATTTCTAAGCATAGGGCCAACTATTTGTTGCTAGACATGTAGTAGCAGGGATATTTCTAGGATTGTAAATTTGGGGAATGTCGACCTCAAATTGGGGCGGGGTGTCCGGAGCTAATTAGTATGCATTTTGTATGCATACCATTGTCACATTACCAAATTTGTTGGGGGTGTCGACCTCGAATTGGGCGGGGTGTTGGGAGGTGTTAAAGGGTGTAAAAATATCCCTGTGTAGTAGTAAGCATGTAAGCATAGGGTCCCAACAGGAAGGCCACTGGGGGGTCAGGCATTCAATAAGGAGGCACGGTCACTCTGGCCACCCATGCGTAGCAGTAACTGTGATCAAGAGATTTCATTTCCGTTGAAATATTAAAAGCAGTTCCAGTGTTGCAAGTGACAGACAACAAAATCGTCTGTAAAGCTTAAATTTCAATCGCTGGGTATAAATAAACGTGAAACTACGACAGGCGCTGTCGGTGACATTCTGTCGCCGTCGTCGTCGTCGTCGTCGTCTGCACTTTTCCAACTGGTCGCTGGAGTCGGTGTCGTCTGCGCGGCGATCGCTCGGGCGGCTGCAGGTGGTTTTGTCATTTCGATCTCTCAGACGATCGATCTAAGAATTTTCTAGCGCACTGCCAAGTCCGTCTACTGTCGCGGAGACTCTCCTGCCTCCTTCCTTCCCTCCCTCCTTCACTCCCTCCCACCCACCGCAGTCCGCACTATAGCGCGTCTCCGTTCCGGTCTCTTTCATAAATTCTGTGGAGGGGGGAGGGGAGGGGGTTGCTAAACTTGCTACACAGCGAAGGTATGGTTCGACATGTTTCCCTCTCGGCGAAAACTGTCGCTGATCGTGCCACAGAATATTCGCAGCTGTCGTGCGTCACGTGACATCTGAGCGTCATTGCAGAACGACGAAATGAACATGCAAAGAGAATAATTAATTATTAGAGAAATCGTGATGCGAGCAAATCCAGTTCAACACTGCCGCTGTCCGATTATTTATTGTCCGTCCGCCTGTCTGTGCACCTCTCTGTCTCTCTGTCTCTGTTTCTCTCTCTGTCTCTGTCTGTCTGTATCTCACTCTCTCTGTCTCTGTCTCTGTCTCTGTCTCTGTCTGTCTCTCTCTCTCTCTCTCTCTCTCTCTCTCTCTCTCTCTCTCTCTCTCTCTCTCTCTCTCTCTCTCTCTCTCTCCTCTCTGTCTCTCTCTGTCTCTGTCTCTGTCTCTGTCTCTGTCTCTGTCTCTCTCTCTCTCTCTCTCTCTCTCTCTCTCTCTCTCTCTCTCTCTCTCTCTGTCACTGTGTGTGTGTCTAAGAGTCTGTCCTTCATTCAGGGTTTCTCTATCAACCATCTTTTCCGTCTTCGTCGTTCAATCGATCCAACTTGACATCGTGTCGTACGTTGTCAGCTTCTCTCCGCGCCGGAGTTAACCGGCTTCGGCGGGGGCGACGGCCGCAGACCGACGACCGAGTCGAGGCGGCGGCGGCGGCGGCGGCGGCGGCGGCGGCGGCGGCCGAAGGACACAGGACGACGACGACGACGACGAAAAAAGAACGGACGACGCCCCCGGACGGAATGGGATGCAAACAGAGAAGATTAACGATGCTGCAAATCAGAAGGAGGAGATATCGACGAACAGTCCCGGCGTGTTTGCGCTGCCTCTTGTGAACCGCACACGATCAAAGCATTCCGGCCACTCGCTTGCAAAATACACATTTGCAGGACGAAGAAGAAGAAGAAAAAACAAGAGGAGAAAATGTTTCCAATTCCGATCATAATCGCGATTCTTCTTCAGATCATCTTTGGCCGACAGACAGAGAGCTGAAATAGGAAATAGAACATGTAATTTTTGGCTCGAAGGTAAACCCTATAGGAGTATCCTTTTATAGAAGTATCCAGAACAATCTCTATGGTCACTGATCTATGCCCACCAGCTAGAAATCTGCTTCTGTCATTGACGTCTATTAATAGACGACAATGGTTTCTATGGTTTCTGCCCACCAGTGGGCGGAGCAACCGGACTTTGTTGGTAAACACTGGATACCCCTATTATTTATTTCTTATTATTATTCCCCGCTCTTCTTATCAATGCTCACGCATGATAACCGAACCTAATCGCGCTGAACATAATCGTCTGATCGTTGAAGCAAACCCTCCAGAGAGATGTCATGGTGATGCCATAATAAGACATTCTCTGTTGTTTGCGCAGACAAGGAAAATATAAGCGATAAATTACGGAGGTTTAGTGAATTCTACCACTTAATAAAGACTCGATTTTCAATTATTTCAAAAATCAATTGTCGATAATCCGTACCATCCAGGCATCGTTCTGGCTAAATGGGACGCTCGATGTGAAACCCAAGAGACCAGACATATATATCTGCATATACATGTCGAAATGGTGGAATGCCGACAATTATAGGATATCGAGATATCTCGATTTTCAATTATTTCAAAAATCAATTGTCGATAATCCGTCTCGGCATATTGAAGATTCAAGATAGAAACAGCATCGTCAAAATCAATTTAACCAAAAACTTGAGCGATTCAAAATTAAAATCAACCAAATCTTAAACGAACTAGAACGACGCCTGTTGTTATCTTGACCGCGGAGACGTTCTTCCAGTTTTCTCTCTTGAGAAAAAACCCACGAATGTTGCGCCGTATAAACTCTTCTAAACGAACCCCTTCCTCCATTTCGTCGTCGTCGTCTGATTAGACGCAAACAAGCACGTTGACAGCAGTGAATGGGGGAGGCGGGAGACGGTGCGGCCGAGTGAGTGAGCGACTGTGGGTTAGGGGAAAGGGGAGGAAAAGCAGGAGGTGGGTGGGTTTGGGCGTGAGATTAATTAAAATGGATATTCTGACGACGACGACGACGACGACGACGACTTCTCATGAGAGCCTGCGCCTCAGACACTCGAACTAAACACAGCAGCAGCAGCAGCAACAAGAACGACAGCAACAGCACAGTAATTTTTGTCGTTTTGTCGATAAACTCCGGTAATTAGGCAGCCCCAATTTCCTGAGAATTACTCAGAATTCCACGGAAATTAAAAGTTTTCTACAAAATGTGCAGGGGCGTAGCGACGGGGAGGGGTATATCGGTATATATATATATATATATATATATATATATATATATATATATATATATATATATACCCCAAAAATCATGAGACTACCTTAAATTAAATTTTCAATGTTTTTAAGATCTTCAAAATTTTTAAAGATTTATACCCCCAAATCACATTATACGCTCCCCTCAATCAAATTCCTGGCTACGTCACTGAAAATGTGTTGATCTGTTTTAGGGTCTGTATTGTCTAAGATCAGCTAATACTGTCAAACTCTGTAGGCTAATCTCTGTCTGTTCAACGTTCACGTTTTCCTAGACGCATTATGGAAAATATCAAATGCACAGTAGATGAGCGCCAGTGGCGGCTCCACTGCATTATGGAAAAGTATCAAACCCTATGCTGCACAGTAGATGATTAGCGCCACCCCACTGGCCCCCCCAATTGCCAAATCCTAGAGCCGCCACTGATGAGCGCGCGCGTGCTTGTGGTTAACAGGCCATACTTATGCTAACCTACAGCACGATTCCAGAATTTATACGTCATATTCATTACATTATAATACCTAAAGGGTAATTTGGTTGTTATGTAGTGTGTTCCAGAAGCCTACGGTGAACAGTATAACGTATACAAACTAAGACGTTGTTTAGCTTTCCCAGTGTAAAGGCAAAAGGAAAATGCAGATAGAAGCGATTCGCGCCTTTGCAGTATTTTACAGTACACAGTCACTCACTCACTGGCATTTTAGAGAGTTTGAGTCTGAGTTTATTTCCAAAAGCATACAGTAATGACAATCGTTATAAACATTTATATAATACTAATTTTTAACATGTTCAAAGAAATAAAGACAACTGACATTACCATGTCAAACAAGATTAACCTAAGATCCTGGGATGACAATGAGAAGGAGAGGAGGGTGTACATTAGTTAAGCTGACTTATTCGAAATCTATTCTAATCGAAGACCAGTATTCTAATCTTATAGAGACGGATTTACTGTACCAGGTATCATGTAAAATACAAATTTAGGGGCACATGATATTTTTTTAAAAGACTTTTAATTATAGGTTTCTAAGATGAAATCATTTTAACTATCTATTCACATGGATTAGTTTAGTATTATTATTATTGAGTCTATGACAATTTCTCCAGCGCCTCAGTAAACAATGGTATGGCTCATAATAGCTGGACTCTGACGACAAAACTGGCGGTCTAGACGCACTTTGACATAATTAGGGGTACTACTCAACCTGTAAAATCTACGGTCAATTATATTAAATAGTTATGTTTTTGTAAGTTCCTAATGAAAGGCATTCCAGACAACGCCATCACATTTGTCTTACCGAAACAACGTGAGGTAACGAAACGTTCCAAATCTTAGTAACGTGATTCCATCTTCGGAGAAAATGACCTTTCTCCAAACTTTAAATTAATTTATACGACGGAGGAGGTCGACAAACAGCAGGACTCGACGACTCGACCAATGCAAGTTTATTTGAGTTCTTAATGGCATCATTTGAATGTCGTTTGTTGTATTTTTACTTCTTTAAGCAGCGCATTCTCCAGATATTCTGGGCAGTGTTTGGATCAAGGTTTGACATCTCAAAAGTCTTGACGAGAAAAAAAGCCATCTGCAACGCTCTGTAAACAACACGCTGTTGAACGCGTTTTTTTTTTTTTTTGGGAGCCAAATTTTTAGGGGGATTTTTCATTTCGCGATCCCCCAGTAGTAAACACTGGACGATGACGTGGTCCATGGAAATATGATGTGTGTGTAAATCCGCCTTAACATATGAAGAAGACTTATCATTTTAACTAAATGCATCAAAATAAACGTTTATGTTTATAAATTTTCATTTATTTTATCAAATATAAATTATTAAATTATTATTATTATTATTATTATTATTATTATTATTATTATTATTATTATTATTATTACCGTTGTCGTTATTAAAGTGAGTCAAGTGAAGTTGGCCATTTATTTTACGTCAAAAAATCTAATGTCAGGAGCAAAGGCAATAGCCATACTCTTCAAAATAAACAATAATAACAATAATCTTAGTAAAAAATAAAGAAGACTTTAGGTCGATTAATATTATTATTCCATATCTGTAGACCCGACACAACAATTGACCTGGAACCAGGCGATGCTTTATACTGATGCATCGCCATAAGAATTCCAGCGTCTGAGCGCAGAGACATTTGCGACTTATCCATACTATTTCACCCACCTCACACAACGGGTCAGAGAATGAGGCAGTGCGCTGGTCAAACGCAGACCTACGTACCACTATAACGCACTGCAATATTGCGATGTCAGATATGATATAACGTATATTGTCTCGCCAATTCTTATAGCGCCAACGAAAGCGACCCCGGGGCAGGGTTAGCACTGTCCCTCATCTAGTTAATATCATGCGTCACTTGTGTGATTACAAAGTGTGCGTGCTATTTGGTCTTAAGCGGATATTTCAGAATTCCGTTGAAACGTTCTGAGAATCTGAGGACCTTGATTCGACAAGGGAGATGAATTCTAGATCGGTTGCAGCAGTCTGCCGATACGGGTTTTGTTTGAGGAAGGCTGTGCAAAAAGGAGTTACGGTTGTCAAGTTTGGAGCATAACCAAATATATGTATAATAGGCTAACAAGAGCATATTAGTCTTAGCCCATCCGCCAATAGGCTAAAGACTCGATTTTACCTGTGATCTAATTACGACCCGTCGCCTAATACAGTAATTATGATAATGATGATGATGATGATGATGATAATAATAATAATAATAATAATAATTATTATTATTATTATTAGGGCCTATAATAATGTTATTTAAAGTGGTTTAGGAGGCTAAGTAGGCCTGTGTGAAAACTACTGTTGTAACGAGCGACCGGGACAGGAATAGCACTGTCCCTCGTCCAAACTGTTCCATATGCCCTTTACGCTTGCACTAAAAAGTTTCTTTATTGAACCCACCTTCGCAACTGGCAATATGAGATCTTAAAGGCAATACATAAAATATAATCTTTCTCATATCCTGAAATTCTGGAACTAAACATTTAAGCCAAACTTTTGTTAAACGGAAATTTATTCTCCATTTTTCTCGGCTGACGTAAATCATGCCAAATACCTTTTGTTAAACGGAAATTTATTCTCCATTTTTCTCGGCTGACGTAAATCTGCTAAATCATACCGGTCCACAATAATATGGGCCTTTTAGAATTTTATAATTTTTTCGCTGACATTTTGTCCCCATGTTCTAACATTTTGTCCGTTGATCTCTATATTAGTCGCCAAAAAATAGCTCATATTAGCTACTCCTAATTAATGGCTGCATTATACAGCCTGTTGAACTCCCTTTCTATTAACTTCACTGTGGCGCTGAGTTTGACCTATTTCGCGAAATGAGCGAGGCGTTACACATTCTTACTATTAAACGTGTTCGGAATATAACTGCTACAATTATCTTTGTCCATTTCAAGCAGATCGCCTGGAAGAGAAAGCAATAAATTCTACTAATATGGTACATATATGACGATAGCGACTACCATGCCAAGTGACTGTACCATGGTGATTACCAGGTCTCTTTCAGAGATCAGAGGAGACCTGGACCGTATACAGATTTCAGATTCCCAGTCCAGGGATATTTTACACCCCTAACATCCCCGAACATCCCCCCAATTTGAGACCGACACCCCAAAAATTTTCCCAATCCGACCCTGAGATGCACCCCTAACACCCTCCAACACCCACCCCCCAATTTGAGACCGACACCCACCCCTAAAATTGATAATCCTAGTCCCTTACTCTTAAAAGTTAAAACGAATCTAGAGCACAATCAACAATGCACATTGGCTATTATTTTGAGGCCCATTCTAAACGATCGAGGCACAGGCCATGTGATAGGACCTGGTGATGACGATCGTGACGATGGTGATGATGATGGTGATACCTTGGGTAACAGAGGATAACTGTTCACGCAAAGACAGAAGGAGCGCTGAACAAAAAGTGGGCGTGCATTTGCAAGACGCTGTGCCAAAATATAATCCAGTTTGAAATGACCGATCCAGTGGCATAGCCAAGGGGGATTTGGGAGTTAACCCCCCCTGGTTGTCCGACCAAAATATTTTTATTGCGCATTATTATTATTATTATTATTATTATTTATTATTAGATTATTATTATTAGATTCTTCTTCTTCTTATTATTATTATTATCTTATTATTATTATATTATTATTATTATTATTATTATTATTATTATTATTATTATTATTCTGATGCCTATATTGTATAATTCACTTAATCAAGCGCAGAATCATAGTTGACGAATGATAGGTGACGACCTTTTTGCTTGTCAGAAGTTTCCGAAGTTGGAAATCATGAGAACCATAACCCCTCCCCCTTCCTTCGGGAAATCCTGGCTACGCCACTGGACCGATCCGCCGCTGAAACTGGTCGAATGAATTAATAATGTCGAGGATGATCGAGAAGTGATGATGACGACGACGACGACGATGACGATGATCGAGTCGTGACCTATTGACCTTCTGCACGAAAGTAGCCAAGACCGACTGCACGAGACGCTGGCCTCTCCTGCTGCGTCTTCTCCGCGACGCTTATCACAATCGAGTGGGCGGCGATAAGAAAACGTATGATTAATTGTCTCCATCCACGTCTCCTTTAGACGGGAAAGAGCTAATCCGTTGGGTCGTCCGTCCATCGGTTTATGAGAAGTCGTTAGCCCCCTACCTCCCCGCCCCTCACCCCACGGCTTGGTTCAACAAGTGTTGGTCTTACCATGTCCGGCCGGCTGCCAGGGGCCGCGTCTTGAAACCCGAACGAAAACGTACACGTGCCATCGTGTAAATACACTAGTAGGCTATACACGGTCGGTCGTGACGCTCTGTATACCGCGGCGATCAAAACGCTCGTCGAGTACGCTGTTGACGGTCGGACATGACGCCGCATAGCAAAACCTCCGATGGAAATAAGTAGAAAATTAGGCGCAGAAGCGTCACCGAAAGGCGTCGTAAACGACGTCAGATTTCGTCACGACGACAATGCGATGACGTCGACGACGATGACGACGACGACGACGACGACGACGCAATCACGGCGACTGTTATGGGGTTCTCACCCCCCCCATATTGCGCTGATCAAGCGACACATCGTTTTGACAACGGACAGACGGACAGATAGAAAAGATGGGTCAATTGGCAGCCATTGAACTGATGCGGACGCTTACATTCTGGCGTTGCACGTGCTAAGCCTATTTAATATGTAGCAGGACGAAGAATGGCTCCCGCAAGTCAGTTTACAATATAATCATTAATTAATCGTCGCTAATTATCGAGCGTTCTGCACGTTTTAGGATGCAGTTATTTTTTTAAAACGGCAAACAGCAGCAACAACACTAGGACATCTGTCTACTATAAAACGCCTGTCATAGTCATCGTCGTCGTCGTCGTCATCATCATCATCGTCAATAACAACAGCGACAAAAACAACAAGGCTGATCGTATTATTAATTGGTCGCTTATTGATCTCATCGACTCCTATGTCGACAGAATATATTGATTGACCGGATGGTTTACAATTCGTCGGTTAATCAATTTCTTCAATTTGGCAAAATTTTCAAGATCCTGGATTGATTGGTTTTTGCTTTCGTGGTTTCAAGTCTCAGTGAGATTAAAACATAAGACCTGCTTCTAAACCCCTCGATGCAAGAGTTTAAATTCTCTCGATGTATATTTTCTTAGCACCGCCTTTCGCTAATGAAATATGATCATGTGCAGTGCTTTTTATGGGAAAAATATTTTCCGGTACTCAGTATTCTGCAAGCGTTTATATAAAATTCTATGCGACGATCATAATAGAACAGTGGTTCTCAACCCCTTGGTCCGCCGACCACAAGTAGTCCGCGAGAAGGGACTAGTGGTCCGCGGCGAAGTCTGAAAAAACGTAAATAAAAATTAGACATATATTTTTCCATGTGAAAAATGTGAAAAGTGCGACGAGCAAAACAAGGTCATCAGCACAAAAAGGTTATCGGCACATTTTGTGTGGATTTTGTACATTTTCAACGTGAAACAGTCTGACAAGCAGAAAAGAACAAAAGGTCATTTACCGTTTTCTAGGAGCAGTTGACTGCACAATTTATCAGGTGGTCCGCGAGAAATTGTTGAACTTCAAAAGTGGTCCGCGAGGCAAAGAGGGTCGAGAACTATTGTAATAGAATCCGATACGGTCGCGTTTAATCAATATTATAATAATTAAATGTATGAAAGTCTAGCGGAAAGCGAGAAAGACAGCAAACGATACAGTTAAGACGTAAAATTTTCACTTTTTGAACGCCACGATGAAAACAGATTTAGGCTAATGAAAACAAAAACAATGATCATAAACCAGCAAAATAGGCCTAATATAAAACACAACATCCTGATAGAAGACACAGAATTGGAACAAGTAAAAGAATACATGTATCTTGTAAGCTAGATAACTGAAGATGGTCGACGTGAATGAGACATAAAGACTCGAATTACTATGGCTAAAGAGGCGTTTTTGGAAACAGAAGGAACTTCTAAGAAGAAACTTAGGGTTAACAACAAAAAAGAATATTGGGATGTTGTGTAATATCGGTGTTTTTGCACCCGTGTGAATGCTGGACAATAACAAAAAATATATGCAAAAGAAAATAGAAGCATTTAAAATGCGGCGCTTCAGAAGAATCCTGAAAATTAGTTTGAAAGATAAAATAGCCAATGAAGAAACAGGTCCCTACTGACTAGAATGGGAAACAGACGAAACCTGATGAAAAAGATTGCCGTAGACGAAAAGCCTGTAAAAAAATTGTCACAATACCGCCGAAAGATAAAATCTGAAAACAGGTCCCTACTGAGAGAATGGAAAACAGACGAAACCTGATGTTCAGAAAACACAATTAATACGCGACATAAATATCAAGCGATACATGGAAGGGAAAGGAGCAAAAGGGCGACCTCGAAGAACTTGACTGGATGACATCAAAGACTGGACGTACATTGAAAACTACGGAGAACTAAAAAGGAACTGCTGAGAAACGAGAAAAGTGGCGACAACTTTTGACTACCAACCTTCGACTCGAAGATGGCACATGATGATGATGATGATGATGATGATGATGATGATGATGATGATGATGATGATGAATGATGAGAGGAAAAGATAAACTAATTTTTAAGGCTTTCCGTATCTCTGTACCGGTTCGTACCGTCACAAAAAGCACTGATCATGTGTAAATATATACTGATCATACTAAAATTACATAAATCTGACACACATAAATTAATTATGAATGAAAAAGCTCGAATTCCATGCAATGCAGTTCAACAGAAGTATTCGTTTCTAGTCGGTGGCATATTAAAATTCCGGATATTAAACCGCAGACCCAAAGCGAGACTTGAGCTTTATGGCTGTACGTCGAATCTTGATTAATATAGCAACATTTTAGCTTCTTGATAGCAATGTTTTTACACTGTAGCTTAAACTAACATATCCTTAGATTTCTAGCTAAAATCCTTATCCTCCCCGGATAGATCTAGTGTAAAAGTCGAGCCTATTAACAATCATAAACTATCATTTTCATTACAGCAATCACGAGGATTTAAGACGTAAGTGAGGAAACAAGTTAAAATTTATGAAAGGTAACGACATACGTACGGAGACAGACAGCTGATTAGTTATAGCAGTAGGCCTACTCAAGTTGACGAAGAGGTAGTTACGCTCCTAAATACTTGGAGAAGAGTCTATACTCCGTCGGCGATTTCGCTAATACGTCGGCGCGTTACAGAGTCGCATTTTCTCAGATCCGCCTATGCTCGAGATGCGATCCCATATACGCAATGCACGCGAGTTCGTGTTAGCGTTCGAAAGACTTATCGGTCCTACTGCTTTCCTGTATTAAATATTCAGAGCGTTCGCAAAGATTAGATGCATCGGCTGGAGCATATATAGAGGCCTGCAGGCCCTATACATGTAGGCCTACGAAGCATTCGAATTGAAGTTGATTTTATTATCGTTTATCATCACCCTACACATGGGTCCACGCAAAGGTTTATAGCAGACTGTGAACGGACTAAGTCTTGTGGAATTCAATCTCCCCTTTGGAATTCTTTGATACACGAGTCACAAATCTCGTGCACATGGGTCCCCATAGTACGCTGGCCATATAGTAACTCGGGACATCCTATAGCAGCGGTTCTCAACCTTTACAGTGCCGCGACCCCTTCAATTCAATTCCCCATGATGTGGCGACCCCCAACCATAAAATCACTTTCGTTCATAATGTAAACTGTTAAAAACAATATTGCTACAACAATTAAAATGTTTGAAATCATTCTGATTCAATTGTCTGCAATGTCTATCCTCGAATGGCAATTATAGTTTTAAAAACGAGCAACTACAAATTGGAAAAGTTTGTACAATTACAAGTTTTGCGCATGAAAAAAGAGACAACCCCATATTTCCGAAGGTTTCAGGCGACCCCTGGCAAATCGTCATTCGACCCCCGTCGGGGTCGCGACCCACAGGTTGAGAACCGTTGTCCTATAGGGTCTCTTTTGAGGATCAATAAACTCTATGAACCCCCTGTACTTTACTTACTAGTTACTGCTTTAGTAACTAGTCGTAATGGCTTGTCTAATGGAATGTAATGTTAACAAAACTGAACCACGAAGCCTAATAATTTATCAACGTGAACAGGAATTCTGCAGCTGAAATCGATGGACCTCCTGAGGTCTGCGATTCCAAGGGTCCCATTCTTAGCCCAGTAAAAAGATGAGTTCCCAAATCTTTTTCCTAGAAAAAGCCCTGGTTACAAATATGCTTGAAAGTATGCAAATCTTTAAACGACTTAGACACAACATTTAGAAAGAAATAAAAGAGATTCTTTCTAAACACTCTAAAGTTCAGGAGGCAGTTGTAGAGACTACTGTATATTGGGACAGTATCAGCGCATTTGTGCTTTAGAAATGGACAGGAAATGGACAGGAAACATACGATAGATCTTTATTACTTGAATAAATTGATAGAAAGACTTATAAAGGGATCCTCCTAGATCGAGAGAATGTGCATGGCAGCTGCAGACAGCGCGGAATATACGATCGCGAGTTATCTTCGCCGCGTGCAACGGCGTATATTTCACTGTAAAACCAACGGCAGATTCAGGACAATTTTAAGTAGGCTCGTCAGTCGTTATCGGCTGAGATTCCGAGAGCTTCGGGAAGTTCAGGAATATTTTGATTTTATTTCGCCCAGGAGACGAGATTTCTCTGTCTTTGCCTGTCTCTCTGCCTCTCTGTCTGTTTGCCCGCCTGTCTGTCTATCTGTCTGTCTGTCTCTGTCTCTGTCTCTGTCTCTGTCTCTGTCTCTCTCTCTCTCAGTGGCGGCTCCACCGGGGGGCCAGGGGGGCCCGTGCCCCCTATTGAGAGCCTGGCCCCCCAGTGGCCCCCCCAGTTGGGACCTTATACTTAATGCTACATACATTAAACAACAAATGGTTGGCCCCCCAAGATTAGAAGTTGCCCCCAACGGCCCCCCACTTGCCAAATCCTAGAGCCGCCACTGCTCTCTCTCTCTCTCTCTCTCTCTCTCTCTCTCTCTCTCTCTCTCTCACACACACACACACCTACTTCGAGTCTACATACATGAATGATCGGAGGATAGGACGATGAATGAAAATAATTGCCTGGGCCTATCTGGAGCAGTGGCGGCTCCACCGGGTGGCCAGAGGGGCCGTGCCCCTATTGAGTGCCCCCCTGTTGGGACCCTATACTTAATGCTACATACATTAAACAACAAATGGTTGGCCACCATGATTAGAAGTTGCCACCTCAACGGCCCCCGCTTCCCACTTGCCAAATGCTAGAGCCGCCACCGATCTGGATCGAGTAGCCTAGGCTACGGATTTGATTTATGGACGGAGAAGAACAACGAACTGTCAACGGTAGAGCAAAGATTTAGCGGCGATGCAGAAACTGATCAGCCGAGATTAATGCTGTAAGAAGCGACGCCTGTCATCACAAACACACGCCGTTAACTTCATGTTCAGCTGCATATCAAATAGATAAGAAAAAAATGTTTAAAGTTGGATTTCACTTTGCCCAAACCCATAATTCCATATCCATTGAAGTTGTTTAACCACGCAGAGACCATACTAAACCACTTTAAGACAAGTTATTATCATTATTACTATTCAGTGACGTGCAGAAAAGGGCCGGTTGGGTGCCGGCCCCGGGTATACTCCATAGGCCTATGTGGCATCCAATGGAGAGGTAAAGTAGGCTATGGTAGGTGCTTTATAAGTTGTAAAAAATCGAGTGAACAAAGAATATGAATAAGGACTTTTGGCTTTTTCAAGAAAGGTTAAGCGCATAAGAATAAACAGTTATTACTGTATCTTCAAGCGCTATATAAATTTACGAGATTTTACTTACTTACGGGTTCATCCATTATAGCTAATGGATGAACTTATATGTTTCTTGGATATGTTTATTGTTTACTCGAATTCATAAAATTGCTGGCGGCAGCATTGATTATTTCTTCCTTCGCTAATCGCTAGAATGATTTCGACAAAATTCCATTTTATAAATTAGATTTTATCGAATTTTATTATTTGTGTTCTCCGTCCGCCGATGAATTTTCTGTTATCACAGTGTTCAGCGGAACTTTTAAAAAGGAAAGAATGTATGGGTTGGACTCGGCCAAGTCTAGGCATAGTGGCGATAACAGGGCGAATACGAGGGCCTGCGGCCGTGACGACAGGGTCTTGTCCGTCGGTCGGCAACGTAGGTCCAGACCCGGTGACGACGTTGTCGACAGCAGCACTCAGAGTCAGGATAACAGACGCCGCGTTGGAAGTAGGGAACACGGAAGTGACGACAGCGCGATTAGTAAACGTCAGAGGTACGGTGGGGAGAGGGTTACTGTCGTAGAGGACGAGAGAAAGGAGGCGTCGGAAAAACGGAAGAGAAGCAGGAGTGGATCCAGACGGCGTGACGAAGATAGAAAACGTAGAAGACGCTCCCAAGAGGTTATGTCGTCACCTCGAGGCCGATTTAGAGAAATCAGAACTGATGGTCGATACTGTGGTGAAAGAGACAAGGATGAGAAAATTTCCAATGCCCTGCAGCAAAGAATCGACCGTCTCAAAGAGGAAATTGAGCAGGCTAAAATGGAGTTAGTAACGGATAAGAGAGCTTTTCATAGCAGATCAACGTCCATGGAGAAAAATAACTCATACAATAGAAGCTGCCGAAGTAAATCAAGATCTTTAGAGTTTGAAGGTAATTCATTTTCCAATCATCGTGGCGCATCAGACTCCTTCGTACATGGTGCCGAATCCCATCCTCAGCCATCCATGAATCAGTTTCACCCTCCATCTGGAGACAGGTAATAAGCATGTGTGAAATCATGTCCTAGTGTTCCGATTTAATAAAGTTACTTCTGTTTTTGTTATTTTTTTGATGTTGTGCATTCTCATCTTTATCTCATTCACCAGTGTCAACCATTTATAATTATATTATATATGTTTAGGCAATTTATTATAGGTCTGAGTCATACCATAAGAGGACCAAAGCAGGGTTGGATATTTTCATTATGAATATAGTTTGTTAGTACTATGGTATTTATTTTGCAAAGTTCATGCCTGAAGCATACTTTATGACTAATACTATACTGTTCTTGCACATTCAAGTAATCTGTGAAAAAGTTTGCATTCAGACAGATTGTACACTGTACAGTACACATACACGAATTGGTTCATATAGATTTCTGTAAAACCTGCTCATTGGTGGCTTTAAAAGTGTTAATCATAAATCAATAGACCAAGTCTTCAGTTCTTTTTCTCATAAAATTATGAATAAATTTCCAGTAGCAATTGGCAGGGTCTTAACTTTGCTGTATCTTACACTATTATATATGAATAACATATGACTTATCAAATTCTTATATAACAAAATTACACTTTATAATCGTAATAATGAGCTTAATGTTATGAAAAGAATTGATTTGAAGAGGCATTTTTCTCATGATAGAAAACTTCAGAGAAAGTTGACATCTAGTGACGTATATAGGCATAAAGTGGTAAAGTGAACTTATCATCGTGATAAAGTGGTGCATTTGTATGTAAAAATGCTTTTGAAGAATCATAGAGTCATTAAGTTTTAGCCTCTTGGCTTGGTATGATGGGATAGTGGCCCATTTACCCGGTAATCTCTTGCCACCTATTCTTTAGCCAATCGGACATCTGATGTGCTTATTTACGCCTGGGCTCACTGGGTGAGTACTTGGGCCATTGACCACCAAACCGTATTGGATGAGGCATGTACGTTGTATATAATTTTGGAGAAGCCGTCTTTCTATTATAGCAAAAGTTAATAGCTTTTTCAATGTTTTTATTAGTTATACGAATAATGTAAGATGTTTTGGTTGATTTGATTGCCTTATTCAGATATTCTCGGAAGAAACGAAGAAGTCGTGCAAGGTCAAGGTCATTGGAACTTCACTGGCCGACCAATCCACGCCATCCATCGGCACAGCTTTTTAATAAAGAGCGGTCTTTGAGCCCTTTGAGCATGCTGATTGCTTCTGAATGCTTCCAGACTGGTGGGGTCAGACCCGTGCCTTGCCGTCCGAAACATCTGAGAACAGATCTGAAAGAAACCTCTTTCGCTCAGTACATAGGACAAGAACGCCTTGCTGGACGGTAGCTGATCTGAATGTTTTCTTTATCTAAGTTTGTGGTTTTGTTCATGTTATTTATCACTGCAGTTATATCTTGACGCTAGGAGTTCTAGTGAAGAATTTCTTCCATTTCTCATTTCTTGTGCAGTGCACTGATGGCGAAACAGGCAAACGGCATCCTCAGTTCTAGTTCACAGGATAAATCACTCGGTGACTTTGAGGTGGTTGCTTCGATTGGTAAAGGATCCTATGGTCAGATGTACAAAGCTATCGACAGAAGCAAAGGTAACTTTAAAGTTTAATTGTGATCAGATGAAATACTGTGATCATTGCTTGAATTTATTCAGCTATGTGCGTGTCAATTTGCCATGAGTGTTTGAATTTCATGTAGTTTTAATTTGTAGATGTTGTTCGTTGCTTATTTATAACTAGTTGATGAATGTATGTTATTAGTAAAATATTGTATTTTGTGGCTTTTGTATTAATGATTACTGATCTATTGTTGCATGTTTAAGAAACATTGAAGGCGCTGAAGAAACTGACAACAGACAATGTTAATAACGGACTGCCTTCTTCTGCACTCCAAGAACTAAGGCTTCTGAGTCGGATTGAACATCCAAACATCACGAAGCTCCTTGAAATTATTACGGATGCTCGGGATAAAAATGGAATGAAATCAGGTTCGTGCGTAATAAATTTGCAGGATCAACATTTATTTGACCCTTTAAACAGAATAGTTTTGATCTGCTTTTTAAAATTAATCAGTGTCCATTAAGCATCAGAACAGTTGGTGCGATCCATTTCTTTAAACCTTTTGAGGTGGGTATCAGTTGAAATTGACATATGGAAGTTGAAAACTGCCAACATAATTAGATGTTGATCTGAAATTGCTGGCCTAATAACTGACAGATGCTTTATTTTCTAGGGTACAGATGCCATTTAAATTCTTTTTACAAGTGTATCATATTATTGCAAATGCAACCAGCATTATCCCATGGATGTGGCTCTCATACTTATCATTATGTGGATGTGTGATGTTTCACTCTTTAGGATTATCAATAATTAATGACATTATGATCAATGTACTGTTAAATGTGATAAATATTTGTTAAAATTACCAAAAATGTTGCATCATAATGTTTGATGTAATGTTAATGTGATTAATATTTGTTTAGAAGGAAGGGTGCAGACTATTATCCCAATATCCTCATTTCCTGACATGGGTATTTTTGGAGAGGTCATGTGCTTAAAAAGGTCATCACTGTTCTTTGTGCTTTTTTGCATCTTTAACACCCTAAAATTAGTCAGACAAGCAAAAAAAGTCATCACTGCTGGTAGTTTTTTATGCTTTGCTGCTTCTTTAACGTCCTGAAAAGTCTGACAAGCCAATGTGTTTTATGTGGAGAAATTAGGACAGGAGTCTCCAAAGTTTTTCTGCCGTGGCCACGTTAGCTTTGATGTTATTATTCTTTACAGCTGCATTCTATTTTGTCTACGATTACATGAACCATGACCTGAAGCGTCTTCTGCAGTCGAAGGCATTTCAGCTGAAGATAAATGATTTTGCGTGGCTTATAAGGCAGCTGTTTAGCGCTCTCAGCTACTGTCATCAGATTGGCCTCGTGCATTGTGATGTCAAGCCGTCGAATATCTTGATCAACAATCGGTACGCATATCTAAACGCTCAGAGAATTAAATGTATGCACATTTTTAATTAAGCAGATATAGCTGCTATTAATCAAAGGGAAAATGAATGTTGTAAGAAGCCCAGTGTTAAATATCAAATATAGTGCCATGTCAGTTTACCGTGGTGAACCTTGTTTCACTGTTTCGTTTGTTAATATGACTGCAAAGTTGCTGTATATTTATATTTGATAAATGGCAACTGCATGATGAATGTACATTATTAAGTAAATTTATCATACAGTAAAATTTTTATTAGCAATGAATTAAATAATGCCTCAAATCTAAATAAATTTTGAATGATTTAATGTGTCTAGTTTAAGTATATCAGTGGTTTTTATTTATACTTTAATTGTAAATGAGACACAAGCCATAAATAATTAAGCTTCATCAGCAACTACAGTAAGTTAGAATTGTTTTACTGTGAACTGTGGTAATGCATCATGCATCTTTCAACATTTAAAGGCATGCAATGAAAGATATTTGCAACGTGTGACCCTACCATCTCTTGTGATTGGTAATGTTGCAGAGGGGACTTGAAGCTTTCCCAGTTTAGTTTTGCTTGCTTGTACGATGCCAAAGTCAACTCTTCCGTTTCCTCCTTGAATTCGAGTAGAAGAGCTCCACTGTGGTATCGTGCACCTGAGTTACTTTTAGGCGACAAAGTATTGAAGCCTGCAGCGGACATCTGGAGCTGTGGGTGGGTATTTTGCTTCTTTAACCCTTTTCCCGGTTGCCCTGAGAATGCTCATCCATTTTACGTTACGTTACAAATAAATGAACGGGTATATGGTTAAGATTTGCTTCCCTGTGTTTGTGTGTTGTTTCTTGATTTATCCTCTACCTTTTATTGATTCTATTTAGAAATATTTTGCTTTATAAGTAGAGGTTTGAAATGGTGATACCGTGCTACATGAATGTTGGTTATCGACATGTTTGCAGAGTGAGATGGGTGAATAATAAATATAAAGATCGCTTACAGAAAGTTTATTGAATTTTGAGCATGAGCCATTTTGTTATTTTGGTGCCCAATATCAGACTTGAATTAAGAGGAAGTTGAGAACTTATGAATTTTGGTAAATTGTAGAAATTTAGGATGGTCTCAAAATGGCTATCAGATGGATAATACAATTAAATAATCATATTAAAAATCCTTTGAATATGCATTGTGTTAGTTGCTGCATGCAATAGTCAAATCTCTCTCTCTCTCTCCCTCCCTCCCACTTTGTCTTTCACATAGGCGTGCAGCTTTTTCTATCATGCCCAATTTTGCTTTTGAGTGCTTGGATATTGTCATTACCGGTAATATTTGCTTTCTGTTTTTCTAGATATTTTATGTTGTTCCCTCGATAATTTTAATTGGTTGGTCTTTTTTATGCCAAATAAACATATTTGCTTGTTATACTTTTGTTTTATGAATTCTTTTGTTTCTGTTGATTTTCCATGAATGGGAGTTATCCAGCCATTTTGTGTTTCCTAGATGCATTATTGGGGAGATGTTTTCAAGGAAACCTGTATTCCTAGGAAGCGATGAAGAAAACCAGATGGAAGTGATAAGCAAAGTTTGTGGATCACCTGATCCTTCTAACTGGCCGGATGTTGCCAGCTTGCCTATGTATTCCATCATTAAAAAATATGGAGAATACCCTCGTTTGTTTCACGATGCCTTTCATTAGTAAGTAACATTTAAAATTTACTGCATCCCGGATCTTATGAATAGTTCTTTAAATATTTTAGCAGTTTGTTTGTCTGTGCATATAATCTTGGTTTGTATTGCATCTAGTGTAATGCTGTTAACAGTTGTGCCTTTAATTATATTATCATTTCATGTTTAGTAAGCTCTTAGGAGTTCTTCAAGTTAATACTTCTATGCAAACATTTCTAGCATACAGTTTTGACGTGAAAATTAGTGCTTAAGACCTGTGATAGAGAGGCTGTCTTCTGAATGTGCACATCTGTAATTAAATGTTTAAATTGTTGCTTTAGCTTTTATGCTTGTTATATTTTTCAGTATGCCATACATGGCCAGGAATTTACTTGACAAACTGCTTGTTATGAATCCTCAGAAACGTTTAACCGCTGAAGAGTCCCTCGGATCAGATTGGTTGAAAAACGCTGAATTTCCCGAGATGTTGCCCATGACGTAAGTTTTCAAGGACATCATTAGTAATTTTAGTTTCGTGCATTTATTTTAAATAAGCGTGGGGACTGTGCTTGGCAACGATATATGATGATGCATGTCTTGGGGTTTAAAACTTCAGACTACAAAATTCAGTCACTTTTATATAGAGCTACTTTGTTGGTTAAATTTTTTTGCGAGTGAATGCATCTATATGATCATTTGTATTGTTTTAGGTTGGTGCAGTTGAGTGACTGCCATTTGTTAATGTCTGCAAAATTATCAACAGAGAGCGAGTTGCGGAGTCCTTCTTTGAAGACGAAGGCTCCTGTTTCAGGCTATGCAGACCAGAGATTGATTGGCACTTCTGGAAAAACAGTTTGCAATCAGTTTGTTGCAGAAGGTAAAATAATTTTTAAAATTTATCTTTTTATCTTTTTTGTAGTATATATTACTGGCTTAACATGTTTTAATAAGATATTTGACCAAGTAGCTTCTTTCCTATTTTTCTTTCAATAAATAATTAGCTTTAATTTGTTCAGATGCAATTCATATAATATGTAGGTAATTACAGTACTGAAAATGTATCTCAAATGTTTGGACACTATCTGGATTTTATTTGATTATATCTCAAAATACACTGTAGTCTCTAAATTCTGCCTTGATGAATAGCATGAGATTGTTCTGTGGTCTGAAAAGGTGATTGGGAACTAATCTATAATTCAGTTTCTGCAAGTCAATAAATTTGTAATGGGTACCGGTAAACTTTTAGTGATGAATGATAGCTGAGTGTGAAATGCAGCAAATTTTCACACATTTTACGCTCCCCAATACATAATGTATAATGTCCGTACGGGCGCTGAGCCTATGGAGTGTACCTTTAATGCATAATGTGAACCCACAGTAGCTTTAGGGTTGTATTGCCATAATTATTGCCATAGTGACTATGCCACGTTTGTGAGAGAAGGATGTAATGCACAAGTTTTAACCATAGAAATGCTTTAAGTGCATTGTAAATGGGAAAAGAAGCATAATGAGAAATGAATTGAAATTTGTTAACCATTTGCCAAAATGTTTGTTTTCAAAGCCAATTAATTTATTTTCAAAAGTCTAAAAGTTCACCTTCCATTCAGTCCTTTTCACCAATCGCTTACTGGGTCCTGTTCTTTCTGACTCTGCATATCAGTGATCTAAATTGAATAATATACAGATCACAAATCTCATGAATCAAGCTTGATTGTTGGGTTATAACCTTATTAACTGTATGTTTATGATTGTATTAACAACTTTATTTCATTAGACTATCAAGATATGATAGCAGGTCACCATTTGCAACTGATAAAATATCTGTATATTATGGTAATTTAGCCGATAGGTATTTTGAGTTTCAATTGAAACATGAGGGCAATTGATAAAAAATTGTGATAATTAATAAGTCGTTGCACTTGATGTAATAAAGAATTTACATGAAATCCCAGTCTCATTTTAAAACTTGTAAATTAATTAGACTTTTACATGCTTGAAATGTCTAAAGAGGCTTCAACTCACGTTGACTGTCTGTTGTAGTGACTGTTATTATATTATTAGGGGACTGAACCTGCAATTTTCAACCATTTGAATCTTTTGAATGCATTATTTTCACCTTAACAAATTCTGTGTAAATTAAAATAAAGCCCTATAATGCAGTTCTCTGTGGCATAAATGAAGGTGTCTTGTACTGGGATGATACTGCACAGCCGAACTGCATGACCAAAGAGTGCCATACAACGGCACGTGATGATATCGGGCATTGATGTTAGTCCTTTGTAGGAGATGATGATGTAACTTGCAGTGAAGTCAAACCAGGCAGTGACTGGTATTGATAGCACAGGTGGAAGACTTGTGTAAGTGTTGGAGATTGCATTCTAGTAGCGTCGGTTTTTTGGAATCACAGTGCGTGATGGGATGAACTTGTGTCTGGGGTACTGTAGATGTGACTTAGGCTACATATTTGTTGAAGTGATCACACGACAGAAGCTGCCAGACAGATCATGAGGCTTACATCGGAAGTGCTTTTGCTGCTGGAGCTCCGGATACTGCTCAAATAGGTGAAGTGGGTGACATTTTCTACTTCGTGCCCAGGGATAATGGAGCCGCTGATATCGGCTGCAGAACTCAGAGTTTTGCAATTTGGTCTTTGATGTGTGTAGGCCTGGGTGGAAGGCTTCAAAAGAGGCCTCAACCTAAGGAGGGATTTGTTGTGGATGTATCCAACAGTGTGACGTCGGCATTATCGAGGTCACTGAGGCCATGCTCCAGCAGTTGGATTCTATGGTGGTTGGACATTTTTTCTATGATCCAATCCCTGACTCTGCAGAACAAGTCAGGCACTATGGTGTGACCCTGCTGGACGCCCGTAGTCCGTAGTTGTTGTGAGGGTTTTGGAGAAGGCACCGTTCATACTTGTTCTTACATCGGTTGCTTCTTTGAGGTCCTTTATTGGATGGGGTAAGAATTTTTGGACTTCAATGTTTCTCATGGCCTGCCACTGTGCTTTTGATGGTTGATTGGATTGAATGCTGCCTTGATGTCCACCTGTACGTCCTGTAGTGGCCAGTTGAATTCGTGATGGAGCCTGAGAGCCAGGATCGTGTCCATGGCGGATCTACTTCCAGTGAATCTGGATTGCTGGGGTCAGCAACAGGATGTTAGCAGATTCAAAAGTGCTTGTAGAATGTGAGCGAATACTTACAGTAACGTGATGTGTTTTGCCTCGAGTATTTGTTTCTTAGACCTTTGCCTTTATAATAAGGCGAATGTCAATTTACATTTCTATCGAGACCTTGCCTTAAAGACTATAATCACTGGAAAAGGTTGCAGAGAGTTGAGTTCACTTGGGCAATTGCACATTTTAGCCTCTCTTGTGAAAATCCACCTGGACCCACACCACAACCATCTCTCAGCTTCTGGGTAGCCATACCAACTTCTGCTATGGTTGGGATGTTATTCGACATGTTTAGGCCATATACATACTAGAACAGTATAATGTTACAGGTGTATAATTTATTATGTTTTTAGCAGATATCATTCAGTTAGTAACAAGGTTATATAGTCAGATTGTGCAGACAGGTGGACATTTTTTAAAAAGTTGTAGTGTTTACAGATAAGAAGCAATGCAGTATGTAATGACACTCACTATTCCACTATTCGTCCTTCCAAACTTCATGAGATTACCTCTTTTGTCTACCTTCAAGGTAATGTTTCACAGATTGATTTGTATGGTTGTTCCTGGATTTCTCCTGAAAGGGATATATATCAACTGTTTGAATCTTCATAGGTAGAAGGCAGAACCGGATACCTTACTGTTCATATGTATTTCATCAAATGTGAGAGGTCAGAGCCTCCACTTGTGTGTCTCGAGGAACCATGATGCTTTGTTTTGGTCAGTAATAGGAGACATGTACAGTATGTGCCAGTTGAACAGTTGGAGTTGAACTGAATTTTCTTTCTAGTGATCAGTGGTTATCCTGTTCTGGTTAAAGAATTCCACTGTTTTAAGATTTTACCTGTGCTGCTGTATTTGCAAGAAGAAATTTCAGACAACAGGCTGCCTCTGGACCAATTCTAGAATTTTGGTAGTAGTGGTGCAGATATGACATCACCAGAATATGTTTTGAGACAGTTTTTGCAAGTTTTTAGGAACAATCTATTAACATGGATGTATTTCTCAAAATGTTATTGCTTAATTATGGTTTTAGCTAATTTAGGACCTTTCTTTCAGTTAGATAATGATGGTTTTCGTTAGTCTGATTTTCCTGATATTGGTGGCATTGTAGATTTCTCTGATAAGTTTGCAGTAAAAAGCTATTCAGAAAACCCATATTTCCAAGAAGCTGAAACACACCAGAAACCTTTGGTTAGTGGTTTGGGTAGAGAGTTCCACAAAGTGCCTGAGTTGGCTGTTTGTGAGGAGCCAAGGAGTAGATTATGTCCAGCATCTGAAGAACCTAACCGATGTGCTTTTAAGCCGCTTCTATTAAATTATGACCATCTGCATTCCAATTTGAGATCTGACATTTTGAACCAGCAGATTCAACCTGATACATCTTCTTATGGTCGAATGGAAACTTTGTCAAGGTATTCTGATCGAGACGATCGATCGCGGATAGGAAGCGATACAAGGTCATTTGAAAGTAACCCATTGTGTGGAACAGAATTTAGTCCAGAACCTTTTGAAATCCCATCAGCTTCTTCTAACATTGAGGCAACACAAACTGATATCCAAGACGAATGTGCCTACTCGGCAGCGGTTGCAGACTTGGAACGACTGAACGTGTTAGGTAGGCAACTTGAAATGATTGGAAAAGATAAATGTCGCGTTTCTGATACGTCAAAAAAAGAAGAATCACCTGAAGCCACTCGAATTAATCTGAAGACTTCTGGCACAGAATTTACGAGTCCTGTAGATGTGGATTGCCCCTGGAATCATAAAACTCCTTACCGAAATGAAGGTGTTTCCGCCAACATGGCAGCCAGAAAAGAAGCGTGTCAGCCTTGGGTTGGAACCGAAAGGAGTTTTAGAAGTCGACCTGAACTAAAATCTGATGCGTTGCTTTTCCAGTCACCGCATGTAGGAAACTCAACAGAAGACAATTACACCAAAAGTTGGGACTACGAAGACTTGCATGCTGGAGAAAGGTCTGTATTGTCATCTAACTCAAGACAGCAACCCGTCACTATGGCTGCTCATCGTACAAACGACTACAGCAGTACGGTCCTAAATCCACCTCAACGTTCTTCCTTTCAGGTGTCTAACTATGGCACCGCCAACATGTCTGAAGAAACATTTGAACATGCCAGTCACAGGTATGGCAGCCAGTTTTTGCCACCAAACTCGGCAGGTTTTGCAAAAGGAATGCAAGGTACGAGGTTATTATATGGAAATGAAATGTTTTCAAAGACAAGAAATATGCCAAACAGACATTGTGCAGATGATCTCGGTGCTGACATAGATTTTCAAATGAAGCCTTCCAGAACTTCAAGTCTACAGGCTGAAGAATCACAGAAAGATTCAACTATTGAATGGAGGAAGCCGCAGTCAAGGTTTTAACAGCGTGCAGAAAAACAGTAATTACATAGGAGTAGCCTACGCTAGGCTTGAAGAGCATGTCTTGCCGAGCGTTTCTCACGGACACGGTAATGCTTGTAATTTTAACTTTTGGACACATTTCAGCAAGGTTAAACTAAATATTTATGGCAATGCAATACTTTCTGTTCAAGTAAAATGTGTATTGTGTTGAAATAATCTTTTGGGAAGGCAAGGGCAAGTCTTGTTTAGTGATCAGATGGCTAAACTAAATTACTTTTAACTAGAGTTTATGGTTGGCGTTGGTAAAAGAGCTACTTTTTGCAACAAGTAGCATTTGCAGCTGCTACAGATTGTTACAAAATTTCTATAATACTTTAGATACTTGAATTACTTTTAATATATGTACAGTATTGTTACTTTGAGTTATATGTAAAATCTGTTAAAAATGCATGCCTGGCATATGTGTGAGAACAGATATGAACATGAATAAGGTCAACTTCTATATCTGTCAAAATTGATTTGTTTCTTTTTGGGTACATTTGTACATGTATAAAGTTACTAGTGCTCATATTTTTGTCATGTTTGGCAAAGTTACCGGTTTATTTATAAAATAACTGCCTTTCCAAATTTAATAGAATTCATTGATGCTTATAAGATGGGAATTATATTTGGAAAATTTAAACTTGTCTAATGGTACCATTAGATAGGTATCCAGAGAAAGATCACTGCTTAATCTGATTTTGTAGCTGTGTCTCAATAATAATGTTCTCTAGCTGTGCACCTTGGTCCATACAGCACGAAGGTCACAGGATGTTGCTAAATGTAGCACAAGTATTTGGCAAACATCCTGTTGGCCTTCTGTACCCCAAGAGGAAGTCCATTTGATCAGCAGTTGCTTCTTCATTGGTGAAAAGGCAGACTTTGTTCTGATCTGTACATTCCTGCTGTTCTAAAGCACCGTTCACCCGGATCACGCCGACCAAGAGCTTCATCGTGTCTCCAATTCAATCTTCGAGGAAAGGAACTTTTAAAATACTGTGTAAACAATAAGGATTGCATTTTAGAGTATTGTTTCATTTGTTTCTAAGAGAATGAAAGTACAATAAAGATAATAACTGCCTGAAGTAAGATGGTGCATTCTTTGTGTGATAGCAAGGCTAAAAGAAGTACAGGTGAAGACGTGAACATTGTAAGTAGGACGTTGTTATATCACAAAGTGAACAAATATAAAGCAAAAATGGAAAAATACCGTGGTAAAATGTGGTACTTCTTTCAGCAGTGGTTTTATTTGTTGATAGATTTAATGTATTTTGCATTAGCATCATTAAAACGTTTTGGCACTATTAGTTTCATACTATTGATTATTCCATAGGACCTGCATTTCTGTTTGTCAGACATGAAAAAATTACATTGATAGTAAAGAGTTGTGTATAAATATTGTATTATTGCACCAACATTCAAATTTAAAAACCTCGAATACCAGTACACAGAGGACCGAAAAACTTGTTTCTGATACCTTCCCGATATTCATCCTGGTCAGCTTGTGCATTTGTCATGGTTACTGGTAAATTTATTTTCTACAGCTGGGTGCCCTTAACGATGTCAGATGTACCTAGTGTATTGATAGCCAAAAGTTTCTGAGTCTGAGCCTGGATGCAAACCCCGAGGTCTGAGAACCAACTCAGTTTGGTTTACCAGCAATAATAGCCACAACAAATATAAATTTCTGATGAACTGTTGTAAGAGAAATTTTATTTCGTAATTAAAATACATGTGTATTGATATTAAAGTCGGTCAACGAAGAAATTACATCTGCAAATCCATATGCACAAAAAACACCATAAATCAGGGGTGGCCAACCGGTGGGCTGCATGTGGACCTCAGGGCATCTTTCCAAATAAATTAATTGGTCCCCTTTACAGTATATGCACAATATCAAGTCACTAGTAAGACTTTTAGTTCCTGTGCTTAATTTAGTAAAAATATTAACTAACTTTAAACTGCTGTTCAATTATTATAGGTGTTACTAGTTACTACCATTAAGTGATTGCAGTGACTGTATCTACTGTTGTAAACAATGCTGTGCAAAGGGGCACCAAAAAACAGCCCTCCCTATGCTGGTCAAAATTTATAATGGCCCGCTTGTAGCAAAAGATTGGCCATCCTTGCCATAAACGATGTTAGTACCTCTTGGTGAGTAGTATATCTAAACAGAAGTCTTAAAACTATGGACCAAGGACACATTTGCTGCTTAAATAAATCTTGGTCATAACATTTTAATTCTGTGTACATGTAATCCATCATATGTACAGCTTCACTATTACAATTTAAAAGCAGTAAAGAATAATTACTTGTAGCAGAAAGCTAATCATTTTTATTTAGGCATGTTATCTATAACAGTTTAGGTAAGCTATACAATAAAGTCACAGGTAATTCAAAAGACTGCAAAATAATTCAGAAAATATTTCAGAAACTATAAGAAAATGCAACACAACAAACATTGATCCTTATTTCTTTCAAAACTTCAGTGTGCTGCAAAGGATATCAAATGCAATTGGATGATGAAACAAATCAATTGTTGAAAACCAAAAATTTAAATCATTTTTATAAGCTAAATTTCATAATTTAATATCAATCTTTAAAACTTTTCTTGTTAAACCAGTATTGTTTTAAAGTCTTAAAACAATTAGTACCATCACATAATATGTTTGACAGGTGTGATTTGGTGAAAATGCTGCACAAGAAAGGTCGAGTTTAACAAAAAAAAGTCTGAGGGGTTATCTGCTACCTAGGTAGAGGCATGACCTCTAGCCCTTTTTTCTTCTGCTCTGAATCTGGTGTCCTGCGAGTCCACTGCCAGATCTGGTGATCTGTTCCAATGCATGGCTCCATTGACAAACTCTTTTGGTCCTTTGCAAGTGTTAGGCACAGGTTGGTACTTTTCTGTTGTAAGGTATTGTCCTACAAACAATTACATTTACAGTGTAGTAACATTAATTACCAGCAGTGCTTTTTTTCTAGGAAAAAAGGTTTGGGAACTCGTTTCCAGGGCCGTCATTGAAAGAAATTCCGGGCCCCTGGGCAGAACAGTGACAGGCCCCTAAAAAGTTTTGACACTTTCTAGTGGTGATGACCCTCTTTTAGTCATCTAGTGTAAAAAAGTGGTAATGACCTTTTTTGCTCATCAACAAAAACAAGTGTGGGAATGTCGTACCTGTACTTTCCAAATGAATTATTACATATCCATAATTATATATACAATCTGGCAACAAAGGTGTGGGAATGCTGTTCCCGTGTGTTCCCACCAGTGGCGGCTCTAGGATTTGGCAAGTGGGGGGGCCGTTGGGGGGCAACTTCTAATCATGGGGGCCAACCATTTGTTGTTTAATGTATGTAGCATTAAGTATAGGGTCCCAACTGGGGGGGCCAGGCTCTCAATAGGGGGGCACGGGCCCCTCTGGCCCCCCCGGTGGAGCCGCCACTGGTTCCCACTGAAAAAAGCCCTAATTACCAATAATTGCTTAAGGGATCATCCATATAGGCCATACAGTATGCAAAAAGGGCATATTTTCAACCCCTCCCCGTTGCACACACAGTGCATACGCAAAATCTCCAAAATCCAACCCGCTCCCCTCAGTGTGTATGTACTATATGGATGGACCTAAGGTTAATAGACTTGCTAGTATTAAAATTTTTAATAGTCTGCATAGGAAGTTGTGAGTATCTAGCATTCAGACTTTACATGCAGTCAGAAGTTAATGACGCCACTGAAAACAAATGCAAACGGTGAATTTTGACTCACAAATTGTTTATCTGTTTAAAGAGTTTATTTTGAAAAGGAAACATCAACTAAAGTTATCCGTGAATGAAGCCCCAATCAAAGCGCAGAAACAGTAACTGGAACAGTTATAATTCATATCTATGCAAATAATATAGGATACGAAAAGGATGAGAACAAATCATTATACGAAGCCTGCTTTCCCAATTATTAGCTTATAATGTGAAAATACAAGGTTCAAAATCACAACAAATGCATGTAAGGGACCATCCATAAATGATGTAATGTGATTTTTTTGGCAGTTTTTTTACTCCCCCTCATCACACGTCACAAAAAGACCTGCATCAAATGTAACTTCACACCGTGTTAACCCTCCTCATCTTTCTAATGTCAAATTTAATGTTTCAAATCACTTATTTCTTGAATGAAGCAGACATTGAAATGAATTCATTTAAAAATATAATTTCTATAGTTAAAACAATATGCAGAAACTTTTCCAAATTCTTTAAAAAATAAAATATAATAAGTATAAAATCACCTAATAGTATTGCAGATTACTAAGCAAAACAAACAATAATTTTTGCTAATTACAATTTTCATAACATTGCTTCCTTTTTCTAACTGTTTCCAATAGAGTTCTCTGAACCCCTGCTTTACCCATTTACAGTATTCATTTTCTTTGCTTCCGAGATAAGATCATTAAATTAGAAATAGTTGATTAAATTTAGACAAGGATCTAATTTGTCTTGTTGCTCTAGGTCCCAGGCAAAGCATTCCAGATTTTAGAACTGGAAATTATGTGTCACAATGATGCATGTCTTATGTTATTGAATAATGAAGTTGTTTTACTGCAAAAATGGTGTGAATAGACTTTAAAACAAAAAAAATTATACCTGAAAGTAGGCCGGTAGAAGCATATTTTTATTTTAAACTTGAAAATGGCCAATTAATTATATTGTGTGAATGTTGTGAACTTTGAGAAGCTTCAGAAGAGTGAAAATAGATTAGTATGCACAGGAATAGATGAAGACTTGTCATCAGCATGATCTAGATGAAAGCCATAGAAAGACACCATAATGTCCGAGTTTCATGAGCATAGTATGGTCAGGAGTATTACGGCCATTGATGGTTAATTACTAGAAATCATTTTTGAAACTTGCCATATTGTAAGACCACAGTTGATTTCCCTGCAATCCATGGCAACTATATATCATTGCATGTTGTCCTGCATAGTCGAAACATCCCTCATCTCGTCTTATTTCATTCGTCTTGCTCAGGTACCACATCTATGAAAGAGAACAAGTATATGTGAATGCCTTTTTCTCTCATCACAAGTATCCAGTCTAAGTGTTTCAAACCATGCATGTATAAAAGTGAAGAGCATCCTGAACACTGATAAGGTTCTATGCCTATGTCAAAAGCCTATGTATGCCCCATAGATAAACCTGTTGCTCTTACTCAACCTGAGACTTGAGTGATAGAGTACCTGGTTTTGAGAACCTTGGTAACACGTGGCTGCAGCTATTCGAGGATTGTCGTTTGTATGAGAAGTTGCTGCATCAAGGCATATAGAGCGGCCACCAATCAGTTTTTTGCTACGAATCTAAATATTAAAATGCATAAATACAGTACCTGCTGTAACTTCATACATGCATTTCAATTAAAATAAAAAGGTCTCAGTTACTTAAATGGATTAGATTCAACAAAACTGGAGTTAAGACAACATAATCTTAGAGCAGCTGAACTACTGAGACTATCTCAGCATGAATACAGATACATGCATTAGAATTCTCTGACAACTTGGAAAGCAAAGATTTTTTATCTTCAAATTTGTAGAACTAGATTCAAACACGTTTATGAATATCACCAGATGGCTTCACTTAAGTTACTTATTTTACCTGTCCTGCAGCATACGTTTCTCCTGGAATAAATAATTCTGGATAGATGTTGGTCAAATACCAATCAAAAGATTTGCACTGAAGCTTCTCGCGTAATTTCCTACGTGGCGCTATATCGCCATAATCACCCTGCATAAGTACAATGGAAAAGAAATCAAAAGGAAATCCAAAAGGATTCACAAAATACAAGACAGTTTCCAATGCATGAATTATATCGTGTTATCTACCTTCGTAAAGATAACTGGATGTAAACATTTGAAACCTGTAAACACTAAACATTCAAGAATACGCATAATATCGTCGCATATACATACATACATACATACACAAACATATATGTATACCTATATACAAGATTTAGAAAACTCTGTAGTTTTTAGTCTATCACATAGATCTAACCAAGTTGGAACTGGTTTTTTCAAAGTAGTATTTGCTGTATTCGTCCATCCAAACCAAAGCCAATCGCACAGAGTTCTTGCGCAAAGCATTCGACACGGACCATTTGTAAGGGCTGCGACTTCGAAAGATGTGACCCACATGGGAACACAGAACTATTTCAAGTCTGCCTCCACACATCCAAACCTATAGTACAATTATAATTTTTACACTTTTATTGTATTTATCTGTTGAAAAACATTCCAGTAAATTATACAGTGTTGGTCTGTTCCAATTCTCTTAAATGAGTAAGCAAACTGAATGCCTTATTGCAAAAATTAGTTGAAAATGATAATTTACAGTCACGAACATATTGAGAACTTACCCTGAAAGAAAGTTCGAGGTTTTCTCCTCCCCAGATCTCCATTCCAGAATCATAACTTCCGAGGTATTCAAAGTATTCTCGGCTGATAGAAAACAATCCACCAGCCATTGTTGGGCTCCTGCGTTTTCAAATAAAACAAACCTATGTGCTGGAACATATTGAAATTATATTTCAACATACTGAAATTATTTCAAGAGATTTGTATCACATGTCATGCATACTGATAAAACTAGAGAACTTCCTTAATAATGATCTGAATACATCTCATGAACCATAATAGTTACTAATGATATTTAAGGTCAGCCACATGACAGCAACATCTTAAATTTTCACTCTCTGAAAAACTTTAAATTTGCACATCAAGTAAATTTCAAAAGTCCAATACACAGTTGCAAATCACCAAGCAGCTATTCTTCTTCATGTTAACCCCTTAACCGTGTATTTAACTGTAACTCAATGTAAAAGGGACAGATATATCCGGGATCCCCAGTTAAGGGGTTAATTAATTTCTGCCAATGAATAACAGCTTACTCAAGGGGTTCCACTTCACTTTTTCGCTTGCTCATAACTCGCTCTGGGATCCCATGCCAGTTGAATTGCAGATTCCAGTCAAATCCTCCTAAGTTAGTTGCACGTGCACTGCCATACTTGTACTGTAGCGTGTTGTCGTCGACAACGTCAATAACAGGTGTTACAACATTGGACTTGTTTGCAGCAATACGATCAAGTAGTGGTTCAAGCCATCCTGTTATATAGTCAATAAACAATTTACATTCAACACAAGCCATCCTCCCCTATACAGTCAAGAAACTATTTACAATCAGTGCAATATTAAACCATTGGGGAAATGCTGCATGTTGCATTCAATGTTCCCTCTAAATTGCACTAGCGCACAGATTTCAAGCTCATGGTGCATAGATTTTTACCTGAGCGCAGAAGCAGGTAATATGGTAAAATCTGTGTTATTGACGATTACAATAAAAACCAAGGGAAACGTAGGCAACCAAGCACTGCTGTTGTAGACCTTGTAGGAACTTTTAACGCAGCGCTATAACAACACGAAACTCTTCAATTAGAAACCTGCAAAACCACTTCCTATCAATTAGTTGATTCTTTTAATCCTGTTTATTAGTGTGTGACGTTGCCATCTCGTTATCACAGGCGGTGATCGTGGAGTAGAGCAGGGCTACTCAAAAGGCTTCCTGAATGGACCGTGCTGAGGTCCAAAAAATTTTGTGTTTAGCAAATTATTACTAACGAATTTCATAATTCATACATTGCACTGAAATAGCTTTGCCTTCTTGTTTCTCAATGACTGATCTCTGAAATGACCTGGTCTTCTGCAGATGGATTTCAAGTACACCATCAATTGATGCCTTAGAGTATTAGAAATGGTGCTATAAAAGTTCATAGTAATAATAATAATAATTATTATTATTATGCTGCATATGCTATAAAGGATATTAATTCTGCTAAGACTTCAGAGTTGAAGCAGTAAAACTGATTCATTTTTTATTGTAATGTTCTTATTCTAATTACTATAACACATACACGTATTAAGACAAGGTCTATATATAAATATGTGGAATTTGTTTGCCAAGGTGTTGATGTCAATTAACTTGATCCTTTTGGCTCAGACGTCAGTCTTGTCTTGGTAAAAATTTCCGGAATGCCACGCAAACAATTTGAGTTTGAGTAGCCCTGGGGTAAAGTAATCATTTCAAATGGATTTGGTTGATGGAGCTTTCTGTCTTAACCAAATGCGAATGTATACAACTGAGTGAAATCTTTGAACATCTAACTTGTAACTTGCAGTTTTCTTTTAATTAATTATAATTATCATACAATTACTAAACTCTGCCTTAGGGTAATCCTAAAGACTGGACGTACCATTACATGCAATGATACGAATGTGATCTAAATGTGCAGCAAAATAACAGTAAAATCATTGCAAGATATAAAAGCTAACTCAGTAAACGAGAGAAGCTGAAATCTAAAAAGAAAATGTCATTTTTAGCCTACTTAAAATTAAATTAAAATTATAAAATCAACCTATTTATGCAATTTCAGCTTATCTCATTTAATTTTGGTTAGCGTGCAAAGACCTTACTGTTACTTTACACTGAACATATGCCGTAATTTGTATTATTGCGCAGTCACGTGGCAGCAGCCATTTTCCCATGGTACATGCAATCTTAAGATTTACCTAGGGCAACTTTATGTATTATATTATTATTAATAATATTAAATAATATTAAATAATAATATTAAATATTATGTATGCAAGAACTTCCTATTTTCCAACTCCTCCATGCCTGTTGCACCCTGTACATTTTGGGGACCCCTATATGCACATACAAGTTAGCTTCCCCCACCCCCACCCTGCTATTATCTTCCTCCATAAGTCTAGCTGGTGATCTGTAAACAGCAGCAATCGATGGGGTAGGGGGTTCGTTCCCTCCATCCAGGCCTCTGCTCTTGGATGGGCTAATAGGAGCAGTACTTTGTCCACAAGGTCAATCATTTTATAATAGTAATATTAATAATATTATTATTATTATTATTATTAACAATAATGTGATTTTAAGTGGTTTAGAAGGCTAAGTAAGCCTGTGTGAAAACCACTGATGTAACCATCTACAATCAATAACCTAGTTTATCGAGATAGCCTTGAATCCGTTTATTGCCAGTCAGCCGCATACTGATTGACACACATCAGACCGACTGACCTGCTTAGTGTGGTTTTGATAACTAACAATAACACCTCTCCATATATATTTGTGCATACCTATGCATTCAGTAGGAACCTCCCTTTCTCCTGTACACAAAATCTTTAAATCCAATGCCCCTTCCCCTCAATGCATATGCAATACAATAAAAACTGATGAGAAGATGGAAAATAAATTAGAATATTTGCAATGCTATTGCGCATCTGCTTAAAATTATGCGCACAAAATAATTTACATTATGCTATAAATCTCTGCTCACGTGCTTTTGATTTTGCACCCAAGCCAGCAATCCTTAGAGGGAACATTGGTTGCATTATAGATTTTTAGTCAAAAGTTTTGAGATTAACCATCAACTATAGTAGAACTTTGTTATAACTGACTCAGTTATAACATATAACTTGGTCATAACATACCGCAATGTCTTGTCTGATGCACTACCATTTTGGATGGTATTGGATATAATGTACCTCAGATGTAACAAAATAAATTTTACAGACCCCCCCCCAAGTATGTTATAACAAAGTTCTACCATAGACACAAGTATGCTGAAGATCTACCTGATCATAACACAACAAAAGCGAAATGCAAGAAAGTGATGGGAGAATTTTCACTCAAAGAAGCATGCTTTAATCATGAAGTCCATTAACTGAGACTGCTGGTTCTCTGAGATGCAGACCTTAATATATAAAACTACTGAAATTCAAAGATGGAGCAAGTATGAATCATTGTATCTGATAGGTTAGATGCCCATGTCCCGGAAACTAAGTCCATTTAAATACAAGATTCAAAATACATGTAAATGCAAAATAATGTACTGGTAATCATTTACAAAATACACAGTACACAGTATCGAGTACCTCGTGTTCGCAGAATCGGTAAACAGTAAAGTACAAGATAGAAAAGAAATTTACAGTAGGTTTTCTTACCCATTGTACATTCACAATGTGAATCAAGGTAGGTAAGCACTTGACCAGTAGCTGTGGCAGCACCCATGAGCCTTGCCCGTATCAGTCCCTCGCGTTTCTTAGCACGCAGTATTTTGACTTTTCCCAATTGTGCCATATAATCTTCCAACTTCAATTTCAAGTGCTCTGCAATTTTGTTACAGCATACTAAGAAAATCATAATGGAAATGAAATCAACTCTGTATAACCTACAAAGGTCATTGCTTGCTACTATGCTTAGTGATAACACAGGTAGAAGTTGTAAACATGCCATATACAGGAGGATTTGTCCTTAATTCAGACAGATATTTCAGTGCACTGTGACATAATGGTGCAATGGGTTGTACTTATGACCTGATGCAAATCTGCATACAATTTTAAACCATTTGTCATTAGATATCAGAATGATATATAAACCAACATCATAAGATATCACACAACCAATGAAAACTTGATATTCTTGCATCCACAAATACGAGAACTTGATGTTAAGAAATAACAGTGACTTATTTATTCATAATAATAGGCAGTACGATGCGAAATTTGTAAATAATAAAATCTCCGAACTCTAGTTAGCTGCACAAGAGATGAGTATGTTGAATCAAATGAGCTACAAAAGCAATGCAGATTTCTAAGTATGCCCTACAATGCAGAAACTGACCGTACTTAGGCTGTGCATGTTAGGATACATCTCCAATCTTTTGGTTATTGTGATTTTTAGAATGAAGTGGTTGAATTTTCATGCAAATGGTGGGTGCTGATCTACTCCTATTGGAAAATTGTATATCATCATATGGGAATAGGACAATTAAAGCCAAACATATCTACACCCTCAGGAGAGGGAGGCACTGGGAAGTCATCCCTGACCAGTGGGGGACTAAACCACTCAAACTCAGGCAAATCAAACATTTGTTTTAGACAGGATGTTGACAGTAAGCAGTACATGCCATTGAATGCACACACTTTAAGTCACAAAAAGCCTGCATTACAGCAAACAAGTAACATTACCCCGAAGTAATTGTTATGAGCATTTTGTTCAGATTGGCCTTCACAAACTTCAAAAAGAGGCTAGCTATGACTTTCAAAACTTAACAATATTTCAGATTGCTAGTAGTTAGTCCCCATTTCACTGCTGAGCATTTCATACTTTTTTACCGTGAGTAGAAAAGTCGTCAACAAGTATGATTTCTTTAATTAGATGCGGCGGAGAACGATCGAGAACACTGTGCACAGTTCTTAACAGTGTCTTCCAAGCTTCGTTATGAAAGATGATGATGACACTTGTATCGGGCAATTCATCTCGGTATTTCAAATCTCGACATCTTCAATCAATGGATGCAAATCAGATGGCAAAATTTGGCATTGTAAAAGAATCGTAATCAAACAAGTGAAGAATAAAAACTGCTAAGCATGAGCACATCTGAACTAAAACCCTACTAAAGTACCGGTAAGCAGAAATAATACCTGTAAACATAGGTCTATAACTGCTTTGTTTACTGTGGTTTTTACTATGTTTTTTTTGTGATGGTACAGTGGTACAGCGTACCAGAAAATCCTATAACTGATTTTTAAAAATTTAATCAATCTTTTCATAAATTGACAAATGACAATATTAACGATATCTCTAATTCCATATCTCTTTCCATTTGTTTTTTAAAACATTTTATTTGCATAAATGGAGTTATGGACCAAACATGGCCTACGATAGGCTTCCATTTTTATTGCCACATAGAATACAACATAGAGTTTACATATTTTATATAATGTCTCTGGATCACTGCATGATAGACGACTATTTGTACAGGTGCGGTTCTTTTATGAAGGTTTTCCGCATAAATTTACTGAATTTAGCGTAGCTAAACAAATTGACGGTCAGATAACAGATACAAAAAATGAAGCAGTATTTTTCTATGCAGCTTTTTCATGACAGATATGTCAAAGCTCAAACCATGCTTTGCTTTTGCAGATGAGAAAATACATGCATAATGCTGCTAATGCATTAATCATATTTTGAGCTTTCTTAGGCATGGTTTATTACATTATTATACTATAAAGAATTATTAATGACTATTGAGTATTGACTAGAATGAGTGCACGGCATATAGACAACTTACTGTTTAGGATTATATACTGGCAAATATTTTTAAATATAAAAGCCTTGTTTTTACCCTTTAATTGACAGCAGTTTTTAACTTCCCTTGCAGTGGTGATAGAGCTAGCACACTAGTCCACTAAAAACTGTGTAAATATCAATTCAATAAAGTCATACCATACATTGGAGTTTCATTAAAAATTTTTTTTCAAAATAAATATATAAAAACCAATTTAAATATGTCACCGCCATAAATGCAACCAATCAGGTCAGGTCAGATCCTCATGCTCCAGCTGTGTCCGGCTATTGACTTCTCCATGACATCTCTCCAAAGTTCTCCGTCCTTTGCTATTTCTTCCAAGGTCATTCGGTGTCTTCCATCAGTTTTTCCGTTGAGATTCAACCCTGCCATGTTCAGATCTTCTTCCAATCCATACACCCATTGTCTTTTCAGTCTTCCTTTAGTTCTTTTCTCCTCTGGTTTGTAGTTTAAAATTGGTTTTGGGTTTCTTATTTCTTCCATTCTGAGTATGTGTCCAGTCCATTTCATTCCTCTCTTTCTGATTACCTCAGTGATGCTCGGTTGCAGTGTTCTCTCTCCAACTTCTTCATTTGTTATATGTTCTTTGTATCCAATACTTAGTATCCTTCTAAGCCATTCATTTTCTGTTGCTATTATTTTTTTCTCCAGTTCTTTTTTATGGTCCAAGATTCACACCCATATATTAGTATTGGCATTACACAAGTGCTGAGAATTATTTTAATTTTCATCCCAATGTCATGTCTTTTGAAAATGTTGGTATGTAGCCTGTTGAATTTAGATCCTGTCATTGCTATCCTTCTTTTAATCTCTAAGTCTGAACCTCACTCTGCGTCCAATTAACTTCCCAAATAAACAAAATGCAACCAGTGCTTCAAAATAAAGTTTAATTTTTATCACCTGCTTGTATTTTTGTGTATTGCAACTTTAGCAAATTGGCATAATAATAACTTAGTCATCTTCTTTGCTTAATTCCTAATTTCTGATATTCAGAAGCATTCAACCTCATCACAAGACTTTGATAATCAAAAATCGGATTTATTTGATTAGCTTCCGTCACTCACTACTGGCTAGCATACCGGTACTTAATTAAAGATTCCAATATAGTGGCTCCTTACTCAGCATCTCTGACATCAGGCAAACTTCGATGAAGTGACATCCTGTTGCTGGCATAATCGTTAAATGCATTTGCCTGCCATCCGTCATCAAACTCTCGCCTCTGGTCATCTCTAAGGTCATTCTTGTTGATTGTAATTGCTTCGCCGCCTTCGCCTAAAATAAAAAAAAAACAATACATTTTAAAAAACCCGTCTTATTACATAGGCAACTTTCACACTGTAAATCACATTTTGCCAAATGACATTTTGGCTTTACAACACCCCCGAATAGAAATATTAGAAATGCTGTGAACACTTATAGCCCTTGCACCACTAAGCTCTTTATGTAATGATTTATTCTAAGCGGGTGGCTACCACCCACTTCTATCTTGGCCCAGCTTCTGAAAACTAAGTAGTGCTATATATAATGCTGGATTCTGCATTCAAAGCTCTACATAAATTTTATTTCATGTTGTTAAAGATTTTCATACCTTCACATTTTATGCCCATTAAACGTTTAAAACTGTGCAATTATTTTGCTAATATATATATATATATATATGTGTGTGTGTGTGTGTGTGTGTGTGTGTGTGTGTGTGTGTGTGTGTGTGTGTGTGTGTATGTTGCAATACTGCAACACAAAAGATCCCTGCAAAAAGCGGCCACCCACAACAATTCTGGAAAATGGTCATGCGACAAATGCCCAAGAACTTGCAATTCAAGAATCGGGCTTCACTCCCACAGAGAAACCCATCGGTCATCGCAATTGGCCGACCTCGACGATGCAGTCCATGAATATATATACAAGTATATATATATATATATATATATATATATATATATATATATATATATATATATTGCACTAATAATTCAAACAATCACTTGATGTCAGTAAAGTAATTTATGTGCAATATACGCCCCTAAATGTCATGAAATACCGGTACATACTGGTAATCATGTCAATTACATCTTGTTCACCATTGGGTACCCGGTACTGTCCAATGTAATGTATGATTTGAATGCTTTTTGTAAGGTTTTTTACATAATTTGCATCATAAGTTTACCTTGCTTTCATTGTATTTGGCCTACGTGTAAGCCTAGTTTACATTTTACATTCAGACATTGTAACTCAAAGTTGAAGTTCTAGGTTCAAAGGGGTTTGCAGCTCTGTTACTATGCTTAGATTGCCCCAGACTGTTTCTGTTTGATACTCTACTATGATACGGGTTAGGATTAAGTTTAAAGACATAGCTTGTTCTTAAGAAAAATACTCAATAAGTGAAAATTCAGGGTAATGGTTTTCACTACTGGTACTTTCAGTAAAATAGTCGGCATTGGATGTAGCTTAGTAACTCTGTAGCAACAAGATCACAAATATGTTAAAATGCGTATAAATGAAAACTCTACAGATGACTAAAAAGTGCTTGAAAAATTTCATAAGGTATCACAAAATTTGGGAAAACTTAGGGGTGGTGACTACCCTTCCCCTAGCTGTGCAAGGGTTGAAGTATCAAGAATACAAATACACCTAAGAAAAAGTCAGAATAACTTGAATCTTAACAACAGAATATGCTGTTTTGTTGCTGTTCTAATTTATTGTGAAATGTGGATTAAATAAAAATAAATCATTTTAATGTTCAAGCAAATATAACCCAATGAGTTTAACTCACTTAATGTAATTTCTGTCATGCACTCTAAATATGCAGTTAAAATCGATAATCAATACTTGCCAGCTGCTAATAGGGACAGTTTTACAATCCTTAAATTTTACATTCCCTGGATATGACTGAATAATGAACAGATAAAATAGCAGCATACTGTTATATTGTCTAATATATTGCCTTAATAGTTTTGATCATTGAATATTTCCAACACACACACACACACACACACACACACACACACACACACACACACACACACACACACACACATGAACTTTCCATAAATACTTAATCACAATTACAGTTGCTGAGTCCAGGTGACTCAAATACCAGGATAGAAACTCTGAGGTGATGATCTGATAATCGTAACTTGTGAAAATATTGAATGGCATCTATTTATCTTAAATAATTTAAATTCTGCAAAATGTTCTGAAGTGGATGGACAACATCAGAGAAGATATTATGAAGATGAAAAGAATTTCAATAGCAGAAAGAAGAAGATTAACAAAAGACTGGACTTCCTGGAAACGTTTTGTGTCAGAAAGCATGCTGACCATGACGATGATGATGAAGACAATGAATGTTCTGATAATGACTCGGTTCCTGAATATTTGAGGCGACAAGCAGCAATGCTGATAAATGTATCTTCTTACAAAGCAGCCACAGCAAAGGGCTGAGCATAAATACAGTTTACAGTTTATTTCCAATATTTCCGATATTCGATAGAGGGCGCTAACCAAAGCGACCGTAGGTGAAATTGCACTGCGAACTATCGGGTCGTTTTTGAGTCATCTCGGTCTTTTGTTCCGGTTTTGGAAGCGTCCGCTTTTCCAACCGTCTCGTCGTCCGGGTGAACGGGCCAGACCTCTGCAACAACGGCGAGAGGCGCCGTTTTCGACGCTAAAAGGGTCGTGGTGGGCGTCAACCAGCCGCCATTATGGTACAGCGTCAGTCGTCAGAGGGCCGTTCAATAATAACAACAACAACACCAACAATGACAACAACAACGACCTGTGACTCTTACGCCCGTTTCGGTTTCGGTTCGTGTTCCTCGGATTGTCTTGCGGTTTTTGGTGCGCCTCCTTTCTACCAGCCATTTCGTTAGCCTGTGGGAACGACCTAAGTCATTGCGCCGACGAGTCGCCGTCTTCGACTCCAAAAAGTCGGTTCTACTGGCTCCGTCGTTCATCCGCTGCGCAAGACATGGTTGGATCAGGCGTATTCGTAATGCAACGCATCCAGGTCACATTCGAGCGGAACTGCGACCGGTACCATAGCAAGATCCTGCACCATCCACTGCCGCAATGACAATGGACACTATCGGCGAGAATCTCTGCGGATCTGTGCTCATGGAAGAACCGGACGAGAGATCAGATGACGATGACGAAGACGACCATAAATAACATTCTAAAGCGCTTTTACCATCCAGCTTAATTAATTTGTGTAAAGCGCCTTTGATTTTGATCTATGTCATTTTTACGGCGCTATAAAAATTGTCAAGAATAATAATAATAATAATAATAATTTCCAATATCATATGTAACATTTATAACAAAACATGAAAACATAATTTAAAAAATAACAGCTGATTTAGCTAATAAAAATAATAATACATATGATGGAAACAAGGAATCAAGGATACCAAAAGGGAAAAAATAACACAGCACTGAAAAGGAAAATTGGTGGAACAAAACGCATTTGAATAAAGTCAAACTATAATGGTTCAGCCTGCAAAAAATACTACCAAAACTTCAGACAATGCATTATATTTTATTATGAATCTTATTGTCTCAAGTAACATTAAATACTTCTTGTCACATATAGTAAATTTTGCTTTTAGCCACCTTATTGGAAAAGGCCAGACATCATTGTTGAAGAATCATTCAAATTAATAAATTAATAAATAATAAATATAAATTAATAGGTGCTGTGGTCCACCAATCTTGGAAAAAGACAAAACTTACAGGGTCATTTGATATCACAGGTTCAGTCTGAAAATCAATATAGGTATAATGATTGACTCCTTCAAATCTGCTGAAATTTGGCAAAAGTTGACTAGGGAATCAAAGTGAACCAAACAAAGAGCTCTTAGTAACCAATTCTCTGTAGTCAAATGAATTAAAGAATCATTCCTCTGAACACCAGTGTTTAATTAGGCCATTTCCAGGGGGAAATTGCCACCCCCCCCGAAAATTTCAAATTCCCCCCGGAAATTTTGGCATACTTACAGCACTCCCCCAGACTCCCTAGCTGACTTCCCCCCAGAAATTTCAAATTCCCCTCGGAGTCCAGATTAGACACTGCTGAGCACCATGATAACCTCAGCACAACAGATAGCTAATCTGTGCCGATACTTTGACCAAACAGAACACATAAAAGTATTGGTGCAACTAAAGGAAAATAATTTCTAATAATTATAAATATTCTGTCAAATGATAATGACAAAAACACAAATGCTAATGCATACCTGGAGCACCTGGAATCTCTGGAACCTCTCTGTCTATATTCCACTTTGGAACAATCAGACCTTTTCTCACAAGAGTCTCCACATCCTTGTCTAGTACCATTCCTTCAGGAAGACGCAATGCATCGTCATTTTTAAAGCCACGTGCAATGGAATAGTTAGTTTTCACGGCCAGAAGTCTTTCTAACTGTTTTTGCTCCCACTGGAACTGAGCTTGCATACGCTGCTCAGCATCGAGCTTCGCTTTACTATCGGCGTCGAATTTATTCGCATCGAGCAGTTCCAGAATCGGGCGAAACGCAGTGTGAATGCTACCGTCAACACCACGGTTAGCACGAACAGCCCGTTGTCGAGCTAGAATTCCAAGTGGATCATCTTCGTCTGACTGCTTGAAATCATCGTACTGGGTCTGTCGATGGTGTACAGCAAGATACAGCACGGTACCAGTCCAGAACAAAATAACAGCAACAATTGCCTTTGCAATGGTTCCCCGTCGTCGCAGAAACATTCTTATCTATTCCACTGCTCGATGATAGGCTTCTTAGCCATCACAACCAAACTGCAATTTCAAACAGTTCTATATTGATTATTTGGAACACTGAATAATTTAAAATGCTGCATATGAGTCCATTTAATGCTATTGAATAAAACTGTTTTAGTAAATAAATTGAATGAATATGAATACAATGATCAATTTCAGTTACGGTAAACTGGATGTTTATTAAGTCACATGTCACTCACATAGGACATCAGCAGCCAAAATAATGGCTATGACTCATACACCTTAGAAAGAATTCAATAAGATAATGATTGGTCATAGCATTACCAATACAACAGCCAACATTCAATGCAATTAAAGTGTGACTAAATACACAAATAATAATAAGAAGAAAACAACAACAATAACCCATTGCATCTATAATATAATAAATAAAAAGTGATAATTGTCAATAGTATGCACCTTCTTTATACCACTTCTCAATCCAACTCCTGCCTAAACTGTCAAGTGTGGTCAGAGATCAATTTCTCATGATAATTTTAATCCACTCCTATGAAAGGAGAATTCCATTGCATCATTTAAGTTAAATCACAAGTCTCACATATTCCACACATCATTTGACTGAGCACTAACATTTGCTAAAGTGTCTTTGACTATTGATTTTGCTATGCTTCTTGCATCAATATAAAAATTGTCTCAACATATTGGTGGGGTAACCTACATTCCTTGCTCAATACAATGTTTAGGGCTTTATTATAATTAAATAGACATAAATTTCTGTGAAGCAGGCTTAAGCAAACGGTCTGGCAAAAGATCACCAAAGACATTAGCCAAAAACAGTAAAAATAATATGTCTATTACATACACTGGTCAATGATTCCACATTTAACATTCATAATGCAACAAAATGAATGTGATGATAAGACCTTAAGCAATGTACCCAGAATAAGACAAACAGATTTTTTTGGAGTGAAGACCATGACATTTATTGGGTTATGTTTACTATAGATATGCAGTCCATGGACCTAAAGCGGTATGTTTCTACAACACTGAATGGTATGCAAAACAGCCTTCATTTGCAAGCCATCTGCTGTGCCCATTTGACGTTTCCTGAAGAAATCATTTGAATTTCTCGAACTTGCTTTAGCTGCAAGACAGGCATTCATATTTTATTGTGCTGAAGATTATATCAGACAATATCAGATTAGCCAATGTGAATAGAAAATGGTGCATTGCAATATATGCATATCAGTAACAGCACATCATCATTTCACATTTCTGCAGAAATGGAAATTCCTCCTTCAAATTACAATTAAATGTCAACTTGTGTTTAGGCATTATAATTTGTTATTTATTTGAAGATAAGTAGCTAGATAATTTGTTCTGCGAATTTTTGTGTCTTTTGAGAGAACTGGACAACTTCTGGTACCAGTCATAGAATTTCTAAATTTGTTAAAATTTTATGGACAAGAGTAATAACTTATATTTTGTATTTAAGAGGCCAAGTAAGCCTAGTAAGGCTATGTTTTCATTCAAATTTCTTCAAACGAGAATTGAATGCACTATTGATTATTAGTTACGTTGAAGGAACATAGAAAACCAGGACAAAATAAATGTCCTGGCAGACTTTTACAGAATGTCAGGATGACCAATGAAATCCGGGACATTCCCGAAAAACCGGACATCTGGTCACTTTAACACAGACCTAGAATTGAAACTGGTACAAAAGCTGCTTTTTCTGTGGCAGGTCCAGAGTTCTAGATCTTTCTTCCTGTCTGTCAGATCTTCTAACAATTTGAGCACTTTCAAATCTAGACAGAAAACTATCTCTTTCAGACAGCTTTCTTCTCCTGTCTTGTCTGCCTTGCTGTTTCCCACTGACTGATACCTGGACCTGACCTTCTCATTTGTGATTCAGATTTGGAGTGCCATCAAATGATATCCCTTAGAGTATTAGAAATTGTGCTATAAAAGTGCATCGTCGTCGCCATCATCATCATTATTATTATTATTGTCAACATAATCATCATCATCATTTTTATTCATAAAAAAGCAATGAAAATGCATTCAAACTGTAAACAACCAATCAGTCAAAGTCAACTTATAAATAAGAATATCAATAAAAAAATAAATTACAGCAATATAGACTCTGTGAATAAAGAATCTAAACTCTATGAGTCTATGTCACCATTAGGGCTGCGCTAACCGAGTAGTTTAGGAGTCGAGTAGCTTAGCGAGTACTCGAGTACTCGCGTAAAACCGGAAATACATGATTTGCAAACGTTACACGTCACATAATGCTTATTATTTGCCTCATGGCCCTCATTATTTAACCAAAGCAGAACATTAGATACAGCTACATATCAATTTTTCGGATATTCAAGCGTTTTCAAATTTAGTATAACAGAAGTTACAGAACAGAAACTATTTTACCGGTACTGGCAAAAATTATGAGGTCTTCACTAGAGTTGGCTCACTGTGGACAACAGTGGCGTAACCACGCCCGGGCAATTACGGGCAATGCCAGGGCTAATTTGCTTTCTGCCCGGGTTGTAAAAATTAAAAATTGCCTTTAATTTTTGGTTTTGCTTAATTTTGCGCTGCCATGCACGTCATTGCAATACTATTTTAATAGTTGACTTCAATCTCTTGGAAACGTGTTTCACAGGTGTCAGCTAAAAGTGCAGTAATTACTAGAGTCATTGTGTTTGGCTGGTCTACGTATCTACGTGATATCTCGAATTTCAGTTACGGTGGTAATCACCTGTCCCAGTGGACAATTTCTTCCCTCTGCATCTTGCTCTACTCAATTGGACTCTGAAACTGTATCTAAGGTGATAATTGAAGCGTAGGACGGTCCGGTGTCGCAGATGCCCAAGACTTATGAGCTGGTGACTGAAAAGCAGTGATTGCAGGGGTAGCTGAGGTATCTTTGACCTGCGCGTGCTACGGATGTGTTCGAAAACCAGACCTAGCAGCAAAGTGGCAGGTGCTCTGGAATTTGACCTTCTTGACCCGTGAGGTCTAGCTCCCTTGTCTCCTAAAATTCTTTTGTCATCAGAGCAAGCGGTTGTGCTTTACGAAAGGAAGTTTGTACGGTTAATAATACCGTTTATTGCTTTACTCACAATCTCGCGTAAAGTCGGATTTTTAAAAAGACAATTTCTCGAATCTCGGGATCAGCAATGGCCAGTTTAGGTCAAGGAAAGAAGCGAAAACAAGAACAACTGGCAGCAGCATCGTCTGCATCGTCTGGATAATATAAGTTGTCTGCGTTTGGATTTCTCAAAAATTCTGAAGAGATGAACACAGCTGACTCATGCTTAGAAATATCGGATGACGTATGCCAAACTGTTTCTTCGTCGATTGCAACTAGTCATCATTTGTCCGACAGCTCAAATTTCGGCGTCGCTGCAAACTCCAGAAATGAACAGAATAAACAGTCTCAGCCTCTGAATAACTTCCCAAAGGACATTTCCAAAGGAGAACTAGATAACCCAGTGCAGCCTAAATTGCAGACATACCCATGGAAATATTTTGGAGCAAAGAAACCAGGCAAACGTCGTTTTCAAAGTTGCTATTTTGCAGAATTTCCATGGTTGGAATATTCAGTTCAGCAGGATGCTACGTATTGCTTCTATTGTCGTTACTGGAGCAAAGAAAGTTCGCCATTTGGTGAACCTACAGGATTTTCCGATTGGCAGCACGCAACAGGTCAAAGGTATGGATTTACACTTCATAATTCATCTGTTGAGCACTTGCGTTGTCTCATGGAGTGGGATCACTTTAAAATTCGCAAAAAAGAAAAAAGGAAGTGGTTGATTTGATTGGTAAGGCTACCGTTACACAATGGTTATGTTTTATGTTGCTTTGTAGTCCTTATGACCTGCATATGTGAAACTTGAATTTTCTCAAAGTTAACTGACCGATTGATGTCTATTGTTAAATCATTCATGTTAATTTTTTAATGAGTTTTGCGGTGTTGGGGCTGTCCATAAATCACGTAAGTAAAATGGGGAGGGGTTTGAACAAGTTTGACAGGTGTTGACAAATGGGTCAAAATTCACCCAAAAATTGTTCACGTAATTTATGGACAACCCTTGGTCAGCTGTCCGGGTTACATTTTGAGCCTGGTTAGGCCACTGGTGGACAACATCTTAACTAACTGGGGCATAACGAATAAGAATAACCTAAATAAGACTGATTAATAATTATTTGTAACAAATAACGGTAGGATAAATTTTAATGAAATTCTTTGGTTATTCTTTATTTATCTATTCTATTCTTTTAGTTATTCTACGCGAGTACTCGACTCAAAAAAATTACTCGACTCCAATTTGGAGTCGAGTACTCGCGTTACTCGAGTTATTCGGCGCAGCCCTGGTCACCATAATAAGACAGTCATACATTTCTTATAATAAAAATAAAAAGTCATACCTTTATTAAATGTTCATAAAAGTTTTTCTGTAAATCCATTTAATTTCTGTGCGTTCCTATTGATCAGAATTCGCAAATTAATGTTGCGTGCGTACGTTGAACGACGACAGACCTCTGACCTAATCGAATCTAAAAACCAACCATCCACGACTGCACAGATCATCGATTGCCAACAGTGTCCACGTATTTCAGGTTCACTGCTGTTAACGTGGACGCCCTCGTCGTCAGTTCGCACGGATAACAAAACAAAAAGACAAAATATCTTTTACAACTCAGAAAAACTATTTCGAAAAGGGCGTGTTTTATATCTAATCTTTCGAACGATAACTCCCCTCTCTTTAGGCAATCGTGTTATCTACTGTTTTAATGGTTTTCAGTGGCACCATCCGGGCTGTTACAGAGAGCTATGGGCTGTAAGAGCATTGCTAACTAAATTGCTATTTGGAAATGGATCGTAGCATTTAACTCTATGGTTTGAACAGGCAGCGTGAGGCTGGGAGCCTGCCCGTCTGGCAGTGGTTTAGTTGTATTAAGGTAGGCCTACGTCTGGAGTCTGGATAGACCTCTAACTTAGAAACAAGATACTTTCGACAACATTAAGAATCTAAGTCCACCGAGGCCCACCTGAGGCCGAATTGCGCAACGAACGTTTCATAACTTGATCACTATATATATATATATATATATATATATATATATATATATATATATATATATATATATATATATTATGGGTAGAGCGTCAGCTCTGAAACCGGAGAGATGCGTGTTTGTTTATACTATATATATATAGCAGTGTTGGAGTTGCCGGGGGGGGGGGGGGTTGAACGTTCCCCCAGCTAACTTTGCAACCCTCCCAAAAATCGCATATCGGGTATATGCAGTTTCTGTCATTCATTGAATTTCAGTCCTCAACCTCCCCCTCCCCAACCCAGCTGAAATTTCACAATTCCAACACTGGTTTATAGACGCGTCCGTATCAAAGACGATGTGCGTATCTCTCTCTCTCTCGAGATCTCTCTCTCTCTCTCTCTCTCTCTCTCTCTCTCTCTCTCTCTCTGTGTGTGTGTGTGTGTTTTGTTTGTTTGTGGCTCCTCCTCTCTCAACTAGGCTTCCCAAGTTCCCACCACAAGAGATGTTCTATCTGCTCGGGTTAAATACTCGTGACAGTGGTCAGATATTTTATTTTTCAGTCACATGTCGGCTTTCACGTATAGTGTGTTAAAATTGTCGGTGTTACGGTGTAATTATGTGTCAATTAAGGCTCGCTGTGCTCTGGTATGTTAGCGGGAATCCAGCGATCGATAGACACTGAATTTGCATCGGTTGCCTGCCAAGAAGGGCTGCTAAAAAGCCTGCTATAGTGACTGCCTGACAAGGCAACCGCACACAATTATGAGAACACGTACAGCAACCGGTCGATCATCATCATCATATGGACACTAAACAGGACAAAAACGGATAGGGAATGAGTAAAAGCGCCGGAGTCAGTCCGTCATGGTTTGGTTTAAAGCCTTATAATCATCCCTTAATTTTGACTTCAGAAGCTGCTGACCAGGGTGCGATTTGGGACCTGGAGCAGTGGGGTAGGGCGTAGGCCTATGTCGAGCTTGGGGGATGTAGTTGTTGGAAAATGTAGCAGTGGGGGGAAGTAGTGGTGGGGGATGTAGCAGTAGGAGGATGCAGTTGGGCAGTGGGGGATCGAAGATTCCCCTTCCCCCTACAAATCACGCCCTGCTGCTGACACTGATACACCTCAGCCTTGCGTAAAGACGGCGACAGGTTTCTTGACGGATTTGACGGAATCACAATCAGACATCAGTCATTCAGTAAATCAACCCCAAGAACTTCTATAGCGCCATTTAAAAATGCTCAATAAGTGATGAAATTAACCAATGGCCGCTCCGAAGCAGAATCAATAAATCAATCGACCTCTATAGCGCCACCAGGACGATGAACCCGAAATTGTAGGGCGGTAAGGGCGCTATAGACAAGCTCGCTCTTCGAGAATTCGTAATCTCCGCTGCTTCAACCGAACTCCGTTTTTCATCCACGACCGAGACCCTAGAAAGCGTTTTGTCTTCGCTGCTTAATCCCTTCGACGACCGGGACGCGAGCGACGACGACGAAGGCGCCGTGCCCTCCGCCGAAATTCTACACGCATACCCTCCTCGGATCGTCGGCGATGGATCACGAGACGACGGCGAGGCGACCGACCGCCGCCGCCGCCGCTACAGCGCCGATGGACGAGGCGACCGTCGAAGTGAAAGGCAGGAACGGAGTCTATTACAAAGTAGGCGCCGAATTTTAATAGGAAATTATTCATCGGTCATCCTTATGCCTATGATCAAGAATCAGTCATTATCACTACTACCACCATCATCATATCACCACCACCATCTTCATTAAGATGAAGAACTTTTTAAGTGTTTGGTTGGCGTGTATCTTTATTATAAAATTAATAATAATAATAATAATATTATTATTATTATTAAGTAAGTAAGTAAAATCTCGTGGATTTCTATAGCGCCTTGGAAAGCAGCACAACAGTAGCTGCTTATTCTTAGGCGCTCAGCCTCTCTTAAAATAGCTATAGGAAAGGTGTGGGATCAGCCAGGCAATGGTCAATATCCGAAGGGCAGTGAGGCTAGGTTGTTACAGCTATGGCGGAAATGATTTCAGAAACAGGAAGGATTTAAGCTTAGACCTGAAGACTTGAGGAGATAGTGCGGGAATTATAGGAAATGAGGAATCAGATTTTATTGTTTTAAAGTGTCCAAGTGTGCGAAGGGAAGCTGGGATCGAGTTCCAGAGTTCAGGTGCGGCGTAGGAGAATGCACGGTTGCAAATTTTCAGGGATGACTGATTCAGCGGGCGTGACAGAGTGAGATGAGATGACGAACGTGTGGGTCGAGGAGGCTGAGGGGTTAATAGTGATCTAAGGTAGACAGGTTTTGATGACTGAAGTGAGCTATGTGTAAGTGTTATTATCTTATATTGGATACGTTCTGTTATTTTAAGCCAATGTAATGATTTTAGTATGGGTGAAATATGGGAGAATTTAGGTGACATAGTAACAGCACGAGCTAAAGCATTTTGTATTGATTGCAATTTGTTGATGGAGGTTTTGGGAAGGTTATAGTAGAGGGAGTTACAGTAATCTAATTTGGAGTGGACTATAGAGGTGGCGATTGTGGACGCAGTCTTAATATCAAGACAAGGACGTGGCGACGAAGGTCACGAATATGAATAAAGCAGGCTTTTGAAAGTTGGGAGATTTGTGATTCAAGTTTAGAAAAGAGTCAAATTTGAATCCGAGATTTCTAGCAGTTGGAACAGGGATTATTGTGGTGTCAGGAGCCAAAACTAGTTTAGGATTGTCAATTTTTTGAGTTGTTGGGGTAGTCCGATTAAAAGAAACTCTGTCTTAGATGGGTTGAGAGCGAGGAGATTAGATGACATCCATGCAGAGATTGACGAGAATGCAGATTCAAGCTCAATAATAGAAGCATTGAATGAAAGAGGTGAGAAAGAAAGGAATAGCTGAGTGTCATCGGCATAGAGTTGGTGGTTTAATTTGAGGGAATTAATTAGAGATGAAAGTGGTGTGGTGTAAAGGCTGAACAGTACAGGCCCGAGAACAGATCCTTGAGGCACTCCATAATCTATAATATGAGAAAGAGAAATTTGGCCAAGACAGGACACTTGTAAAGACCGAGATTTGAGATAAGATGCAAACCAGTTGTGAGCTTTTTCAGATATGCCAAACCAGAGAGAGAGTCGCCGAGCAGAATTTTGTGATCTATGGTATCAAATGCTGCAGAGAGATCAAGGAGACAAAGGCCAGTAACTTGGCGAAGACCAATTGCAGTTAAGAGTCTGTCATAAATGTAGGCGAGGACAGTTTCAGTTGAGTGATGTTTAGTGTAGGCAGATTGATGAGCATTATATAGTGAGTTACTTGAAAGGTGTTCATTCAGTCTGGAAAGCACAATTTTTTCAGTAAGTTTTGATAGAAGAGAAAGATTTGAGATGGGGCGATAGTTATTGAGATCTTCTCTGTCAAGACCAGGCTTTTTAGGAGAGGAGTGACAAAAGAGTTTTTGAATGCGGATGGAAAAGTGCCTGAGATAAGAGAGAGGTTGATGATTCTAGTTATAATAGGCGTAAGCACGGTGGCACACTGTTTGAGTAAAGAGGTAGGTATGGGATCTAGATCACATTGTTTGTTTGGCAAGGATAGTAGAAGTTTGGATACCTCTTCTTCAGTTGTAGGAGTGAAGCTGGATAAATTGCATGGAGGTTGTGGGGAGGAGGATAATGAGGAGAGGTGGTTTGAGTAATAGTGAAAGACTTGAGGACACTGCGAATCTTGGAGATTTTTACAGAGAAGAACTTAGCAAAAGATTCAGCAAGTTCTGACAGGAAATGGATTGAGGGAGAGGTTTTGAGTCTTTGCGATGGAAAAGATCATTTACAGTTTTCCAGAGCTTACGTGGATTTGAGCTATTTGTTGAAATGATGTTAGAATAGTGCTTCTTTTTGGCAGATGTAAGGAGATTATGATAGCGGTTGGTGGTGGAACGAAGATTTAAAAGGTCAGATGGAGAATGTGTTTTATGGTAGGTTCGCTCAAGACGTCTGCGAAATGACTTGAAAGCATGAATGAAAGAGTTATACCAGGGTTTGCTGTTATGAGACGAAAAAGGTCTAGTGATGATAGGAGCATGTTTATTGAGAAGACCAGAAAGCACAGAATTGTATTTATCGATCAGTGATGACAGGGTAGTAGGGGTGTTAGTAATTAGGTCAGATGACTTAATGTTATCACAGAACAAGGCAATGTCAATTTTGTTGAGACGGCGGAATGAGTAGGTGCCACGAGGTGGAGGAGTTGGTGAGCAGATACTTAAAATGGTGAAGATGGGAAAATGATCAGATGGAGAGACTTGACTAATTGCTGAGATTGGAGATAATGATGAAGAAGATGACGTGATAAGTAGATCTAAAGTGTGTCCAAAAGTGTGAGTTGGAAGAGATATGTGTTGCGTGAGGTTTGTCTGTGTGAGCAGCTGCATGAATTGGGTAGAGTTAGGATCATCACTCTTGTCCACGTGTAAATTAAAGTCGCCAGTAATTAAGAATTCGTGTGGAGTTGTAGCTGCAGAGCCCAAAAAAGAGGTAAATTCATCAAGGAATGTCACAAATGAGGCTGAGTATTTTGATGATAATGGGGGGACGATAAATGTTAAAAATAGTTAGTTTTGAGAGAGGAAGATTGAGGGTGACTAATGAGCATTCAAATGAAGAGAAATTCATTGAAGAGGAATTGCTAATTTGTATATGATCACGAATAAGAAAAAGCAGTGCCTCCACCTAGATTAGAAGAACAGTTGGTAAATTTTTTTCAAACGGGAAAGCTCAAGAGGGAAAAGCCAGGTGGGGTTGCCTCGATCAACTGGCATGAAGTTGTAGACGGAGATACCCAGGTTTCAGTTAGTGCAACTATGTCTATGGCTGAGGAGTGAAGCATGTGTATTGGAAAGAAGGGGTCTAATTTTGTGTTAGCAAGTTCGTGTAGTGAATGTGTGCGTTGAGGATTAGTGAGGATCTGATGTTGAGAGTGCATAGTGTCATGTGTGATTGGGATGGTCCGGGATTTGGGTGGATATCGCCTGAAAGAGCAAGAAGGATGATAATGATATCTGTGCGTCGGGTGAGATGGAAATGCGAACGGCGAAGACGAAAGATGTGAACAACGGAGGGTTAAGGAAAAGGAGATAGGAATTTTGTTTAAATGTGAGTATTGATCAACGGCAGTGCGGTAGGTCCAATGATTAATCGGTTTTCGTATATCAAGCTTAGGGGAAAAGAAATGAACAGTTAGAATAAACAAATAGAGAGGAAATAATGTCATGATGTCAGGCTGAGATTAACGAGTAAAATAAAGTTGTGAAGAAAAGTCAAATTATCTTTCAGCTCATGCAGCGGCTCACAAGCTCAGCACGAGGTCAAAAGTGCAGCCAATATTAGTGTGGAGTAAAAATTTAATTTGTAAAAACTAAGAGAAGGCCTAAATTCAATTCAATTACAAATAGTAACGGTAATGAAATGAGCGATAATAGGTCATGTTGATTCTGAGTCTATAAATTCCGGCAAAGTTAAATAAAACTGGTTAAAGAAAAATATACCGACATAAACTGCAGGAAACAGCCTAAAAATTAAGAGTAAAAATTTTAACAACTCGCAAGAGCAACATTCAAAATTTGTCGAGTTAATAAACAAACTGAAGAGAACAAAATCTCAAGCGACTAATCTGCGTCACTGCCCCAAAGCGTAGTAGTAGTAGTAGCAGACTAGTAGTAGTAGTTGTAGTAGTAATAGTAGTAGCAGTTGTATCATCATATCACCACCACCATCATCATTAAGATGAAGAACTTTTTAAAGTGTTTGGTTGGTTTGTATCTTTATTATAACATTATTATTATTATTATTAGTAGTAGTAGTAGTAGTAGTAGTAGTAGTAGTAGTAGTAGTAGTAGTAGTAGTAGTAGTAGTAGTAGTAGTGGTAGTAGTAGTAGTTGTATTTCTAGTTTTCAAGACTTGTCTGCCAATTGACTGTTAGAATTAATAGCGCAGATGTTTGATGCAGTATTGGATCTAACCTTTTTATCTGAACATTTGGTCCCTCTGGCAGACCTATATAACGAGACTTGGATCTTAAACTGATAAATACAAATTACAGTGTGTGGAATCGTTAGAGATGAGTGATTACCGCAATTTACCGGTATTGAAGTTTGACTTGTTTTTGTGATACGAATGCAGAAAAACTCAATTATTTACAAAATTCTTCATGGATATTTGCTGCAGTGCTTTTAAGAGGTGACAAATCTAAGAAGTGTCTTTTTGGCTTTAGGTCATTCCACTTCAACTGAACATCATATTTAGGAAGTTCAAGAGCTCACCATTCCAGAATTTTGATAGCATTTTGTTTATTTTTGAAAGATTATGTAACAAAAGAGTTTTCAGATTTTCTTGGCTTAGGTACAAGTACTGTTACAGTTATGCTGGCATATCCTAGGTCCAGTGGCGGCTCTAGGATTTGGCAAGTGGGGGGGCCGTTGGGGTGGCAACTTCTAATTATGGGGGGGGGCAACCATTTGTTGTTTAATGTATGTAGCATTAAGTATAGGGTCCCAACTGGGGGGACCATTGGGGGGGGGGCAGACACTCAATAGGGGGGGCACGGGCCCCCCTGACCCCCCGGTGGAGCCGCCACTGCCTAGGTCCATGTTTTACTGGTTACATAATTTTGTCAGTAACAATTCTCTGATTCTATGTTGTTTCTGTATAGTCATGTTTATGATCTGTTGATTACTTGATACTCAGTTGCATTTATGTGCAGTTGCTTTTGGCATTTCCAGTAACTGCAAAGTTAATGGAAGATATAGAGTACTTAAACAGGTGGGCATTCTTAAATATCTTGGCATTTTTGTTATTCATAATGTTAGATTATTTCATTAAAGTATTTTTATTTATCATAGTCATTTACTTGTGTTTTGAATTGATTTTTATAGGCTTTTGTCAAGAAAGTACTTGAAAATGAACTTATCATCTGCTTTGAGAATAGGTAAAAATATTTTGTTCATTATCTAACACAGATGTGCTGTTATAATGAGAATACCGTAGATACCGTTCATAGAATAGATATAAGAATAGATACTGAATAGATATTGCAGTTGAAAATTTGTTATTGTTCTTCTTTTGGCTTTAAATTATGAAAGCTGTATTCTGGTACAAAGTTATTGAAATCAAAATACAATGAAACCCCTTAACACAGACTTCTTTAACACAGACTTCAGTGGACTGGAAAGGCGTCGTGTTAACAGAAAGGTCATATTGACTGATTCCCGCGAAACCTGTTGAGTCTTGTCTTTGTCAGTCGAGATACAATGGTCTGTGTTAACAGTTGGTCCATGTCATTCAGTCTTTTTTTAACCTTTTGACCCGGGTGATCCATGTAATCACTAGGTTATAAAGCCAAAATATCGGTCTTATGGTTCGGGTTATACTGTGGTAACCTTGCTCAATAAGAAGGTGTTGGATATCATTTCTGAATTATTGATTAAGTTGTATTATTTGATATTTAAATCTGAGTAGTTTGCAACTTGATTTACATGCATATGCTATATTATAATGTTTAGAAAATGTCAGTGAGCGGTAATATTTGTGTGTCGTGAATTTGGTCAGTTTGAAGTATGGGGGATTTCATTGCTTTAATCAGATGCTTTTTAACCAATAGTTTTATTGATTAGTTTACAGCAGGAGAGAAGAGTGCCTTTTTCAGATGCCCGCTTGCCTGCCACAGTCATCCCAAGGTATGACTGCAGAGAAGGGGATGAGGTTGAGGTGAGTTGCCAGGTGGAATGTGATTTGTTAGTGCATTTGTCCTCTAATGATGTCGTCGACTTTTCAGTATTTTCTGTTATTCATGCAAAAGTATCTTAGGTTTGAATTTCTTTTAATGGGATCCAGAATTGGCACAAGTAGTTCCCCTGTTTATTCTTCTAATCATTATGCAGAATCTTTTTATCAGCCATTCATTTGATTTTCCATTTATATAGTGCCACTGTAAAGTATATTGGTCTTTCTGTAATATCAGTGCTGTAGCAGTCTACTGCATTGAGATAGTCTTCAAACTGTCTCGTCAGTAATTAATTGTCGATCTATGCTGCCATGTGGATCAGATACCATATGCCTCTGACCAAATGTCATTGAACAGTCACTGTTCTGAACTTGATTTTGTAAGTTTTTGTGTGTACCAGTATATTGTTGAGATGTTTATGGACTATTTAGGTTCTGTCACGATCGTCAGACTCTGAGCAGCAGGGGTGGTGGCCAGCACATGTTAAGATGCTGAAGGGCGAGTTTGCTGTCGTGGAGTACGTCGGTTTTGAATCCACTTACAATGACATCGTAGCAATAGACAGAATTCGACCAAGAAATGTCAGGTGAAACGATTATTTCTGGTCATGCACGGCAAAATCAGTATTGAGGTGTTTATTACGTTACTTCTGATATACTTACTGTGTCTGTGTGCGAGTGTTGTAGATGTGTGTACATAAGATTTATTGAAGGATTAATTTCACTGGCATCTTTTTGTAACGTGTTTGATGATCCAGTGTTGAGCTTATTAGTTTTTTGATTTGAAGCTATTAAAATTGTTTCAATATGTTGAAAAGCAATCTCATTACGGGATTTTACAAATGAATTTGCCATCGTCAGTATTTGTGTGCCATGCGTGCGCATGTGTGTATGTGTATGCAATGGAATTTTTTTAGAAATATAGTCTATAATCTGGTGAAATGTTGAAATTGTGTACTTATCTTTAGGGAAATTCTTGTTTTTATTATTTATTTTAAAACGATCCTTTGAATTTTTAGTCTGATGTTCACACAGTGTAGCGTATAATTCTAAGCGTGCTGTTTGTCATTTCTTTGTAGCACTTCGTTGTCGGGTAAGAGTTTCATGAAGCATGCGATCGAGGTGCCCGGTGACCTGGCCTCCATGTAGGTGGATTTGAAAAGTGCTGTTAACTGTTTTTTTATATGAACTTTGTAATCACGACGTCATGTGCCTGGTAAAGGCTTTTGCTAATGCAATACGATAGCCCATGCAGCAGATACAAGTTTCAAGAGTTCCTAGGAGTGAAAAATTTGTGGATTGAGTGAATGTGGATTTTTGTTAATTGATTGCAGATGTAGGGATGAATCGAATCACCGAGAGTTGAAGAAAGCATCGGGTGCTTTTGCTGTCCAGTTTAACGAAGAAACTCAGTCTCTTGAAGTGATGGTAATTATTTCTGCATGTGTATTTAAGAATTTGCTTTATAATAAGGAGTCAGATAATGGAATTATAATTTATAATAATGAGTTATATAATTTATGAGTTATATAATTTATAATAATGAGTTAGATAATGTGCAGTAAATAAGGAGGTAACCATTTAGCCGTGGGCAAATAATTGCTAGACGTCTTCTAGAACGGTTAGTGATGGATCCATCTGACAGAGGGTAACAATAGTTGTCGGGTAGTTGATGTGCTGAATGCTACGAACTGATTGAAGATTTTTGTTAAGTAATGTTGATGAAGATGTGAAATCATTCTTTATTTGGTTAATCTGTGACTTAATCTGGGGGTAACCAAACTACGGCCCATGGGCTGGACGTGGCCTGCAGGGTCAGTTTATCCACCCCACCTCCTAAATTGGCTTGATAAAACTAGGTGTGAAGTCATTATCTTTTTGCTAACATTGTCTGTATTGATGTTTTGATAACCTTTTGGTAAGTAAATATGTCAGTCTTCTATTTTGTGTGTGTGTGTATTGCATGCTAGTTCATCCATGGCTGATTTGGATTGCTGATCTTAGTTTTTCTTTTGCCCAGATCTTCTGTTCTGGCTTGCAAGTTTTGAACTGACTGGTCATGCGGCTTGCACTGGTCGTTCTTTCAGTTATCCAGCCCGTCGTCAAAAAATTTGGTGACCCCCTGGCGTAATCGAGGATCCAAACGGCCACGGCTCACTAAAACCTAGAAGCATCGTGATTGTGTTTATGATGCACGCAGGATGGCCTGGAACTGTTTCTATTAGTTTTAATGGAAATTTTGATATGCTTAGATAAAGTTGTGATTTTGCTTCTTCTTCTTAAGACAATCGGTGAAATGGCTGCCAAAAAGGCTTCACTCTTGAGCGAAATGCACTTGCGTAATCTTCGGCAGAAGATGCAGCTCAAGCAGAGAACCGAGGAGGTGGTCAAGAAACTTGAGGTACAGATGGAAATTTATCGATTTCCCAATTTATTTTGCATTCTTTGCACACATTTAGGCTTTGTTTTTAAGATGATGTCTGTGAATTCACTTATGTCAATAGTTATAATTTAAATAGTTATAATTTAGCACATTTGCTTCTTTGCGATTATTTGCACTCTAGTAATGTTTGTAATAATAATATAATTAACAGTTAGTAAGTTGTCTGTTCTATGGTGTCACCAAGTTCTGTGAATGCAGTGAATTTTGATTTGCTTTTTCAAGTTTGAAACAAAACATGCTAGCTGCAATATTGTTATTGTTGGATTTACAAACTGGAGTGTAAATGGGGTTGAACTGCTTTCAGATCTTGATCTATAATATGCAGTGTGATAGATAGCAGCTTCAATATTTGTCTCTTAAATCTCTTTGTTCATAGTTTTTGTGTGTATCTTTTTTGAGTAATAAATTACAGTACCGGTAATTGTGTAATATTTTGTTGTGGAGAGTACAGATGAAACAACGTTCAATCTTTGTAGTGTACGAAGCTTAACACTCGAGCCCCTTTTCACGAGGAGTTTGTCATTCGCAATGACCTGATGGGTTTGGCCATTGGCACTCATGGAGCGAACATCATGCTCGCTCGTAGAATGAATGGCATCATTTCAATTGACCTCAATGAACAGACTTGTACTTTTAGAATTCATGGCGAGGTAAACATGAGGATTTTGTGATTTATTATTCGAATTTGTAGAATCAGCTGTAGTGACTTAGTCTAGCGGTGTTATCTGCCTTCAGGCTTCTGTATCGACTTCTCTTTGTAGTCTTCTTATAAAAGTTGAAATAGGTCTTCTATCGGTTGCATATTTTGAAGATTCTTTTGAGGTTAAGCATGTTGACTTACAAGGCATTTCAGTATTGACTTCAAAACAACTTTTCCTGCTGATAATATCCTATACTGTTATATGTTCTGATTAATTTCTCTTTGGGATTGTTTTGATAAGAGTTTCTCACCTTATCTGTACTAGTAAATAAACCTCCAAGCGACTGTTGGATAGTTTGTATGTTGTTGACAAGTTTTGTAGATGAAATTTAGTAAAAGAAGGTAACCAGCACTGTGATGAGTGTTTAGCATGAATGCATGGCTATAGCTAATGCAGCTGTGGAATACCCACAAAATCAGTATAACCATAGTGCCTATTCACATAATTTAGAGCTAGTTATGTTATTGTGCCTCGTATTTGTTGCAGCTTCATGGCTGTAAATTTAGAAATTATATCACTGACCGGTTTGATTTAAATTCCACTTTATTCTAACATGAACTCTTGACGTAAACTAAACAATTAATTGATGGGCCTTTTCTCTTCCATTCTGACTGGACACATACTCAGAATGGAAGAAATAAGAAACCCAAAACGAATTTTCAACTACAAACCAGAGGGAAGATCTAAAGGAAGACCGAAAAGACGATGGGTGGATAGATTGGAAGAGGATCTGAACATGGCAGGACTGAATCTCAATGGAAAAACTGACGGAAGACACCGAATGACTTTGGAAGAAATAGCAAAGGTCAGAGAACTTTGGAGAGATGTCATGGAGAAGTCAATAGCTGGACACAACTGGAGGACGAAGACCTGACCTGACCTTTTCTGGAGATAACAGTTATTCTAACGTCTGTGGTGTTCATGTGTAAGGAAGACCAAACTCTGACTGGCTTTGGGCTTTCTTTCCCGCGCTTATTTTGTGTTGGCACGCCTGCTTGTAGACTGAAGAAGCCGTACGACAGGCAAGAAACCTGCTGGAATTTTCTGAGGAGACATTTTATGTTCCAAGATTTCTAATCGGTTAGTATTATTAGTGCAACGGATGACTTGGATGGAAAATATTAACCCCTTAACTGGATGCCCCGAGTAACGCTCGTCCATTTTACATTGAGTTACAAATAGTTGCCCAGTTAAGGGGTTAAAATGCAAGAGTGAACATACCATTAGGACTTGGATTGTTATATGAAGGTGGTAAATGGGGATAAGTGTTCTATGATGTAGCCCAGTCTAGGAACAAGAATAGTTATAAGTTATAACATGACAATACGGATAGTGCTGAAAGACGATAATTTCATCTTTAATATTAAAATGTTATTTTGGCTGGAAGTCGTATATAAAATCTGTAAACTTAAAAGCTAAGTTTTATTCCTATTATACTGAAAGGATTAAGTTATGTAAATGGAGTTTGTTTATATATATATATATATATATATATATATATATATATATATATATATATATATATATATATATATAAAAAAGTATTTTTGTATTTTTTGTTTGCTCTGTAGCTAAAGTAATAGGAAAAAATGGTCACAATATACAGGAGATAGTGGATAAGTCTGGAGTTGTTCGGGTAAAGATTGAAGGCGACGGCGGAGACATCAACTCAACTGAACCCAATACTTTGAATAGAGCTGACACTGCAAAGGTATTCTACTAGTTGATTAGTTGTGACTTGTGTGATTCCTGTTGCCACTGTTGCTTTTGTGTGTTGATATTGAACTTGTGGACTGAATAATGTATTTAGTGTGAATCATGGCCACGTATGATATAACATATTAATTACATTCTATGGTATGACAGCTACGCTGTTTCTATGACTTTATGTTTTGAATTGAGTTTCTTTTAGAATCGAATGTACATACCTGTATTGAATTTGTCACTTGGATGTGTTTTTCCGCAAGGGCCATCTGGTGTCGTTTGTTTTTGTTGGAACGGTCGAAAGTATCAATGATGCAAAACTGCTGTTAGACTACCAAATTAATCATCTGAAGGTGAATTGCACCATTGCATTTTATATCAGTTGGTGTAAGTTATTATTGCTTAGAGAGTATTGCATGTTTGTAACGTGTGATGGCTGTAGTTTTGTTGATCTGCCACATGTGACAAATGATTTCTGAGGGCTGCCACAGTCGTTCAGATTTCATGTGGTAAGCTTTTCTGTGTTTGTGGCTTTTCATTATATCATGGCTACAGGTCATTGTTTGAAACTAGTTCGTATTTGTGTTTGTCTCGTTTGTTTTTCCTGCAGTCTTGAAGACTTGAATTGTTTCAATGAGTTAATATTTATTCTACAATGGTTTGACCTGAAGCTTAGCCATGCTTGTTGAATCAGGGATTTGAGTTGAGCAACAAATTTGATCTTTTTAATAGCTGTATGCAGATGTTCACTTGTGGGAATTGTAGATTATATATATATATATATATATATATATATATATATATATATATATATATATAACCAATGAAAAGTTGTATGAGTATGAGTAAATGTTTTAGATGTAAATTTTAAAATTACTGTGATTTTTATACATACCCACTTTGCTTGTTTAAACATTTGTCCCACTGAGCAATAAGTTTCTCAATGCCCGCCTCGAGAAACGACGCCGACTGCAGCTTTGGCCACTGACTAACGGCCTTTTGCGCCTCCGCATCTGGGGCAAATTTCTGGCCGCCCAACATTTTACCACAGGGCCATATATTTCGCACATTTCAGAGTGAATGGCATTTGCGATAAGTCCCTTAGCCCATAAAAAATGAACTGCACGTTGTTCCTCGCGGGATGCATTTAATGGCAACATATTTGATGTTTAGAGATGACGTTGTGACTTCATCACTGTAAACTTTGTCAAGTTTGTTCCGAATAAAATTTTCTTCAAAACATATATTTTGGACTTCTTTCATTGTAAAAACTAACTAAACTGCATTGTTTTGTAAGTTATTTATGGAACGACCCTCGTAGTATGTTGCAGGTTGTGTGTGTGTTTTTGTGTTTGTTTGTGTGTGTGTGTGTGTATTGTGTAATCTCTGTTTGCTTTATGGATATTGACTTAAATGGAATTTTTGATTGAGAATTCTTTTATTTTTACTATTTTAATAGGAAGTAGAACGACTTCGTCAGGAGAAGATGCAGATTGACGCTGAACTACGAAATCTTTCGCTTCCACCTCAGAATTCATTTTATGAACAGACAAAAAAGCAAAGGTTTGAACTTAACTGGTTTACGAAGCATTATTTTTATTATTACTATTTGTTCACTTTTCTAGTTAAGACAAGCCGACTGACTGATCTTTATATTCCTTTTCATAAATTATATTATGAATGCTTTATCATTATGGTGTTCTATGCTTTTCTCGTATGCCATTATTGCACAGTCAATTTATTGTCTTCTGGTGACAGTTTTGTTGCTGATGCTCTTGTAGGATAATTTTGAAGTTTCTAGATAATTGTGTGTGCTTCCAAAAATCTTAACTCCTTTACTGACCATTTATTTGTAACGTAATGCAAAATGGACGCACATGTGAGTCATGGCTGATTCAGGGGTTAAGCTGTATCATGAGCTCATTGTGCATTGCCGTGCTTATGATGCTATATAAATAAGTCAGTAAAGTAAGTAAAGTCCTTCCCAAGTTCTCAAGGCTAGCCTCAAGACTCCTAGGGCAGCACTGATCTCTGTTTCAAGGCCCTCAGCCAGGCCACTGGTGCAGCTTACATGATATGGGGCCAGTGTTCTCATGCAATGTGCCTGTTTACACCACGAATTCTGCTACTCGGTTGCCGCCGCCACCTGGCTGGGTAATAGGACTCCAACAAGTACCCGGGTTTCGGGGGTTCCCTTTTTCATTCTCGTTGCCACCCCTAATGTCGGCTGATATCTTCTAGGTCAAGCATGGATCCATATCTGGAGGAGAGAGGGACGAGAGGCAGGCCAAGAGCGGGCAGAGGGGCACGAAGAGGAATGCACGATCGCTGGTCTAGTGAACGTCAGACAAACTACTCAGGTATTTTCAAATTGTTTTTGTGCTATATGAATTAAAAAGCTGATGAAGACAGAACTTTGGATGTATTTACGATCATATAATATGTGAATTGGCTATTGAAATTGTTTTCTTAGTTTCAATTGTGATAGTTTGTTATTTGTATTTGCTGTTATTGATGATTTTGGTAACTGATTGCAAGAATAGACCTACAGAAAATTGAATGGTTGAGTGGAATAAGGAGTTAAATGCAGTTACCACCTTAATGGTGAGGTTGTCAATTGAAGGGCCCAGAGGAATAAGGAAGTAAATGCAGTCACCTCCTTAGTGGTGAAAATATCAGTTGAAGGGTCTCGTGAAATAAGTAAGTAAATGCAGTTACCCCTCTTATTGTTATTGATACTCAAACCATTGGGAGGTCGGGCACAGTTACCTCCTTATTCCATCCAGCCATTCAATTGCAAACTGCAGTTTGAAAGAATTGTCATGTGATAATTTTTAAAACTTGCTTTTATCAGATGGCAGCAATGAAAGACCAGATGTCTCGTATGGAATGAATTCCATGGGACGCGGACGAGGAGACGGGGGTGGAGGGCAGCATCCAAGGTTTCGCGGTGGTCGTGGGAGAGGAGGCCGTGGAGGCCGGTACGGTGGCCGTTACAGGCCACAGCGTGAGTGTTGTGCTTTAATGCTAAAACTGAATGTGTTCTATATTTTGGAACAATTTGTATGGACAGGTCACTTATATATTTTGCTTCACGATGGAAAAATGCAATACTTTCTTATGCAATTGTTTCTAGACTTTACGTCTCTGCATGTGGTATATATTTTGGACACTTGTGTGAATTCGTGTTCTTCTTCATTTCGCATTGAGTCTGTCATTCATGTCACAGCTTTTCGAGATGGCCCTGCTTCTTCTGAGACGTCTTTCAGTGACGGTCGGAGGAGAAGAGTTGCGGACGATGATGATACCATACTTGACCATAATGACACTGTTAGTGTGACCAGCCAAGATCAGGGTAAGTTTGCCTTGCTGCGCTAACGTTTCTCAGATTTATTTGCAACAATTTGCTGTGTTGTTGCTATTGTAATTAATTTCCAGATTCTGAACGTTTCAAGGGCATAGCCTTGCATTTGACGCTTCTTTCATTTAGTTCCCTCCGTGTTTTGTTTCAGAAAGCGTTTCGTCATTCGAAGGCAACTACAGGTCACCTGGACAGAATGCTGGAAGACAGAAGAGCCCAACTGACTTCCGAGGTGGTGGTGGTGGTGGCGGTGGCGGTGGCGGCATAATTTCTTCATCTTCTGACAGACAGATGAATGTGAGCAGGTGTGACAGGCAGGTCAACACCAGTGACCAAAGAGCTTATCAGTCGAATTCAAAGAACTCTGTGCAGGGCAGACAGTGTTCGTCTAAGGGATCGGATGTTGGCAACGGAATTGCGTCTGGCGTAGGCGCTGAAGCCGTGCAGGGAGACGTCCCCAACGGTGCGGCCAAACCTCAGAGAGATCTTCAGAGGTCGAAATTTCGAGATAACGAATTAAAGGCGACCGCTAGCACAGCTTCGGCTGGTTCTGCCTCCACTTCAAGTCATTGAATTCGAGCATAGTATGCGTACTACGGTAGATTTGCGTTCTTTGAGTTGGTTTCTTTCCTTTGCTGCTCGTTACGAGTTGTGCTTAAAGGTAATTGTTTACAGAGTTTGAGCATCTCTGCATTCTTTCTAAGTCATAAGGTTTTAAAGACGACTACTTTTCTATCGTTTATTTTGAGAGAATTTGTAAGCGAGCAGACGACTGCTGTTGCTGTGTAAGCGGAAAACGCACCTTGATCTTTATTTAAGGGTTCAGCGACTTGTGAATCGCCAGAAACTTCTTTTTAGCATTTAGTGATGCTTGTCCAGAGTTCTCTGCTCTACTTTGGAGACTTTCAGCTCTAGTGTTTGTGATCAGTTTGATGGTTTTGTGTTTAGTCAAATTGTTACTGCTGCTTTCAGATATGCAAACCTTTTGCAGTTTTCATTGTACTTAAGGACATGGTTCGCAAAAGCTGTTCGAAGAAATTTGATGGTTTCGTGTTGTTTTTCATTTTGTCTTATATTGTATTGAGCTAAAATGCTGAACAATTGCTTTTCCTTGTATGTTTTCTACCTGCAATTAAGTTAAGATATAGGAACTGTGGTTACTTGATGCACTGTGCTTTGAAATTAGTTGTGCTGTGACTATCATCCATGCAATAATATGCCTTTGGTACGATAAACGTGACTGTTCAACCTGTTCATAGTTTCAATGAAGTTTTTCTCTTGCTATAGGGGGAACATTTTAAATTCGATTAGTGATTAATTATTGAAAGCGGTAAGAACCGGTTCTTCTTGTGAAGCATCTGTTAAAGGAAAATTCTACTCTTTTGTGGAATCATTTTTGTAAATCTTAATTTACATAGCAACTAAGCACCTAGGTGTGTTGATCTTTTTAGATGCGAAAGCAGGGATATTTTTACACCCCCCAACATCCCCCCAATTTGAGGTCGACACCCCCCCCCCAAATCTGGTAATGTGACAATGGTATGCATACAAAATGCATACTAATTAGCTCAGAACACCCACCAACTTTTATTCCCGGATGCCATTTTTTTGCTCGTCAGAGGTTTTTGAGACTTTTTAAGGTTTTTTGGTTGCTTTTGGTACTTGATGATGTTTTTTTCGCTTGTCGGCCTTTTTCGGGCAGAGACTTAAAAGTTCCGACACCCCCCAGATTTTCCCGACACCCCCAAAAAAAATTTCATAATCCTAGAAATAACACTGTGTGAAAGACAGAGCTGGAGCAAAATTACTGAATGGAGCAATTATTTTTGGGCAAATGCATGTGTTGGGAAACAACTGACAAGAAAGTTTAGACATTGTTTTGTTAAGTGCATTTTCAAGCGAATGAAAGGAAAGACAAACTGTTTTGCTATATGTAAGTTGAATTGCCAGTTGTTATAAATGAATTTTCCGCATGGAGCAATCTCACATAAGTAGTTTCCTAGGATGTATTGGACGAGAAGTTAATGTCATTTAACATACGACATATCATATTCTTGAGTGATCTCATTGTTACATATGATGTTGTGCATGCTCACTAGTTTTCCCGATGATCAATTGATGTAAGTTTAAACAGGGTCTGCGATTACGTTGATGCGGTTTGCTGTGCTGTTTGCAGTTTCAAAGTCTTTGGCATCGTTAGTGATATGCTGTCGACTTTTCATTGAAATAAATATGTCTGCTCCTTTACCTCATAGATGTGCATTCAGAGTACAGTTTTTTCTGCTTGAGCAACAACAAAAATCGTGGCTTGTATTCTGTCTCGGTGATTTTTTGGCCATTTCAGCAGTTGATGTTTTTTTGGAGGCTGGTTAGTTTTTAATTTAGCGATGGGAGTGGCGCATGTGTAGGCAGTTTGATTCTGAAAGACATTTAGAGTGAAAGTTTTCTTTTGTTTTTTGACTTTGTAGGAGTTCAAATGTTAGAATTTTGCGGTCTGAATTTTGAAAAAAAAATTGGCCGGGCAGCTTTAGTGGCGAAGTGATCGGTTGTTGATGTCTTCTGATGATGAAAATGTACATTGGTATTCAGTCGGCCAGATTTGAATTCGAGGGATAGTCTGTCAATATCTAGGCGTGCAAGATGCAGTCATTAAGAAGTTTCAGTAGATGATTCAAAGCTACTTTTCATCTGCATTTGAATTTGGCTGCCAAACTTTGGCACTGGTTTGCTCATTGGTTTTGTGCAGACATTGTTACATGCTGCTTACAGTTTATATTGGTTATGTTTTCCTTCTAGTGATTTGTGGGTGTGATTTTGTAAATATGCCATGCGTGCTACAAGTTTTCTCGTCAAGTTTGGATTGGTCGTGGTTTTATACGATAATAAATATGACTTGGAATTAGGCAAGAATGAGATTTTAAGGATGACTGAAGTTATGCTATGGAACTTGGATTTTGTTTTTTTCTATGCTTGGGCTATTGGAAAATTTCTCTTGGGAGCCGGCAAGAGAACATATTTGCTTAGTTACACGGCAGAGACAATGGATTTGCAATTTATTGTTTAGTTAATTATTGCTTGCAGCAGTTGTGCTCAAGAGAGTTTGTTGTTTGGACGTTTTAACGTCCCAGATTGTCTTACAATTGAGCATTTGATTGTTCTAAGTAAATGATTCTGACTTTAAACTTTGCTTTTAGCGGACGAATTAGGAAAACCTTGAAAAGTTATTTGATTCAGGAATAGAGACACACACACACACACACACACAGTGTTTGTCATTTTCATACTTTCATGCTTGCTGCATTGTGCTTAAGAGTGTGGTTCTACGTGGTTCTGAATGCTTTTGTACGTTAAAAGATTCAATTGTTTTGTTTGACGGCTGATGCATGCAGTGTTTAATGATTTCATGCGAATAGTTTGACATTAGGCCAACCAACCTGCAACCTAGAGCCCCCCAGAGTGTAAGGGGCCCCCAAGCACCAATTTTAAACATTATTCATTAGCATTTAATCCAGTCCTGATAATTGTTCTTGTTTCTAAAATGTGTTAGACGTTACTTCTACCTTATTATGAATCTTAGCGCGATTTAAATTGGCTTAGGAGGCATTACTTCCTGTGTGAAAGCCACTAGGGGCGCTAATGGAGCTCGAACCCGCTCCGTCAACCTACCGCTACAGCGCGTCACCCACTCTGCTATCTTCCACTCCCCAATCCATACAATGCCGTCATTTCGAGTGGCTTAGGTCCTTTACTGTCTGAGGTGAAAGCCACTATGGGTGCTAACGGGGCTTGGGACGTAGACAGTTACTAGGGCCTACAGTGTTTCCCACACAGGCTTAGCCTCCTAAATTATTATTATTACATTATTATTATTATTATTATTGAATCGATCAGTGGTGAGCCTACCGCTCAAACGTGCAATCCACTGTCATCTTTCGCCCTGATCATTTTCAAGATCTTAGATCTAGGAAATTTAGCCAGGTTTGGTCGGGCAAGATAGGCACTACACTGACTACAGAATCGGTTTAGTTCTAAATCGCAGCCTCGAGGGCAGAGGGCAAGTAGGGTGAGCGTTTGATGTTTGAGAAGTTAGCTCACCTGAATACCCTAGAGTGACTAAGACGTTGGGTAGAGATACACGGAGTCCTTATGTACTGTAAGGTTATTGGTAAATTGAAAAGAAAAGTAAGGCGTTTTAATACGAGGTCAGCATGTACTGTACATAACAGCATAGTTTTAATTCTAGATTAAGACGTTTCTTGAGTGGCTTTATATACAAGTAAATACTAGATTCAAGTGAAATGCCGAGCGGTTTGACTACAGAATTTCTCAACAAGTAGGCCTAAATTCCCCAATCCCTAAACTTTGCAATAACTGTTACTACATGTAATGCAGTTAGCTTGACAGAAGCAAACGCCTTTGGAAAACATCAGATACCTTTTAACCCCTTAACCGTGTATTTAACTGTAACTCAATGTAAAATGGACGGATATATCCGGGATCCTCAGTTAAGGGGTTAATGCAGCGCTGTTACGGTATATATGGGCCTAGCCTACAGTATGTAAGAAACGTCATGAATACTGAAAGTTGCGGTGTTTCAAAAGTAATTATCTTATTCGTTGATCAAGTCTAGCAAATACCATCCTGACAATTCTACAAGTACAGTAGAATTTCGCTATAACGTAGGCATACTTGTCGGGTCTGAAAAATTTAGTCCGTTAGGCCTATATATCCGAGGTCCGTTATATCCAATAGTCCTACGGTACCGCATCACACGACATTGCGGTACTTTATAACCGAGTAAGCCTATACCAGGGATATTTCTAGGATTATGAATTTGGGGGGTGTCCGGAGCTAATTAGTATGCATTTTGTATGCATACCACATTGTCACATTACCAAATTTAGGGGGTGTTGACCTCAAATTGGGGGCGGGGGGTGTTGGGGAGGGGGTGTAAAAATATCCCTGGCCTATACGTTTTAACCGAGTCCGTTAAAACGAAATTCTACTGTACTTGATTCGGTAAACCGACTCGGCGACTCACAATAAACGTTACACCTTCATGCTTGACGTATTTTTTATACGCAGTGGCGGTTCTAGAGAGGAGCTGGGGGCTGTAGGTAGTCCCCCCACCCAGATATCATCGTTGCCTCTAGACATAATAACAGTGGACGACCTTTTTCGGCTAGAACCGCTACTGGTTACACGTATAGTTCTATTTTTCGATGGCTAGCATGAAATCGGCGTGAGTTTCCAGTTAAATCAATACGAGTTTCCTGGCAGTAGGCCTATTCTATAGTACGATGGCCTATAGTGCGATCGATTCTGCAGTCAGTGTCGTAACGTGGGGAGGGACAGGGGGCACTTTGGAGAAAGTCCCCCGGGCCCCGGGAGAGGGGGCTCCGAAAGAGTGTTTTTTTTGCTCGTCAACACCTATAAACGTGGACGACGACCTTTTTTGCTCGTCAGCCCACAAGATGCCCCCGGGCCCCCAAAAGTCACGCTAGCTACGCCACCGTCTGCAGTGCTGCGATATTCCTAACTTCTACCGCCAACGACCTGAAAACCTAGATAGCGACACGGTTGCCAGCGTTTTCATCCAGAAAAAGCGAGACGAGATGAAATTTGAACTAGCACCGCCTAATGACGGCGGCAACGGAGAGTGTGGGTCGTGAACATTCGAGTCGGACGACGATGACGACGGAGACCTGGATCGAACGACCGAGTGGTGATGTCTTTCCGGCGCCGTCTCCGGTCCAGAGTCCTCCTCCGTCTCCTCCTCATCCGGCGACTGCTGATGGTGATCGGCGTTGACGGCCGAAGCGGCTCCCAGTTCAGGACTGTCTGCGGTGGATCGAAGAACAGGGAATTTCGAGATATCGATTAAAAATACTTCTGTCGCTTGTAAGTTAATTAATTAATTATTTATCTATCTATCTATTTAAGCCTATCAGCCGAAGAGGTGCAGGGCCTACTGTAGGTTACAGTAGGTATATCGACGCAAAACAACAGATCGAAAAGAGGACACAATTTGTTCGATCGCTACATCAAAAATAAAAATCTCGAAAGGCGCAAAAAGACAACAGATCGAAAAAGAGGAAATGCACAATTTGTAAATATAAACCGCTATATTTAGGATTTAGGGCTATTCAACAAAAATTGAAAACAAAAATCTTTTCAAATCTTGACCAAAAATATGCAACTGGAAGATTTGCGGTCCTTCTGGCATTTAAATTTTAAATACCGTTCCACAGTTGTCAAGAAAGACTGAAGGCGCTAATCATGGGTATTTCCAGGTGCGATGACAACGAAAACGAACAAATTCTGCTGAAAATATTAAAAACCAAGTCTTTGAACCTGAGCCAAATATATATATATGGGGCAAATTGTTAACATCTTTCACATAGGCTCCTTTCTAAACTAAAATATCAGTGCTGCTAATGCCTATTAGGCCTTTTCAGGCTTTGCCACTAATGTCTTGTTGAAAAAACTTTTTAGCAGCTTTTTGAAAAGTCCCAAAATACATTTTTATAATTGCTTTGAGAAATTCACACAAAATAAGTAAAATAAAATATGACAATACATAATATATAATTTTTAAAATGTTTATAACATATGCATGTTTCTGAGTTAGCACTGTGGCTGCAGATGGTTTTTAATTTTTACATTTTTATTTATTCCCATGAAATATGAAGAATGTAATTGTAAATTTTATTTTCTTTTCAACAAAATCAAAACCCTTTAAATTGTCAATATTGCTGTGATATTTGATTTAAAATATTTCTGGAAACTGTTGAGGGGTAAATTCTGTGAAAACAACATAGCCGCCAAAGAGTTAATATTATAGGCTATGCAGTGTAGTAGGAACTTTTCCCAAGCCTAGTAGATAAGGAAAGAAATTTGACAATAAAACAACTGTAGGCCTAGCTGTGAGTTAGCTAGGCTACAGTGGTTTTCACACAGATTGGCTTTGCCTAACAAACCACTTTAAATCACGTTATTATTATTATTATTATTATTATTAGTAGTAGTAGTAGTAGTAGTAGTAGTAGTAGTAGTAGCAGTGGCAGTAGTGGTGGTGGTGGTGCAGCAGCAGCAGCAGCAGCAGTAGCAGCAGGTGTAGCAGCAGCAGCAGCAGCAGCAGCAGCAGCAGCAGCAGCAGCAGCAGCAGCAGCAGCAGCAGTGGCAGCAGCAGTGCAGCAGCAGTAGCAGTAGCAGTAGTAGCAGTAGTAGTAGTAGTAGTAGTAGTAGTAGTAGTAGTAGTAGTAGTAGTAGTAGTGTTGTTGTTGTTGTTGTTGTTGTTGTTAACCTACCGTGTAGCAGTTCAACGGTCTGCGTAACAGCGCCGATTCTATTTTCGGCGACGACGACGTACTGACGAAAGCGTTCGATCCTCACTCGACGAATGCAGAGCTTCAGCTCCGTGACCTGATCTTCCCTTATCTGAAAACAATCGATATCGCATATCGTGCGTTTTCTTGTCAACAAAGCTTCAGGCTCATTTCAACTATTGAAGCGATTAGAATAGAATGGATAGAAGTAATTTGTAGATGCAAGATGACATACAGTAGAAGGAGAATACAAGAACACAGGGGCGCCCATCCTCCCTGGCTGCTGGAAGCAGCTTCCCCCTTACCTGTGCTGCTCTAACGTGATACCAAAATTCAAGGGGGAATTTCCTCCCCTAGCTTTTTTAGGAAGCATTTGTTTCCTCCCCCCATCTGTGGGCGCCCCTGCAAGAACAAACCTACAAGAGGACTAGAGGGCAAAGAATGATATTACACAGCAAGGTCATAATGTGAATGAATGGATGGGTGGAACATAGTGGTTCTTATACAGGGCAGACCCTATACTGAACCAATTTATATCTGGTTATTATAATTTGTTTTCTAAGCAACTTTGAAGGCAATGCTTCAATGATATTAACGAGAGCGATTACTGGTCATGTCAAAATGATTTCAAACAAAATTGTCACCGTTTAGATAGACCCAAAGGCGTAGACTTGGTTTAAAATGCGTGGGACCAAACCCCCATACCTTTCCCTTCCCTAGCCTAGCACCTCAAAAGTGGGAGGGGGTCTAGAGCCTAGCGGTCGAATAGAAGTTTGCGCCTATACGGATAGACCTAAACAGTGGTGATTGTTTTACTGAATGCTGATAATTAGTCTGAGAGGTTTGCCTAATTAGGCTGAGGTTTCCAACGTAGACCATAGATAGGCGCAAACTTCTATTTAAGGCTCTAGGCTCGAGTCTTCCCACATTTTGAGAGGCAACCATAGGAAAGGGGAAGGCATATGGGTTGCCCCCCACTTTTTCAGCGAAGTTAACGCCAGTGGCGGGGCTCAGAGTCATTTGTTGTTGTTGTTGTTGTTGTTGTTGTTGTCCGCAGTGTGAGTTCAGTGGAGATTGCTATAGACAGCGTTGCATGCACTTTCCCCTGCCGTGTGGAGATTTATAGCAGTTCGACGGGGGCGGGGGTGGTTTCGAGAGGGGTTAGTAGTGAAAAATTGTCGTAGCATTACACACTGATATGCACTTTTGGGGGAGGGAGGGGGGAGAAATCGAAGACTTTGGTGGTGGTGGTGGGGGGGGGGGATTTCCCCTTGCCGGTCTGCATGCAAGAATGTTGTTAGACCACCCACGAGAACGACGACCCAGCTGTCGTCGAGAACGCTGTAGCTGCCGTAGGCCAGAGTGGTTCCGTTCGAATCGAGCACCCAGTAGAGGGCGCTGACGTCCGGTCGCGCCCTGACCTCGCACGTCAAGCAGACGTCACGGTCACCGACACTGGCAGACACAGACGCGCAGCTGACAATCGGAGCGTCTGCTCAACAACAACAACAACAACAGTAACAGAACCGACACTTCTGACATCGTCTGTCAAACCAAATCAAAGATTTGTAGCGGAGGAAACATTTACAAATAATGGAATACAATCATACCCGTACATTAACCCAGTGGCGGCTCCACCAGGGGGGCAGGGGCCCGTGCCCCCTATTGAGAGCCTGGCCCCAGTGGCCCCCAGTTGGGACCCTATACTTAATGCTACATACATTAAACAACAAATGGTTGGCCCCCATGATTAGAAGTTGCCCCCCAACGCCCCCCCCACTTGCCAAATCCTAGAGCCGCCACTGCATTAACCCCTTAACCGTGTATTTAACTGTAACTCAATGTAAAATGGACGGATATATCCGGGTTTCTCAGTTAAGGGGTTAAGAATATATGATTGATATTTAAAACAAAAGTACAGAAATTCAAGAATAAACAAAGATACACAGTATATTACATATTGATAGCAAGTTATGATAGCATTCGATACATTACATAATGCAACAAAGAGTGACTATGATACTAAAAGGGAGATGCAGGAGAAGAGAAACAATCTCTGTACAGTATAATCTTAGCATTGTATTGTTATTAAGATTAAGCATTAATTTATTCATTATATTTTTGATTTTAAAGATAAATTTATAATTTCCATGGGTGCAGTTGCACCACCTTGCACCCATCCCGATCAGTGTTTTATCCAGACTTCAGGCCTTGGGGGGTTGACTCGGATGAAGAGGAAGAGACAGTTCAATGCAAGAATGTGTCAGTGCTGAATTTGGGGTGAGGAAATTTGAGATTTTGGGAGGGGAATTACCCCCATCCCACAGGCCCGGGTAAAACACTGCTCCCGATGCCACGCTGGCATTCATTCTGGCAATCGCCTGTCAGTGAACGACGAGTTACGCTTACAGTTGACGCGGACGAGCATCGTCGAGATCTGCGACCCGAAGTCGGCGACGACGGCCAGGCAGCGCGCCCACAGCCCGTCGTCCCTGGCGGTCAGGACGAGTCCGGCGGCCTGGCGCTCCGACCGGTAGGTCATCAGCCTCAACCCCGGCAGGCCGCGCAGTCCGGCCGAGTGCGACCACGCGAAGCGATCGGTGATGTCGTCGACGCCCAGGTAGACGTGCAGACGCGGAGGGGGGTAGCCGCCGACGCTAATGCAGCGGACCGGCTGTGGAACGCCGGCGACGAAGGTCATCTCGCGCATGCGCCCTTCGGACGACGACGACGACGACGACGAAGAGGATGATGAAGAAGAAGAGTATTCGTAAGATGATGACGACGACGACGACCATGACTGCGAAATATGAAGGTCACGTGATTCGACGGCGTCGTCACGTGACGACGTGCCGTTTGCGAAATACACTTCTTGTAGGGATGCTGTAATCATGTTAATTCAGTAATAATTATATTATTAAAATCAATAAGACAGCAAATAAACGAAGAAGCGTAAAATGTAAAGTCGGTTGGTGGTTATATCAGCAGTTGGTTAGTTTCAGTCGTCGAGATTAAAACCCCATCGTTTTCACTTGGCTTATCCTCCATAGACTGTCACCCGTTTGTCCGGACGGATGCCCTGCATTTGACCCGGATCTTTAATGATTTGGATTCGGCGTGCCATCGGTTGATGCTCCTGTGCATTATAAAGTGGCGCCATAGAAGTTTAAGATTGTATTAGATTAGATAACTATGGTCTGGCTAATCTAATTGCAATTTCTTGGCAACTTTCAATAAAAAAGATATCGACGAACTGCATGAAACCGAAAACTCCGGTGGTAATCATAGCAATTGTGCTTGAGACAAACAGAGGCCGAAATGGACGACTGTATGAGCGACAGAGGTCTTAATTAAGCACAGGCGAGGTTCCTACTAAACAACTTAACACCCAGCTGTTGTTATTTACTATTATTATCATTGCGAATATATATATATATATATATATATATATATATATATATATATATATATATATATATATAGGGTGAGCCAATAAACCGGTACCACCCTGTTTCCTCGTAAATATTTCAACAACCCCCGGGTCCAAATGCATGAAATTTGGTATACGTCTGCGCCATTATATCCTAAATGCAGCCAGTCAAGTTTTTCTTTCAAATTCCTAAATGCAGCGGCGCCATTTAGCGAAAAGCAGGGTAGATGTTGGACGCGTTCATCAGTAAAGTGAACACAATCGTGAGTTATTAGGCTATAATTGTATTCTGTCTTCATGATGTAGTCTACAACTAATCACTTAATTAAAAATTTCGCCGTGTAACGAGAAAGAGATTCGAGACTGAACCTGCCTCTCACGTAGACGGCGTGCGTGACGGAAGCGAGCACGACCGACTTGCGACCTTGCACTTCGCACGTGTAATTCCCGCTGTCTTCGAGCGACAGATCTATCGTCGTCGAAATCAGCAACAAAGGAAACCCGTTCAATAACACACGCACACACACACACACTGCTGTGAACATTGCGCACAGCTCGCAGTCACTGATTCCCGTCAAAATGGACAACTTCCACGTGTATTGACTGATTGATAATATGAAATGACCTATGGTTTGGATTTGGAGTAACATCGATTGATGTTTACGGGCAGGGCGCGATTTGCGCGGGGGGAGAAGGGGGAATCTTCCCCTCACTGCATAACTGCATCCCCCTACTGCTACATCTCCCACCACTACATCCCCCCCACTGCTACAGTTTCCAACAACTACACCCCCCCCCCAAACTCGACATATTTTCCCCACTGCTCCAGGTCACAAATCGCACCCTGTTTACGGGTGTTCGAGAGGGTGCTATGAAATTCAAAAATGCTGCTGCTGCTGATGATGATGATGATGATGATGATGATTATTATTATTATTATTATTATTATTATTATTATTATTATTATTATTATTATTATTATTATACTGTACTTCGGGCCTAGTATGTTTAGGCCTACATTGGATTCGGCTGTCAATTAGTTAAGTCAAGTCTTAATATTCTCAAGACTGACTTGAATTTAGTACAGTCTAAAACAAGAAGATGAGAAACACAATAATTAGGCCTAAATCACAGTACAGTCGACGCCAGACTATTTAAGGTACTCGCGTCGCCAGATAATATCAATATTAATGCAGCTGCCTATCGTCGAAAGGTTTAGTAGCTTTTAATAAAACAGATATTTGATTTTGCACGTCTACAACTGCAGCTATTTAAAACTATCACTTTACGTCAACATATGAAATCTATGAGCTTTTTCTGTAAATGACACTCTTTTGCTGCTATGATCTTTTAAGTAAGTAAGTAAAACCTCGTGAATTTCTATAGCGCTTTCGGTTTTCCCTACTCTGTCCGCCTGTTCGTATAGCGCTATAAGTGGCGGCAGGTAAGTAACGGTAGCCAACGCCGATATTAAATAGGACAATAAAACAGCGGTAGGCCTAGTAAGAGAATGTCAAAAAGCGAGAGATTTGCATTGCTCCTATGCACGACGGCGCAAATCTACCGTTGAAACAGCTATAGCCGAAGTTTAGAACTCGGCCGGGCAAGGTCCGTTTCAACGATCAGTCACAGTGTGAGTTAGAAAGTAGCAAGGCAGACTGCGAGAAAGGCCACGGGCGTCCACAGAGAAATTTTCCAGGTGGGGGGGGGCAAAACACAATGGTCGCAGTTACGTCACATAGATTTTTCCAGGAGGGGGGCGAAACACATTTTAATACAATAGCCACGGTGAATATTTTAGCAAGGTTTTCAAATTTCAATGTGAAATATTGGTATATGCATTTCCAGGGGATCCAAGGCATTTCCAAGTGCCCCATCTTCAGTGGCGGCTCCACCGGTGGGGCCAGGGGGGCCCGTGCCCCCCTATTGAGTGTCTGCCCCCCAGTGGCTCCCCAGTTGGGACCCTATACTTAATGCTACATGCATTAAACAACAAATGGTTGGCCCCCATGATTAGAAGTTGCCACCCCAACGCCCCCCCCCCCACTTGCCAAATCCTAGAGCCGCCACTGCCCATCTTGTCCTAATTAGCGGGCGCCCACGAAAAAGGTTATAATTGATTACTGGCAGAATGAATGGAAAACGCTAGTCCGCGTAAATAATGTACATGTGTGTAGCCTATATATATACCTAAAAGTATCAGTTTCGGGTTGTAGCGATGCCGCTCGGAACTTGTGAAGTTGACGCAAAATCGACCGGTGCCGAAAAACGGCGGTAGAATGTTTCCCATGAAGTTGATCTGCATCGGTTCCTCGTCCAGTTGACGCTTCGTCCAGAAGATCGGATTCACGAACATGGAAAAGTCGTCCATGTCGAAGTCGCAGTCGAGTTCCATGCCCTCCGGACCGGCGTTGGCGAACAGGATGCGTCCGCTGCTCAACATCGAGACGTAGGCTGGAAAGACAGAGAACCAAGATTCATCGATCGAATCGCTATCAACGCCAGTGGCGTCATTTCACACTTTTCTTGGGGGGCGAGAAATTTTTTTTGCAAATTTTAGACAAATTTTTGCAAATTTTTGGCAAATTTTTGCAAATTTTAGGCATTTTTGCAATATTTTTGCAATTTTTTTGCAAATTTTTTGGCAAATTTTGAGCAATTTTGGTAAATTTTAAGGCCAATGTTGGAAAATTTGCAATTTTTTAAAAATATTTTTTGCAATTTTGGCAATTTTTGGCACATTAGTACATTATAAATTAATATTTTCATTTCCTTGGGGGCTACGGCCCCCAGCCCTCCCAAATGACGCCTCTGATCATCGCAGAACAATGTTAAGGTTTACTAGATCAGCGGTTCACGTGTGGAGGTCAATATCTATTATTTTTGGTCAGGGGCGTAACAGGAATTTGATTTGGGGTGTATAACGTGATCTTGGGATGAGGGGGTGGTATAAATCTTAAAAACTTTGAAAATCTTAAAAACGCATTGAAAATTTTAAGGCAGTCTGATTTCTTGGGGGTATATACAGTATATATAGGCCTACCGATATACCCCCTCGTCGCTACGCCCCTGGTTTTGGCACATGAGCGGGCCACAACGTTATAGAATTCTTAAATTTAGAATATTCTCGGCCTGGTTCTTATGGTGAACAAAATAGATTCGATAGGTCTACATAGAGAATTCAAATGTCTGTCAAATAATTATTTTTAAATCCAAACTCTAAAATACTGTAGATAGCACACATGATTGCAACTTTGGTTTAGTTATTATTTAGTTATTTATTTATTTGAACGTCAATAAACTTTTGAAATTACTAAAATACATTAAGTCAAATACTGAGGTCTCTCGGGGTCACTTTCTGAGTCTTGACAGGCAACAGATTGCTCGCTGGCCGTGGATCGGAAACCTCTGTACTACAGACATTTAATTACAATGTACAGTATGTAGGCCTATCGTGTACTGTTGAGAATTGTTGTGGATCAACTGGATCTTAGAACCTATCTTCTCGTACAGGAGTCGCAGTCTCGCAGACCAGTGGACGCGAGATTGCCACTTTATCCAGTTACCCCGATTCTTTGATATCTAAATAGTGGCCAAGCCAGTGCGCAGTGACCAAGAATGTCTCTCTTTTTGCCCCTTCAAATGTCACACTGTACTGTACAGCACAGCTTAACAGAATTGTGTTAATTGTGATCAAAGCATGTATTGGTCGAGACGCTAGTTTTGAAGCGAATGGCTTTCGACAAACCAACATTCTCTTTAGTATAAATGCCAACGAAGGTCTAGATGAAGCTCTTTGTTATCAAACGTCAAAAGTCCTCTCTCTCTCCGTCCCTCTGTCTGTCTGTCTCTGTCTGTCTATCTCTGTCTGTCTGTCTCTGTCTGTCTGATCGTCTGTTTCTCTTTCTCTCGCTGTCTCTCTGTCTCTGACATGCCCTGCGGATCTGGATCGCAAGGAATCTAACAATGATCCGTATCGGACTCGAAGTCCAGTCGTTTAATTGCTTTGTACCTGTTAATGCTGCGTCGTCACTGCCGGTGTTACCCTTGACTTTTAAATCTGTACCTGTCGTTGATCTCGTGAAATTCACAGGGAAGTAATTCTACGACTATTCCTGGAGGTCACACTCTTTCCTCAAGCAGCATTGTTAAACAGCAAGTCTTGTCATGCCCCTTAGTGATGGCCAAGTTGCATAAGCTGTACATCAAATCAGGAAACGTGTGCCACTTACGTAGGTTATGTATGAAGAGAGATAGAGAGAGAGAGAGAGAGAGAGAGAGAGAGAGAGAGAGAGAGAGAGAGAGAGAGAGAGAGATAAGCCTAACTAGGTATCGATTACTCGTATATTTTACACTCGCTGTGGTGACTTCCAGATGGACCATGAGATGAAAGTCGCAAAGGTTCTTCTCCACAGCTTTGTGAAATGTAAGGTGTTTTTTTAAACATTTGTAAAAAGTTCGATCTCTAAACCGCTGCGTCAGACAAGCTAATTATAGCTTTAAAGAAAAATCTCTAGATTTTATGAATTTCCGGAAGAAAAAGCGACAATATCTCCAGAAATACCGTGGTTACGTGGAGATGGAAAAATATCGACTCTGACGAGAACTGAGAAGCAGTGGCGGCTCCAGGATTTGACAAGTGGGGGCGTTGGAGTGGCAACTTCTAATCATGGGGGACCAACCATTTGTTGTTTAATGTATGTAGAATTAAGTATAGGGTCCCAAAAGGGGGCCACTGGGGGCCCAGTGGGGCAGGCACTCAATAGGGGCACGGGGCCCCCTGGCTCCCCGGTGGAGCCGCCACTACCGAGAAGTTGGTCTGAAACAAATTTCGTTTTAAAAATGTATACCTCTGCGTTTATCTCACTGCAACTGCAATTGTTATCCACACCCTTGAGACAAATTTGACAGCCTTTCGATCGCCACTTTATCCAGTTTATTCCTAAATTATTTTCCTTGGCGAGAGAGACAGACAGACAGACAGACGGACAGACAGACGGACAGATAGAGTTAGTAATCCATTGGAGGTGGGGCGGTCGGGGTGGGGTGGAACGAATTCAAAACGGGGAAGGAGATGTTGATTGCTATGGAAGTATGGCTCTAAAATTTGCGAGATTATCGGATGATAGACATCAACTGGGAACGCGGCGAAACAAAATTGAGGCATCACAGCCATCAAGGCTTCTACATATACCAACATTTGCAGTTCCGACTAGGGCGTTTATGGGAGCATCGTAACTCCCCCTCCCCCAACAGGGCCTAGGGCAGAAACCCAGCAGCAGACATTTTTAATGATATTAGAGCCAGGCCGTAAACTCCCGCGATTACTTTAAAGACTTAAATTGTGGTTTGTTAGTTACAGTATTTAGTGGCCAAAATCTGAAATACCGCGACCAAGTAAATCGAATCTGTCGACAATCGCCATTACCCACGAGAAATTTCTCACAATTGTGAGCAAATTCCACGACTAGTTCCAGTCCAAATAGTGGGGGGTCTGGCCCCAGATGACCCTTCGTGTCTACGCCAGTGGCCCTGAGCGCAATGTCTTTGAAATCGTGCTTCGTCAGCGGATCGTTTAAATTCAGCTGCAGTTGAGACAAAATCTGAACGGAACTACCACCCAGATTCACCCAGTGTTTTATCTAGGACTGTTAGGGGGAGATGCCCAGTGGCGGTTCCAGGATTTCTTGGTAGGGGGGGAATGAAATGAATTCATAAGAAGTTGTTGAGGGGATGAATAGAAAACGAAAAATCAATAAATTTTGCCGAAAAAGTTTGACAAAAGGGAATTTTTCTTCTAAGTTTACTACACTTTTACCGAAAAATAGGTTGACAAGCAAAAAAGTTATCCCATCCAAAAAAACCTCCACAAAGTTTCCCATAAAAATTTCCGGTACTGGCACACATTTTTGCATTGCACGGTTTCTCTCCCCTCCACCCAAGTCAATTTCCTTCCGAAGGACCTGGAGTCTGGATAAAACACTGGATTTACCGAAGTCCGAGAGCTGAAAAGGAACCTATTTCGACACCAAGTCACGGGTCAGAGTCTGTTGATCGATAAAGTATCAAGGGTGATCTACTTCGGGGGCAGAGGGGGGAGGGTAAGTGTGCCAACCAGTCGGGGTCAAGGTCATTCGTTCCGCCCTACCGACGTCTATCCCTTGGGTATCAATTCCAGATACGTATAATATATATATATATATATATATATATATATATATATATATATATATATATAATGCACCATCGGAATAAACTCTGGAACTCTTTCCCTCGCTCGTCTGCTGAGCAGCATTGGCGTAGCCAGGGTTCCGGGGTTTATGGCGGAGGAGCAAATCGACATTTTCGAGTGAAAAACTCAACAAGCGAAATGCCTCTTCAAGGAGGTTTAGTTACTGAGTCGTGGAGATGCAAGACATTTATTTTGTGACATTTGAAATATAAGTAAACAGAAACTAGGTGTATTACGTACTAAGCGCCGTCAGGCCCCGATTAACCCGACTCAACACCGCCACCCCCCTCCCAACGAAACGATGAAAAATTCCAAGACTGGTCATTATTGTTGGGCATTACTCTATATTTGTCGTAATAGCTTAGACTGGGGAAGGACAGGCCGTACTGCCATGTGTCTCGTGTTGAGCGACGTGTGGTGGACAGTATTCCACACAGCAAATGGTTCACTGCGACTCTTTTCCTTTTAAACTTAGCATGAAGCTTAGCATGATTTAAAGTGGCTTAGAAGGCATTACTGCCTGTGTGAAAGTCGCTAGGGGCACTAACGGGGCTTCAACTCGCTCCTCAGCCTGACGCTCCAGCGCGTAACCCACTCTGCCATCTTCCGCCCCCAGTGAGAAAAGGCACAAGAATTTTAATGGTAAACGATTTCCGACTAAGATTAAGCTTCTGAACGTTGTCGAAGTTGTCGAACGCTATTTGGCGGCCACAGAAACCTACAGTTCCCGGCCCCCGTTAGCATATTAGCAAATCGTGAGAAAATCTCGTAAATATTCACAAGGTCATAAATATACATGACCTAGAACGACTGTATGTGATTGGCTATCCTTAATCCGGCATTGAGCGCCGTTGATTAAAATTCGAAAGATGTGCATAGAGGCTACCAGGCTACCAGCTAAAATCGGTATCATACTGTAGGCTAATATTCTGTATAATCAGTACAATGTAATTTTACGAACATGTTATCTTAAATACACGCTAGTATCAGACTATCAGCGCTCGATAGCTAAACCCATAGCCGTTAGGCCTACGGTAACTTGAAAAGTTATTCGTAGGATCTCAGGCAGTAATTTCGTTTCGTTAAAACATTTATCGGTCGGCATCATCAAACACAGTGAGAAGCACAGTGCGTACTGAATGCACTGCATTAACGGAGCAGTCTGTATCCGATCTTAACTGTAACGTCTGTCTATAGGGGCCTACGTGACGTTCGCTTGACCGTTAAGCGATCGTCTAAGCCCTGGACGGTAACAACGCCGCACGAGATGGTTTGGCGGTTTCATTGTTCGGAACGGTTCCCGACAGGACAGGACCTGACTACTCGATCCTCAGCGTAGTATTAGGTGGAGTTTGGGGGCGCTGACCTGGCCCTGTTGTTACACTTAGGAGAAAGCAATAAAACAGCGGTGTCGAGATATTTCACAAGATTCACTTAAACTGGATTCCATTAGAAGAGAGAGAGAGAGAGAGAGAGAGAGAGAGAGAGAGAGAGAGAGACAGACAGACAGACAGACAGACAGACAGACACACACACACAGAGAGAGACAGACAGACACACACACAGACAGACATACAGATAGAAACCGGGAGTGAGAGAGAGAAACAGAGAGAACGACAGAGAGAGAGAGAGAGAGAGAGAGAGAGAGAGAGAGAGAGAGACAGACAGACAGACAGACAGACAGAGACAGACAGGCATATAAATATACAGAGAAAGACAGAAAGAGAAAGTGGGTGTCTAGCTGTTAACGAGAGAGAGAGAGAGAGAGAGAGAGAGAGAGAGAGAGAGAGAGAGAACGACAGAGAGAGACATAGAGAGACAGACAGACAGAGACACAGACACAGACAGAAACAGATAGATAAGCAAACAGACATATAAACAGACAGAGAAAGACAGAGAAAGAGAGAGTGGGTTGTGAGCTGTTAAGATCAATCGTAATACGGTCGTTGTGGAAAGCTAAACAGATGGCGGATGGCGTCTTTAAGACCCGCCTGGACTGGAGAGCCTCGTCCAAACTGCAGGATCCGCGAACGGAGACCAAACCCTTCAAGGACGTCGTTTCACCTGGAACCGGCCCAGGCCCAGGCGCCGCAGTGCATTATTATTCGCAACCCAGCGTCCACTGATTAACCGAACGACGTGTCTCTCACCCCACTCTCTCTCTCTCTCCTGGAAGCTACCCTTTCGTTCGTTCGTCCGGGCGGCCGGCCGGCCGCGCCGTAACGCGGTCATATGCCGACGACTAGGCCGATCCCCCGCCGCGAATCCTATAAATCACCGACGGATAAGGATTCGCCGAGGACCGCCAAGTGGTTCCTCGACAACGGCGGCGGCGGCGTCGTCGTCGACTTATGCGGGCGGCGATCGCCAGTAGACCGGCGGACGTCCGCACCCGGGAGCAATACGCGACGTTTAGGGGGCGACGGCGGTGACCACGGAGCCCCTCTTGCTCGGCGCTAAATTACCATTCGACTAGGATCCCCTGCGCTGGAAACATCTCAATAGGATTTCCACGCTACCAAGAAACGTGAAATGAACGGAGAACTGCGGCCCTAATAGGAGGTACTTTCCGCATGGAAACGTAGAAAGAAATGGCGGAATGGGAGGTTGAGGGGAAGGCAGAGAGAGAGAGAGAGAGAGAGAGAGAGAGAGAGAGAGAGAGAGAGAGAGAGACAGACAGACAGACAGACAGACAGACAGACAGACAGACAGACAGAGGATGGTGCCTGAGATGCAAAGTATACGAAATTTGATTTTCGATAAAAAATTTATATCGCAGTATTTTATATTCGTCTGTGGATAAAAAAATTTTATTACGAGATGCACTCATCAAATCATCTTTTCCTATCCGACATCCAAGTAGAATTCGCGAAAGTGATTTAGAATTGGAAATTGGAAACTCTCTCCCTCCCTCCCTCTCTCTCTCTCTCTCTCTCTCACCCTATCTATCTATCTATCTATCTATCTATCTATCTATCTATCTATCTATCTATCTATCTATCTATCTATCTATCTATCTATCTATCTATCTATCTATCTATCTATCTATCTATCTATCTATCTATCTGTCTGTCTGTCTGTCTGTCTGTCTGTCTGTCTGTCTGTCTGTCTGTCTGTCTGTCTGTCTGTCTGTCTGTCTGTCTGTCTGTCTGTCTGTCTGTCTGTCTGTCTGTCTGTCTGTCTGTCTGTCTGTCTGTCTGTCTGTCTGTCTGTCTGTCTGTCTGTCTGTCTGTCTGTCTGTCTGTCTGTCTGTCTGTCTGTCTGTCTGTCTGTCTGTCTGTCTGTCTGTCTGTCTGTCTGTCTGTCTGTCTGTCTGTCTGTCTGTCTGTCTGTCTGTCTGTCTGTCTGTCTGTCTGTCTATCTATCTATCTATCTATCTATCTATCTATCTATCTATCTATCTATCTATCTATCTATCTATCTATCTATCTATCTATCTATCTATCTATCTATCTATCTATCTATCTATCTATCTATCTATCTATCTATCTATCTATCATCTCTCTCAGTTCTTCGCATCTGTCTATCCCTAAATTCGATTATACCCGTTGCGTCGATTTGTGCTGAAATTCAAAATTACCACAACGAGGCTGCTCTCCTCAGACCGACCGACGGACATTCGGCGGACGGTAGACAGAGGAAGAGACGGCGACGACGACCTCTCTCGACCTTTCCATTTGCGGCTATTTTTTCCGAGAACATGGGTGTTGCATATAAAATACATTGTCCGTGCTGCATGGCAGTAACAGGCCACGGCCGACGCGTATAAATACTGTATATATATATTTTACATATATATATATATATATATATATATATATATATATATATATATATATATATATATATAGTCTCCGTCGTTCGCGTACTGTTGCTATTAGCTGACAGTCCATAGACTATATTGGATCTAGTCTTTCGCTTTAAGCCTCGGTTTTTTCGAGGATTATTTATGGGGTCGTCGGTCGTAGGTTGCCCGGAAGTAATGCGTGCCCTCGGAACCTTCCTTTTCGCGGTCCCTGTCGGTCCGTCGTCGGAAATTCGTAGTTTTGCGGTAGCCGCTGCTGCCGCCGCCGCCGCCGCCGCCGCAGGAGCGAGCGAGTTGAGGTCGGGCGGTTGACGCGAGAGGAGATCAATGGTGAATTGAAGCGTTTGTCTCGTTTGTGTATAACGTTTAATCGGACGAACGACGCAACCGACGACAAAACAGACGACGACGACGATCGAAGTCCTTCCTCCTCAGCTGCCTTCTCTTAAGAGGACCACCGTCGACTGTGAGATTCGCAAATTCGTGAGATTCGTTTTCAACACAGGAGAAATCCTACTAAACCACTTAAAATCCAGCTATTATTATTATTATTAGTAGTATAATAATAATAATAATAATAATAATGTGATTTTAAGTGGTTTAGGAGGCTAAGTAAGCCTGTGTGAAAACCACTGATGTAACCATCTGCATTCAATAACCTAGTTTATCTAGATAGCCTTTGAATCCGTTCACTGTTTCAACTGTCACTCCCACCTCGTCCAAACTGTTCCATTTGTCCACAACCCTTGCACTAAAAAAGTTTTTCTTTCTTGGACCAACCCTCTGCTTAAACATTTTGCACTTGTGGCCTCTTGTGCTGCTATAGTGTGCCAATGTAAAGAATCGATCATATGGCACATCTACTTTCCCAGTCATTATTTTGTATGTTTCTATCAAATCCCCTCTTTCTCTTCTCCTTTCTAATGTTGTCAGTCCACAATATTGAAGTCTTTTTCGTAGCTTAAATTATGGCACCCATTGACCATCTTCGTTGCTCGTCTTTGCACTTTTTCTAAAAGTTCTATATCTTTTTCAAGAATGGATTCCAAGCCTGAACACAGTATTCCAGATGAGGCCTTACTAATGACTTATAAAGTTTAATGATTATCTCTTTGTCACGACTCACAATTGTCCTTTTCACCATTCCCAACATTTGGTTTCCTTTTTGCTGCCTCCATGCATTGGTGAGATGGATTCATACTTCTATGGGTGATTATCCCCAAGTCTCTTTCTTTTTCTGTTGTGGTTAGAACCTTCCCCCCTAAAGAATATTCATTACCATTATTAGACTTCCCAACATGCATTACAGAACATTTATCAATATTGAAAAGCATCTGCCAGTCCACAGACCACTGAAACAATTTCCTTAGATCTTCTTGTAAAATTTTTGCATCATCCTCCGAGTCTATATTTCTGCATAACTTTGTGTCATCGGCAAACTTTTAAATTTTGGACAGTAATCCTTCATCGATATCATTTATATATATTAGAAAAAGCAATGGCCCAAGCACTGAGCCCTGAGGCACTCCACTGATAACTTATTAGTTGTATTAGTATTAGTATTAGTATTAGTAGTAGTAGTAGTAGTATTAGTAGTAGTAGTAGTAGTAGTGGTAGTAGTGGTAGCAGTGGTGGTGGTGGTGGCAGTGGTGGTGGCAGCAGCAGTGGCAGCAGCAGTGGTGGTGGCAGCAGCAGCAGCAGCAGCAGCAGCAGCAGCAGCAGCAGCAGCAGCAGCAGCAGCAGCAGCAGCAGTGGCAGCAGCAGCAGTGGCAGCAGCAGCAGCAGCAGCAGCAGCAGCAGCAGCAGCAGCAGCAGCAGTGCAGCAGCAGCAGCAGCAGTGGCAGCAGCAGCAGTGGTGGTGGTGCAGCAGCAGTGGCAGTAGTAGTAGCAGTGGTAGCAGCAGCAGTAGCAGCAGTAGTAGTAGTAGTAGTAGTAGTAGTAGTAGCAATAATTGTAATAATGGTGGTGGTATAACACAGAGACTGATGTGTTGAGAGTCACATTACTCGAGATATAACAGAGACGTTCAGTCGTTCCGCCGCCAGCAATATGCGTCTTATTGCCTTAAAACCGGAAAATCAAGAAAAACCTTCGCTTATAATTAATTAATTATTATTATCGACGGTTGCGCCAACGGCATGTTCTGTTTCGCAAAGATTGGACGCCTCGTCTTCGAAATAAAGCGATTTCGAGAGAAACTTTGTCTCCGTTTTATAGTCTCACCGCGATAACATTAAAACGGGCGAGGAATTCTGTTAGCACGTGTTAGGCCAGGGGTGGGGGCAAAATACGGCCCGCGGACTGGATGCGGCCCTCGAGCCGAAAATAATTGCCCACCCTTGTGTTAGGCTATTCTTGCGTTTATTTATTATCGGCTTTCGTCGGTTTAAAAGTACAGTAACTTAGATTGGACAGGACTTCTTGCGCGCTGGATACAGTGAGGTCAATATAAAGTCATTCCTGCAAATGTCACGAATACACGAACACAAATCAAAATGTCACGTGTCAAGTATTGCGCTCTGCTGAATAATGAACCGATTGGAAGATGTTTGTTTTGTTAGACAGTTAGACTCTCGTATTTTCCGAAGATGAAAGCGAAAGACTTCGGGAGTCGGGAGAACGCTATAAACGAATAGAAGAGTAGGCCTAAACAATTTTACAGGACAAGAAGTCATTATTTATCTGGCAAGCGTTATGATCAATTCTCAAAATGTCCTCTTTAACCCTCGCATTGATTAGAGGCGATTGCCACCCCTTAGTTTTTCTCAATTCCTCTAAGAACTCAGACCTAGTGATATTTTTCTGGCGCCTTTAAAGGCACCTGCACGGAGGGTAATTTACACGCATTTTGATATAGATGCCTATTTTGCGATCTTTTTACTACAAGGTTTCACTAAGCTACTACCATTTTACTGAAGGTGCCAGAATTTTCTCGTATTGAGTATTTCTCTTATTAATAAATATGTTTGAACCTAAACCGAGCTCTGGGACATCCAATAGACATATTTATTGGGAATCTAACTGCAGCGATATAGCCACAACCTCCTCCTCCCCCGTGAATCAAGATCTCCAATTTCGAGATGCAGACTGCAGATGTAACATGTAAAACAGGCTTGTAAATAGACTAAATACAAAATATGCTGTAAAGTAAAGATATGCTGTACACTGTAAATGCTGTAATAGAGTGCAATGGACGGTAATCAATGTCGAACAAGATGTGATTGACATGATAATGTATTTCATAACAGTTGGCGGTGTATACTGTTCATAAATTAGTACATTGACGCTGATTGCTTGAAATATGAGTATAATAGCAAGTAGGAGTATAATAATAAGGAGATAATGTAATTTATATACTTCTTGTGCCCAAATACCGCACAATACAAACAGCTTAAACTCTTCAAATTTCTAAAAGGATGGTTATATTTGATTTGTACAAGGGGAGAAAACAACAGTTTTAAATACCAATTTTGTATGGATTTGAATGCGGAATCCAACGGCGTGTGACAGAATTTATTTTACAGGGGCCGGATAGAGACAGACGGAGTTGGTTACCACCCACCCCACCCCCTTAGAAGAAATCGTTTCTAAAAAATCTTTATGTTGCATGCGGCAATTTCATAATGACGGAAAACCAGCTTGCACTGTAGGTCTCTCAGGCGACGCTGAAAGCTGAATTTTAGGGAAGCCTATTAATTACTTGTTTGTATGCGTCTATTAAAAGTTACACCCGCAACTGTAAGACGCTGCAAGTATTATATATACCTGTCCTCCCGTACACGGTCCATTCCTTGAGGAAGCCAGCTGCGTCTGTGGAAGGAGTAAATATAGGCAACTGAACTCGTCAGACTGTCATCGAACGATTTGTCCTAGAGGATGGTAAAGGTGGAACGTGCGTCACCGCTTGAAGGAACAGAGGAGGAGGAGGAGGAGGAGGAGGAGGAGGAGGAGGAGGAGGAGGAGGAGGAGGAGGAGGAGGAGGAGGGAGGAGGAGGAGGGGGAACTAGGGACTTGAGAAGGTGGTGGTGAGGGGCGGGGGAGTGGCATATCGAGCGCTGACGCTATGGATCGACTGGCGGTTTCGGTTCCCCGGTCGATAGAAGAGTTCCGATCTAAGGGGAGAGAGTCGGTCCCTTGTGTGTGTACCAGGATGAACTCTGTCTCTCGATAGACTTCTCTAATAATTGGCTGGAGAAGAGAGAAGGACTGGCGATGCATGCACCAGTTGTTAGCGTTCCCTTTACCACCTTCGTTATTTCCACTCTCCCTCCCCCCGCCTCTTTCCACCGCGCGCGTATGTATGTCTGTGTGTGTGTGTGTGACATCGTCTGTCCCTAACCGGGTGTAATGTTTGCAAATGCGACAATGGATGCAGAGATGTGTGTCCGTTGCAAAAGACAGGCCGTCGAAAGACTATGCGCCGGCGACGCAGGCAGACGAAAGCGGAGATAAACAAACAGACAGACAGACAGACAGGCGGAAGAGAACGACACATTTTCACGAAAGTCATGTTACTGAAATGAAATTAGTCATTTCTTATTAAATTTTATGTGTTGAACACGAATATGACAATCAAAATGCAAAATTGTCTCTAGATTTTTTTGTAATCTGCAAATCGTTTATTATACTAATGCATGGCAATAGTAATAATAGGCCTATGGTTAATACCTGTAAAAATCAAGTCATAGACCTTGTCTTGAATTTCTTTGCCTGTTTCTTGTACAGCTGTTCGGGAGAATCTCGAGGGAGTGTCGAACAGTATTCGACCAGCATGACAGTGAGCCGTTTTCTCTGGTATCTTTGTTCCATTGTTGCGATTTTTTGACGAATACGTTCATCATGTTCATCACTAACCATGCCAAAGTCGCCAGGAAAGAAACCCAGATGGGGATTATGAAGGAAATAGATCTGTAGGAACATGTTGAGGCCATGTTTTCGATACATCAGCAGGTCTTCTACTAGTTCCTTTATAGTTTTTTTGCCCCTAACATCATCGAGAAAGTTTATGGACACAACGTGAAAATCATTCCGTGCTTGTTTCGCAGCACACTGCAGCAAATTGTTGAACTGGTCATCTTTGAAGAGCTATCGAATCTGAAGACCCACAAAAACTCCCTCTTTAATCTTTGCCTCGCTTAGTCGACAGGTATCGGAAAGCTGACCGAAGTCCGGCTCATGGCCTTCACGAAGTTCTTCGTCAAGTCTATTTTTGATGTGAATGCATGCATGGGCGATGGCTGGATTTTGTCAGCCTCGATCAGAGCTGGGTGCTGGATATTCTTCTTTCTAACTGCTGCATTTTGTCTGCGAGTCCATTCCTTCAGCAAGTAGTTCAATTCCCTTGTTCAGCTTCAGCTATCCTATACTCACACAAGAAACTCGTGCATTTTGTGTATCCCTGTTGCAGTACCATTAGAAGGGTCTCTACCTTCAAATCACCACAGAGGTGCCAGTTGTACTTGCTCTCTCTCTCTCTCTCTCTCTCTCTCTCTCTCTCTCTCTATATATATATATATATATATATATATATATATATATATATATATATATATATACATGGAAGTAGCTGCTTCAAATAAATTATCATACGTCTCTTTTATGTGAATGACATACGCTATTAGAATAGATGGAATACGATTTCCATGACATGATTGTCTTAAGGCTTTGATTGTCTTAAGGTTTCAACGAATCTAAAATAGCCTCCATTCTTGTGGGTCATAAGTGATTTCTAAGACATTCGTGAGGGCTTTCAATATCGAGACAGAATACCATAAAACCGTCCTTTCTAAACTGCTGGTGGCACTTCGAATATCCCACGAAGTCTGAAATATTTTAAATACTCAACCTTTCTGACTGACCTTTATATAATACGCTGCTGACGTAAGCTTACTTCAGCAGCCTCCTGTCAGTAGTACTGCATTGCATCAAAAATGATGCAATAAACTGTGGATGATGATGTGTGTATGATGGTGTTATTCAATGTGATGCAATATTACATCATTTAAAGCTTATTTATCAACTTGTTTTAATCCTACTGGATAAATTTACTGTACACGGTGAAACATAGAAAATGAGCTAAATTAAATATTTTCGAAACGAGAACCAATAAAAACTTTTCATGGTCATATTCGTGTTCAGGACACCAGAATACTACAGATTATGCCCTTTTAAAATCAGTAACGTTTTCTGGATGGAAGACTCGAGACTTCCCAAAAAAGCACTCTACGCATACAAGGAAGGTAAAAAAAAGGAAGAGGCAGGCCCAGAAAAAATGGATAGACAACATAAAAGAAGATTTTAAAGAAAGACAACTGACAATTGCAGAAGGAGGAAAATTAACATTTGACAAAAAGGCCTGGAAATGTTTTCTGACTAGCTATTGCCACTAATGAGTTGGCAGAGAGCAATTATGATGATGATGATGTTGATGAAGATGATGATAATGATGATGTTGATGATGATGATGATGATGATGATGATGATGATGAACGTTTTCACTGTTGATCACTGTTATTAATGCGCTAAAATGCTGTACGAGTATTATTATCCGATCGAAGCGCAGCAGAGTAACGGATATGAATGGAAGGGTGGTGGACTGAGAAATGGACGTAGCGAACAGCAACAAAGGAAACTGAAAGCGAATGGAACGACGGTCGGATGAAATGCAGGAGAGAGTCTGTTTGCATGCGTGAAAAGCTGTTGCGGTCGAGGCGATGTAGGCTTATTTGAACTGGATTTCATTTAGTAATGCATGGACGGATCAGATGAATGCCGTCGTTGGTCGACCGACTATCCTTGCATCAGTTCAATGGTTAGAAACTCCTGCGCGTCGATATATAATCATTTTCTTCTCTTTGCATTTCTGCCAAAGTGCCTTGAAGTCCACGTTGTCGGTGTTATAACGATTCATTGCCAAAATTACTAAAGGAGGAGGAACATACTGGAGGAAAGAGGATGAACAGCTAAAAGAGAAGGAAAGAAGAAGAAGAAGAAGAAGAAGAAGGAGTAGGAGGAGGAGAACAAGAAGAAGAAGAATAAGATGATGATGATGACGACGATGATGATGGCGATGATGATGATGATGATGATGAAGGAAAAGAAGAGGAAACCAAGATAGTACTTACGTTAGGTCCCGCAATAAAATACGTGCATGATGCGTATTTTATGTCCAAATAAAATACGCGTATTGTACGTAAAATTACGCTAGTGATGGCATCCTACTTGGACATACTTCTATGGTTATCTATTTATCTGGCCAACCGGAGTTTTTGTTTTTTACTAATAAAACTCTGCGCTGACAAGAATATTAACGGTCTGCGCGAAAATATTGAAAGAAGCTGTTGTTTACTAAGGCACGACTGTAAATTAATAGTTCCGAACGCTGTAGTCGTCGTCGTTCGTTGCTACTATTATTGGAGACGGGAATTAGTTAATCAACTGAAAAATGAAATCCACCCCCACCCCACCACCCCGCCATTAAGGAATTTTTTTGCACCCTCGTATACATAATTAATCGGCAAATGCTCGAGTTCATCAATTTTTTTAAACTGGGTGAGACGACAACGACAAAAGTCTGCGTTCCGTTTGACCGATAGAGCGTCGCCTAGCGGTGAATGAAATCCTTTCAGACAGACGTACAATGCGAACCAACTAGCGCGCGCCCGGTATTAATTTCAGGTGCATATATATATATATATATATATATATATATATATATATATATATATATATATATATATATATATATATATATAGCGAGCGAAACGCCGATTGTCCGAGTTTTGTCTCGACGTTCATGTTTATACGGAAACATTTATTCGTCGAATGGCGTTTGACCATTGAAAAGAATTGCGCTAATCAGTTCATCCCGTGATGTATATCTCTGTCGGTCGGTGACGGATGTGTCGCGGCGCCGCCTAGCGTCCGACGTCGGCGCCAAGGAATCGAGAAAACATTTGTATAGTCTCGGGCCGCAGAAGGTCTCGGTGACTGCTGTCCGTCGGTCGTCGGTAGAGGAGGAAGTCTAATCGAAGGAGGGAGAGAGAGGAAGAGAGGACATTTTTCTGCTCCGAAGCGTCTTTTCAGTATGCGGTTCGGATCGTCGCAGACCGAACTCGACAATTGGGAAAAACTCGACTTTACGGGGATAATAATGAGGATGGTGACTTCGGAGTATAGGCCTATGTAGAGTCAGACAGACTGACTGACTGCATGAAAACGATAATGGAGACGGAACGAAGCAAGATGGATTAGCTAAAAATGAGACAGACAGGCAGGCAGGAAAAGTGACACGCGCTAGAAATGAAAGCAGAGGATTAAACGAACATTTTAGAAAAGTAAAAAACAAAATACATCACAGATTCACCGGGAGACAATCACTAGACACACTGAATAGCTGGATAAACAGACAGACAGACAACTCAACCATGATTTCAGATTTACAGCGAACATATGTAAAGTCAACTCAATATGTAAAGTTACATTACATATGTAAAGTGAACTCAAGGAGAAAAACGCGTGATACAGGCTAAGTCGTGACCAACGTACAATTTTTCGAGAGATTTGCAGTTTAGTACTCGCCACCTCCCACTGGCCGCACAGTGGGAACGGAAAACTGTTATTTCTAGCCGCTCGCTCTCCCCGTCCCACCGGTGGTAGAAATGTTGTCCCGGGGCTGGGATTAGTCCTACTAAACAAACCTCGCTGTCGCCTGTTTCTCCTGCAAAATCCGACACCGTCTAGACCAGGGTTAGCCTACTCAAAATTTTTCAAGCCGGTCCACATTCCCTCTGCTGCCATTGTTCGTGAGTGTCCACTAGTTGCAACGGAAGTCCTATTATTCTGGATTTCCTATGCCCACAACGGAGCAGTATAGATATAACTATACGAGGTACTATACGGGTCCTCTTAAAAGACTGCAATACGTTCACCAATTCAACAAATAAGCATGACACGAACCAAATTGCAAATAATACCTAAATTGTGGACTTTATTGCGGGATATTGCCCTCCACTCGAACAATCTTAGTTATCAAGATCATCAGTTCTCGTAGCGGGGTCTGGGGCAGAACCCCCAGTCGCAGAATTTTAATAATATTAGACATACAGACGTTGCATAATTTATTTAAAGACTTCAATAATTAATTATGAGTTATTACTGAGTGACCAAAATCTGTAATGAAAAGCAGGAGTAGCGCGAAGACGGAAACGGAAATATATCAGCGTATACGATTGCAATGACAATAGTAAGTAAGTAGACTAATATTTATAATAATAACTGCATTTCACGTGACTTGGTATAGGGATTTTCCTGTGTTGAAAGCCATTGAAATTCAGGTTCAGAATTTTTCGGACACATTCAAAGAGCTGCGGCGGTCCACAAGAACCAGCGTTGCGGTCCGGACTGTGGCCCGCGGGCCGCGGTTTGAGACTGAGTAGGCCTAACCTTGGTATAGATGGCACTTTTTGTTCGTTCAGATCGGACGTCTGTTTTCACGATTCACAATGTCTTGTGAATAAATTATGAACAGCAGACGGGCACTATTTCCGGTCGATAGTAGATTATCAGGTGGTGCCAGAATAATTGGTCTGAGGGGGTGGGATGGGGGGGGGATGGCCAGTAAGCGGCGGGAGGGAGGCTGTTCGTCCTCCAGCACAGCGCTTTCGTGTTCTGCGGAAGTTGTTCGCTTGGAATTGACGAATCATCTTACATCGCCGTCTACAATTCGATCGCTTATAATGATATGCATACAGTATATACAGTATACTGTATATATGCATACAGTATATATATAATGATATATATACAGTATATATATGATTATAATGTTGGATTCAACTGTCTCACAGTCACAGCGAAATGTAGGGAAGACACCGAACGTCTACCCAACAGGTCGGTATATTGCCGCAAAATGGGGCGCATTAACCAAATTATTTTAAAACATGCTATTGCGACAAATTCGCGAACATTAGCCTATTACAGAGAGAACTAAAAGTGGGTATTTCAGACTCTATCATTCCCATCCCAGAACTGCATGGTGAAAATCGCACTAATGTTCGATTAATACCTTAGATGGCTCTGTTAGTCCAGTATATCTAAGAATTCGCTCGATCAGAAATTCTGCTCGAATTCGTTGCCTTCTATGCATGATACCTTATGCTTTACTTGTGATACAATCAGCAGACCAGTAGCTAGAGCAAAACAGTGCAAAACCACTGCTCAGCTGTTTAACTCAGTTAATACAACAATGACATCTTCATTAGGGTGACATTTTGCGAATATATCCGGTGCATAGTTTTTTTGGTAATTAATCGCATTCTAATCTAGTTACGAGAAGACCAAAGGGCGAATAGCGGTGCCAGGACAAAATGTCACGGACAAAATGTCATGGGGACAAATTTTGTCCCCATGACATTTTGTGACATTTTGTCCGCGGACATTTTGTCTGCGGACATTTTGTCCGGCCACGCGAACAGCAGAAATAACAAATTCGAATCATCTCGCTTAGGTTCATCCACAAAACTAAAGAAGAAATCCTAAAATGGAATCTCAAATCATTTGAGGTAAATGCATGGGCGAAGTTTATCAAGGGCTAGGAACTAAGCCTCCCCACCCATAAATATCAAAACAATTGTTGCTTCCTGAGCAGGCGCAATGACCTTTTCAGCCCTTATGAACATCCGAGACTGGTATAGGCGCATATGCCTACACAAACACACACACATACACGCACATAAATATGTAATATTAATCATAATTGCACGAAATAGCTGATGACTTTTTTGCTTGTCATCATACTTTTTTGAAGTCGAATGGGAGGTTTCATTAAATTTTAGAAAACGGCTGAAAAGGGAGAAATGTCATCAGCTATTTTTGTGTGCAACCATTTTACCCTGTGCATTATTTTCATTTTGCGCCCCAATAAACGTGGCCACCCAGTTTTTTCATCTAGAAACGCTACTGGGGTTTAGCCCTCCCTCCCCAAGACAAAAGCCATACTCCGCCCATGGTGAAATGTCGTTCTGACGCACTCTGCAGGATTCATAAGGGTCAGAGTTCCGGTTGATACTCGCCAGAGCGTGTTACTGTATCTAGTCGACATGTATTGCTCGTTGCTAATCAATCAATCAAGCAATCAATCAATAAAAAACTTCTATGGCGCTACTATCATCATTCCCATTACATCAGCCGATGGCGCGTCAAAGGATGGGCCTGGTTTACACGCGTCCTTGATAACGAACCTCTGTTCCATCGATTCTAGTTTTCTTTATAGAGATCACAGAGCTAAGACAACCAATTGAAGACGACATGTTCTCTAATTCTCTTAGGACAGAGACATCGATGTCTCTGCATTGTCACTGCATAGCACCTTCTATACTCGATAGGCTGCTCCTGCGTTTACTTTGGCCTTTATATTGACGCTCGATCCGCTGGCAAATTTTAGCTGTAACACTGAGTTCAACGGCGTTTCAAGAGATTTTATCTCTGCCATTCGCCAAACGTAACTCGTATTACAGCTAAAATTTTCCAGCGGAACGAGCGTCAATATTAAGGCCAGAGTAAAAGCAGGAGCAGCCTATCGAGTATAGAAGGTGTTTGCCCAGGCTTAAGGCCGGCCCTGACAGTGCCCACTTTCCAACACATAAAGACGGGCCTGCCTACAGTAAGTAAGCAGGTACGATGCAATGATCGAAATTCGACGACGCAGTTTGATCGAAACTTTTGACCACCGACCTTGCTGACAAGGGACAAAGACGACCAGCGTCGCCATAGCAACGGTCGTCACGGCAACCGCTAGATCGGCGATGTACGACATCCTACGACGAGGTCTTTGGACAGAGCTAGCAACGACGACGACGACGGCAACAGCATCGGCAGCAGCAGCAGCAGCAATAGCGTCGACGGAGGCGAAAGAATGGCTCTGGTCTCGTCGGGCGATGTCATATCTCTCTCTCTCTCTCTCTCTCTCTCTCTCTCTCTCTCTCTCTCTCTCTCTCCCGACGCCAGCGACGAACGTGTGTCTGTCACGTGACGATCGGCTTCGAGTCGACGCACGGGTCGTTGCTGTCAGCGGGAGCGCGTCGCTTTCAGTAACGTACCTAGGGTAGGCAGGCCCGACGAGAGGGGGCGGACAAGTGTCCGGGGGCCCGGCGATTTGTAGGGGGGGGAGTCCGCGGGCGCGATTTTGTGAGTCTAACCCCTTGGCTATAAAATGTAACGGTTTAAGAGGTGACGACCTGTTTTTGCTTGTCAGCACGTGGGAGAAAAAATAGAGATGAGGTGAGAATCTTTTTTTGCTCGTCGGAAAAAATAGAGATGACCTTTATCGGGCGGGTCCGCAAAATGTTATCTCGTGCAATGGGCCTACTATTTATTATTATGAACACGCTAAAGGCTGTGGGGGTATCGAATGCATCAGTGGCGTAGCCAAGGGGGTTAAAACCCCCTTGGTTTCCGAAAACAAAATATTTTTAATGAGTTTATATTCATTTTTAATTTTTGGGACGCGATTTTGGGGGTCTAACCCCGCTTGGCTATAAAATGCAACGGTTTAAAAGGCGACGACCTTATTTGCTTGTCAGCACGTGGGAGAAAAAATAGAGGTGAGGTGAGGAGACGACCCTTTTTGCTCGACGGAAAAAATAGAGGAGATGACCTTTTTAGCTTGTCAAGATTTTTCCAGAAGTTGGTCACGTCAAAACCAAAAACCAACCCTCCATCCGAAAATCCTGGCTACGTCACTGGAAGGCATTGCTTGTACCTTAACGTCCTGAAAACGTCCTGACAGGCAAAAAGGGTCACCGCCACTTTTTCACGCTTGATCTGTGAATTGTTTTGTATATTTTTTGAAAAACTGTAGAGGTCAGACTTTCTAAAAAAAATTTAAACTTTCAAACTTGTTAGATGCCCGTGACTGCACTACCCAGGGGTTCGGAATTTCTCTCGACTGGCCAGAGGGTAAGGCAGGTATGACTGATGAACTGGGCAGCGGTGCTGACAGGGTTTCGGAATAGGAGGATGAGGCTCAGGAGGGCACGTCGACATTCTCGCGAAGAAGGCAACCTCAATCAACAGTGGGGTACCGATGATAGGGCAGGTATGGCAGCAGTGTTTAATCTAGACTCCTGGACTCCGGTGGAAAACTGAAAAAGCCGGGGGGAAACTGTTAAAGCCGGTGGGGGGAGGAAATTCTGCTAGGGGCTGCTGTTAGTCCATGCAGTATGCCAAAATTCCGGGGGGTGAATTTGAAATTTTCGGGGGGAAGGGCAATTTTCCCCCGGAAACGGTCTAGATTAAACACTGTATGACAGATGCCCTGGGCGCCGCATGAAAGGGTGCCGAAAAACGTTCTGTGATCTTATTTTAATACTAAACTTAGAAAGAAAAGAAACGGAGAGAAATGATTTTGGGCGCATCACGTATAGATCAAAAGGCCGCAGATTAAAAGTCTTTCGTCTGATTCATTCATCCACCCATCTATCAATCAATCCTTCCTTTCATTCGACGTCCGATGAATTCACTCATTATTTCTTTCATGCATTCATGTAGCCAACTAGGCCTATCAATCCGTTCTACCGTCAGTCTCGTCATCCATCCATCCATCCAGGCACCCACACATCCATACATCCATCCATACATCCACCCAGAGATGTCCATGGGTCCATTTTTTAGAAGCCAATCCAACCCAACCCATCAAATCTTCAACCCAACCCAACCCATGCCGACAATAGGTTTACTTGACCCAACTCAACCCACTGTAATACATTACAGTTTCTTAAACCATGACTTATTCTCTGACCCAACCCACCATTAATAGGGAAAACTCTGACCCAACCCAATCCAACCCAACCCAACCCATGGGTTAACCCAACCCATGGACATCTATGCATCCACCCAAACGTCCATGCATGCATGCATGCATGCATCCATCCATACATACATGCATACATACATACATGCATGCATACATACATACATACATACATCCAACAGTATATACGGCATATATTCTGCTTGATCACCTACTAAATTGTTGACCTATTAATTCTGACTCTTCTGAATCTCCACTTCTCGGCAAACAGTTCAATGCTTAAGAGCTAATCGGTCGTAATCATCGTTGTCGTCATCATCACCACCACCGTCGTCGTCGTCGTCGTCCTTGTCGTCATCATCGTCATCCCTGCCGTCGTCGTAGTCGTTCATTTGACTTTCCAGGGGGAAAATTGGCTTCAATGGCCAATGAAGTCGGCTGAGAGTCGAGCAGCAGCAGCAGCAGCAGCAGCAGCAGCCGATGATGACCCATTCATCGATTATGCGATCTGTGAATCAAGCCATCTGCCCGAAGAGAAACGATTCAATCGAAGAATCGGAGATTCTGACGTCTGCCTTTTCGACGAATCAATTCATACAATCTGCGAAGAAGAAGAAGAAGAAGAAGAAGAAGAAGAAGATGCGGCGAAGGCAAATGGAGGCGTGGTGGGGGACACATGGCCTCTCTCTCTCTCTCTCTCTCTCTCTCTCTCTCTCTCTCTCTCTCTCTCTCTCTCTCTCAGCCGCCTGGACGCCTGGTTTTGTACGACCGCGTCTTCTTTTCAAGACGTCCAATTTGCGAACGACGCCACCGATATTAATTAGGCAATGTACTTTTGCGCTCCACTGAAGACGATCCAATCACTCGTAATGCTGTTTAGGTTCTTTTCTTGCCGGAAATGCCACGGGGGGGGGTACCCACCGGGATGCGCCCCTCCATTCTGACGCGGACCAGTCGTGGGATTTACACGAATCCGATGAGAGATTTAGCCGGTGGTAAAGGGTGAATGTCGATGTACTCGGTTGTATTACAGGTTTTGGCCACTCGATATGTAATAAATCACAATTAAATGTAATGTGACATTTGTATAGCGCCTCTTCTATTTCTACTCAGAGGCGCTAATTAAAGTCCTTAAGTGTGCACCAGACAGAGCTCACGGTCTCTTATCGCTAACTGATCAGATCAAGGCTAAAGTTGTGAAAGATTCTTTCAGAAACGTCATAAAACTTTATCCAATAGAGATGAAGTGAGTGATTGCCTTAAAATCGTATAATATCTAATTATGGAGTACAAATTTCCTTCAAAGTTCAACTTTTGAACTTATTTTAGGCGGCTGGGTCTCTGCCCCCGGGTCCCTCTAGGGAAGCTAATGAATTATTAGCGCAGCCACGGTGGGGGGTCTCATGGGCAGGGACTCCTATTCTAAGGTAATCTATCTTATCCTATTCTAATCATATACTCTGACCTATACTGGTCATAAGTTTCATACTAAACTGATGAAAATATTCTATACGTTGGGGGTGGGTGGGTATGGCGATGGCCAATATGCTGCCATGTAGTCTGAAAAATGCGCAAAATCTCAAAATTTGGATCTCATATTACCCTCGACTTTTTCTGCTGGAGCAGACCCCATTGAGAGAGCTCATGGCCGCCGCCCCCAGCCCGAATGGAAAACAAAGGACTTTGTTCTCCCTCACTCCGAAACCCTTACGGCGCCAGCCTTCATCAAATTTCATTTTACAGCTTGAAGTTTCGGAGGAACGAAAGAAGATATTTCTGACAATTGAAAGCAAATTACCGAATAAGTAGGTAAGTAAATTCTCATGGTATATAATATTCATACATAGTTCTTGTAAGTGTAATATCTCGGGGCTTATAGCTGCTGTTATTTCGAGTAAAAGTCTAACACAGCCTTCAACGTTTTAGCAAAGTTTGGACTTTAGTTAGTTTAGGCCTGATATGGAGCATACCGTATATGACAAGGGATTTTGTGGACTACTTCCTATGCAGCGTCTCTCCTAAATTCTCTGGGAAAGTGTGAACATTAAGCCTTTAAGAGCGCCTAAGTTAAACCTAAGAACCTAAGCTGTATAAAGCGGCTTTACGTTCCAATTGCCTTTTCAAGCATGTTTCGTGAGATAAAGGTTGTATTTATGACAGACTGGATTAGCAGTGGGCCGGTCTTTATTTTACGTTGAACAACGCCCGAGTTCTTCTTCCTCCTAAAGAGGCGCTATATAAACTGCCCATTGCACTGCACTGCGTTGTGCACGATTGGACTGGCAGTGAGAGAAGGAAGCAAGCCGTCGATCCAGTGCCCACTTCAAGCGCCTACAGTGGCGTCGCCAGGGTTTAAGAGTAGTACCTTATACATGCGAAATTTGTCTGCTAAGGCAGAGTTCTAGAGCAGGGGCGTAGCCAGGAATTTGATTTGGAGGGTATAATGTAATTTGGGGGCGGGGTATAAATCTTTAAAACTTTGAAAATCTTAAAAAACACATTTAAAATTTTAAGGTAGCCTGATTTCTTTTTTGGGGGAGAGGGGGTTATATACCGATATACCCCCGTCGCTACGCCCCTGGTCTGAAGAGTTATCCCAACATGTTCTGTGGTCCCGAAATATCACAGCATAATAAGGTTTAAAATCGAGAACCTTGGAGTAATGTTGCTGCAATATGACAACTTATTGGCAATCGCTACCCCTCCCCCTCCCAAATGTAATTACGTGTATTCTGGGCCCTCGCAGTCGGTCAGGCTCCCGGTCCTCCATCCCTCGTATAAATTTTCTTACTAAGAGAGTCGTTTTATTTCTATATCTGTCGTTTCCATCCAAACGCCTGCAGCGCTCTTCATGTCTTGTATAAATTTTTATTCTGTTCAAATTTAATTAATTTGCTTCAAAATTTCTTCTCTTATTCTGGCCTTGGGCGCTGGACATGGCTTAATATAGATCCGTACTCTTCTTGGTCCAGATTTGCTATTTAGGTTTTTTATACCGTGTGGTGTGTTTGCGTGTGTGTTTGTGTGTATGAAGAGTCCGAAAACAAACACTTCGGATCAGAAAAAGCACACACGTAGATTTGAATAAGCTCGGATGTCGTTGGACGGCGTAGAATCGAAAAAAGCCCAGCAGAGTAACGATGATGTTTTAATGGCGTTTGTTAGCGCATTCGTTCAGATCGGTATTTGTCGGAGGGCCTACAGGTGAAATTTTCCTTTGAACGACTACATCATCAAAAGACCAGAGACTGGCATAGTTTTTTTGTAGACATTCCGGTAGACTACTAAATCTGGCAATTCCCTGCATTCTTTTGAAAGTTCAGACCGATTTTAGATGAAACTAGGTGTTTACCCGTCAAAAATGACGGGGGAGATTGGCTGTTTTACCACCCAATTTTGTGCAAACGCAATCAGGGGAGGCGCTGGGTTTTGTAATTTGTTGACTGGGTGGGTCTAATGCAATCTACACAGCCAGGACCCGCCGGCTCAGACTACCCCTCACCCCCAATCAACATTTTTCTGCGTATTTGAACGATTTGCTTGGGTGCCCCTGCCCGAGGCTGGGTGGGTCCGGACCCGCGGACACCCCCCCCCCTAGCGCCGACCATGAATGCAATAGGATTTTGCGCAATTAATTTCCTTAAATCGCCGCCTTTTCCTTCAACCGAGTTAACGCCCATTCGCAGGAATTTGCTGAAACTTGATAGTCAAGGTAAGTGTACTGATTTGGCAGTGTCGAACGACATGCAGTGCTTGATTCTCTTGTTTGCTGTGCTGCTTTTCACGCCGAGCAACAGCCTGCTCCTCATTCTCACTTGATTGTCGAAAAGCTCGTGAACGCTGGACTTTTTTTGTTTTGCACGGACGGTTAGAAAGAGGAATAAAAAAGCTAAACAATGGTGCAAATCTCATCTTTTTAGCTCTTATATAGCCTGAGATATAGCAAATTCCAAAAAAAATGGAAACTTTCTCAGAATTCAAAACTTTCACGAAATTCACCGATAATACTTATGTTCAAACATCGGGGTCATCGGGTTAGAACGGATAGATCTTTGCCAAATGTCAACCGATTTTCAAAATGTTTGGTTTATTTTGTTCCTCTGACATCCCTTTACAATTTTGCCGCTGACCAAAGTGGGGTTACCGCTGAAAATATTTTGCTAGCGGGCTTTAAAAAAATTTTCGGGGGAGAGGGTGATATTTTAGGCCGTAAAGTGGACTCTACCCCCATATTTTTTGTTTTGCACGGACGGTTAGAAAGAGAAATAAACAATCTAAACAATGGTGCAAACCTCATCTTTTTAGCTCCTATATAGCCTGAGATATAGCAAATTTAAAACGTTACAGCAATCATTTCTGAAGAACGCTTTTCCAAAAATTAAATCCCCAGTACGGTGACAGCGTCTGAAAATTTAATCCACACTTGGGGGTAAAATTTAAAAAAATAGGGTTTGAGGTTAGGAAAGAGTAAATATATATAATAACGGGGGTAGGGCATTGGGAGAGGGAAGGAGATTTGGGAGGAGGAAAGTGGGTTGTACGGGTTTTCAGAGCAGCGTTGTGTAGGTTTGGAAACGGGGTTTGGGGCCGGTGAGGTAGGGCGGAGCGCTGATGGGTTGGGGCCTGGGCGATTGGGAGAAGGATGGGTAGTTGGAAGGGGATAAGGAGAGGAAGGGGAACGGGGGTTTAGGGCCGGGGCGGGAATGGGTTGGGGCTGGAATGGGTTGGGCCCGAGGCGATTGGAAGAGGGATGGGGAGAGGGAAAAGGGATGGGGAGAGGGAAGGAAACGGGGTTTGGGGGCAGGGGCCGGAATGTGTTGGGGCCGGGGTGATTGGGAGAGGGATGAGGAGAGGGAAAAGAGATGGGGAGAGGAAAGGGGAACGGGGTTTGGGGCCTGGGCCCATGGGTTGGGGCCAGGGCGATTGGGAGAGGGATGGGGAGAGGGAAAAGGGTTGGGGAGACGGAAGGAGAACGGGGGTTTGGGGGGATTGGGAGAGGGATGGGGAGAGGGAAAAGGGTTGGGGAGACGGAAGGGGAACGGGGGTTTGGGCGGGGGGAGGCGATTGAGAGGGGGATGGGGAGAGGGAAGGAGATGGGATAGGGAAGGGAAAAGGGGGTTTGGGGCCGGGGCGGGAATGGGTTGGGCCTGGGCGATTAGGAGAGGTATGGGGTGAGGGAAGGGGGGACGGGGGTTTAAGCTGCAATTAAGACGCTTCGTTAAACGCTCCGTTTTGATTAAACAATATTTGGTTGTCAATGACAACAGCGTCTTGCAATACCCGCCGTGTTGCCGTCGGACAGACAGACATCGAGAATTATATATATAGATAACGTCTAGAACTCTAAATGAAGGCAAAGTTTTTACGTGCACGGCCAGGCCCGCCGGAACGAATTTTCATCAGGGGGTGCAGATTTTCTCCAGATAAAAGCAGTCATCATTTCACACTTTTCTTTGGGGCAAGATAATTGTTTGCAAATTTTCGGTAAATTTTGGCAATCAATTTTATGGCCAATTTTAGCAATTTTTGGCTAATTTTAGCAAATTTTTGGCGATTTTTTGCACATTTTTTGCAAATGTTGGCAATTTTGGACCAATTTTAGCAAATTTTGGCAATTTTTGGGCCAGTTTTAGCAAATTTTGGCAATTTTTTGACGAATTTTAGCTGAAAGGAGGTGCAGAGGGGGTGCAGCCTATCTTCTTTTCAGGGGGTGCACTGCACCCCCTAAATTTTTCCAGGGGGTGCAGCTGCACCCCTGCACCCCCACTTGCGGCGGGCCTGTGCACGGCATTCGAGTTGTATAGTCAACGACGCTCAAGGCATGTATACGGTCCTGTTACCAAGCGAGCAGACTTAGCGATGTGCGCTCAGACGCTAGAAGATTCGTCGCAACAACAAGTCGAGTGGGAAAGTTCCATTTCCTAAAACGCAATACCCTCTGAATTACGTACGCAACAATAAAAGCACATGTCACGTGTTATGTATCGTGACGTCAGAATGGCATCTTTTGCCCTCTACCGGCGGCATTGAGGTTAACATTGATCGTAATGGCACTACGAGATATGTCAGAGGCGATCGATGGTCAGAAGTTTAGAAGGACCAATCTTTGTAACTATATTGGTCAGCTATTTCCATCGGAAAAAAGGTAATGCGCGCAAGTAAAACAGAAATTCGTGCATACAGCGAAGCCAGCCGGATCTCGAGTACGATGCTAGAAACTACGAAACGCGTGCAACACAAATTGACAATTATTATTCGCGAAGGCACCGGGGGCTGTAACTTGTGTTCTATTCTTGTGTTGCGTGCGCTGTGTTCGAGCAAAAATGATAATAGTCCATCATTTTGATACTTAATATTACGGGTAGCGTCATAGGTGTTGGAAACGTATAAAAATAAAAAATAAAACGTAAAAACGCGTTTTTCTATTGGAGAGAAAAAAACCACGAAAAAACGTTTGCAACGTCCATTGGGTAGTGTTACTGGTGGTTCTCACTGGGTGTTCCAATATTCGGTGTCTTGGACAGAATCCGGTGGATCAGTCCGACAGATTCGGTTCCATTTGTCAATCGGGAACAGTGTCGATGATATCAAGGAGATACTGAACACAGCCCACAAGGATAGTAGAGTCACGTGTGTTACAGAGGCGGGAACCAGTAGATTTTTCCAACGGTCTGTGTAAAATGGACTTGGAGATGCCTTTTAATATAATAATAATAATAATAATAATAATAATAATAATAATAATAATAATAATAATAATAATAATAATAGCCGAGAGGAAAAGGGTCAGATACCATCAACTGTATTCCTCGTATCACTTTACTCCTATGGCTTGGGAGACAATGGGGCTAATCAACGAAGAAGGTCTCCACTTCTAAAGGAAAACGGCAGTATCATATCACGACAATCTGGAGATGAAAGAGAGACATCCTTTCTCCTACAACGAATATCCGTGACATGTACTCCAAAGATTCAACGCCGTCGCCTTCCGCGGAACTTTCAACACATAAGTAACTTGAGAATAATAATAATAATAATAATAATAATAATAATAATAATAATAATAATTATTATTATTATTATTATTATTATTATTCACCGTTAGTGGAGGAAAAAGCAGTTGTTGTCATGTATTGAGTCATTTAATGATGATGATGATGATGATGATGATGATGATGATGATGATGATGATGATGATGATGATGATAATAATAATAATAATAATAATAATAATAATAATAATAATAATAATCGGATTTGCATTAATCGCTGCAGAGCGAAGCCGCCCTAGTGCCAGTAGTGGAAGCCGGATGTAACAGATGCATTGTTCGGCGTCAACACGGGTCGTTACTGCACTCTCTTCCACCGCCAAAAAACCGCGTCGCAGTGACCGAGATGTGCAAACACCGATCCCCCACTCATGTATAGATCATCGGTCTATGTTCGATGCGACGGTGAGGATGAGGATGAGGAGGAGGACGAGGAGGAGGCCGATCAAGGCTTCGGCGGTGGCGATGCGGCCGGGGGGCAAGATCAATTGTTTCGGCGGGTAGAAGACGGGCGACTGGCTGGCTCTAATGGCCGACCGAAGCGACGACCAACTTCGACCTTGGTTAAGAAAGGATTTCGACCGTCGCAGGAGGCGACGCTCGCTTCAGCAACTATCGACGGCGACGAACTCTAAGGGAAGGCGACGATAGACGAGACATGAATGTCTATATTGGCCAAAAAGAGTCTTCATTCCCATGCAGGGAGTAGTATCTCGCAAACATGCAACCAGTGGCGTAGCGAGGCAAAGTGCCACCTGGTAAAAAACTAAAATCTTGACAAGCAAAAAAACGTCGTCGCATTTTTAATCTTTATTAAAACTGAAAAATGCCGCCTTGACACATTGGTGCCCCCTTTCGGTCAGCATCAGAGAAATCTTGACAAGCAAATGTATATCCGCCCATATACAAAACCAGAAAATGTCGCCCATAGGGCATGTGCCGCCTGCGGGGATGGTTCGCCCTCACTGCCCTCTCGCTACGCCACTGCATGCAACGGAGGTTTTAATATATAGAGAAACACATGCAAATTTAGAGGGAACACGATAAGAAGCACACGGTAATACTGCCGGTAACCACAGCGGCAACCACGGTAATTCCAGAGCGCAACGTTAACGAAGCTACGGCAGAGGTTTTTTTAATATTTATAATTATACCAAACAGCCTGGAGGGTTGAATAAAATGTACTTTTCGAAGATAAGTTTTTTTTATAAACGCTAAGGCACGACCTACAATCTCAGTTTTTCAGCAGTTTATTCTGAAATTCGATACAAACGAATCTCTTCACACAGAAGTGTAAGAGATTATTGTAGATTTACCCGAACAGAACTAGGCATGATCGACGACATGCAACGAAAAACGCAATCAATCGTACGAAGTTTTACCCGTTTCACGTACACAGAACGCCTTCGTGGTATTCCGCCAAGCTGCTATTATACAATGTTTTCAGTTTTTACACTTTGCTGCGTCAAATTCTACGCAATTTAACAGAATGGAAAACTCGAGTTTTTAAAACCATATGCATAACTGCATCTGAATCCATTCCTCTGATTAAAAAACACGAATTTCAAATGGCCTTGCAACATCTCAGTCGCTCAAATTGGTCGTCGACGCTATTCGTAAACCAGTTAGCAACTAAAGCGCGAAGCCTACTAATTTATTTACTTAGGCCTATTTACTTACTTATTTATTTATTTACTTATTTGTTTACTTATTTCACCGTTATTATAGCCAGAAACAAAATGCACGGCAGGCTCCTCGCTGCTGTCTTCATTTAGTGACTTTTGTCGATGGCTCAAGCGTCAATTTCTAGTTCTAAATAGTTTCAAATCTAGAAACCTAACTGTGGTAATTCCACGGCATCGACTCTTTTTCAACTGAAGGTGCAGTCGAAATACTAGTATTGAATCCATGCGATTGAATGGTAGGCTAAAGTGATTCTTGGATCGCACATTATACGCTTAGAGTATAAGATTTGCCGATCTAACAGTCTAACAGTAACGACGAGCATTCGAGAACGACGTCAAATCGAAGTTTCTAAATGCATCAAACTGCAAAGTGCGTGTGTGTGTCAGTGTGTACCACGTTTATCTATGAAAAAAACTTCACATGCAGGAGAGAGAGAGAGGGAGAGGGAGAGAGAGGGAGTAAAAAAGCGATAGCACTATATTTGACATTGTGTGAGGGTTCTGTCGTTTGAACCCGTTACGAAGAACAGCGCGTGTGTTTCGTGATCTCTAAAGACGAAGAAGACGAAGAGACCGTCGTCGTCGTCGTCGTCTCTTTCTGCAGAAAATAATCTCGACGTCATCCTCCTTCTGTTCGCTCTCTCTCTCTCTCTCTCTCTCTCTCTCTATGTGTGTGTGTGTGTGTATGTGTGTGTGTATGTGTGCGTGTGCGTAGTCTGGGAAAATGGCGGCGGTGGCCGATCCGATCAGCGTCTGCAGGAGCAGCCGGTAACTACGAAGTCGTCGAAGACGGAGATGGACAACCGACCGTCTTCGTTGTACTGGAGAACGCTCAGCGACTTGGCACGCACCGGACCACAGCAGTCGCTCAGACCCAACCACTGAACAAGAAGAAGCAACACGCACGCACACACATACACATGCTAACAGTGCCGTAGAACCTAATTAATTATATCGCTAGAGCGAACGGAGTCTATGCATGGACAACTAAATGTAGTCTATGTTTTGTAGTCTATGGTGTCTACGGCGGCGCCATTTTGTTAAGTGCGATCACGTTACCGTAAAACTCCGAATAGAAGCCGGGTCTCAGACACCCGGGATATAAAGTCGTTTGTTTTAATGGAAGTATTAGAAGTTTTACGGTAATTCTGTGGGCAAAGACTTAGCAAAGATGGAGGCAGATTGGCTTCAACTTTCCACACTCTCTAAAATAGACTACTTTTAGTGAGTGCAAATTTCTATATACTACCAGCACACAAATTAGTCGCTTTGCCTAATTCGTCATAATTCTTAGGAATGGCTTGACTTCTGTGTCTGTGCTGTTAGGAAAATATAAAAATAGAAGACTAATCAAACTAATCAAAATGTTTCTTCACGTGCAAAATTAACGAGAGCGTGTTTGAACTTTATATAGCGAATGTCGCGAATTATGACGAACAATTTACCGCTGGGCTCTGACGTATAGTATTTAGAGTATAATATTATATATCTTACCACGCATGCGCAATGTTTAGAACTCAGAACTAGTCTATGAGAAGAATAATAGATCTCGGAGATTAAGTTAGATTGCTTTGAAATGATGACCAAGTAGCGTCATTTCACACTTTTCTTGAGGGCGAGATAATTTCTGGCAAATTTTGGCAAATTTTTGGCAACTTTTGGGCCAATTTTGGAAAATTTGCAAATTTTTAAAATACTTTTTGGCAAATTTTTGCGATTTTTTTGGTGCATTCCACATTTATTCAATGCATTAGCCTACACATCATTTCTTCATTTCCTTGGTGGCCACGGCGCCCCCTGCCCCCTCAAATGACGCCCCTGGATGACCATTTCAGTTAATTATTATAAGAGTACGGCATTTGGAGTTACTGAGGAAACTTTTACCGATAGATCTGCGGCGGCGGATTTTCTTTTCGAAGTTCTCGACGCCGGGCGCTTAACGCAAGCCCCACGACAGAATCCAGCCTGAAATCCCTTCGGCTGGACAATCCAGTCGCTCCAACCGAGATCTTGGTCGAGAAGACACAATAAAACTGCATGGAGTTCACAAAGCAGGTTTTCTTCTCGAACGCGCCTCAACAATTAAGACAACTTCTCAAGCTCAGTTGAGAATTGTATTCGTCTCTATAGAAGTTGCAGTACCTAGCATCAGGGCGCGATTTGTAGGGGGAAGGGGGGGAATCTTCCCACTCACTTCCCAACTGCATCCCCCTACTGCTACATCCCCCACCACTACACCCCTCCACTGCTACATTTCCCAACAAATACATCCTCCCAAGTTCGACATATCCCTCCACTGCTCCAGGTCACAAATCGCACCCTGCCTAGCATCTTGTCCGAGGCTCATTGTAACGGCCGTATAAGACCATCAGTCTCGTCTTTGTGCACAGGTGGCGCTGCAGAAGTTAGTAGAAATTGTACGCATTGCATCACCGCATACAAAGCACAGTTGCGGATTGTGAGTGACGAAAGAAGTGCGACAAATCGGAAACAATGTATTCAGATTCGACGAAATTCGCTCACAGAAGCGAATTCGATTATAAAAAGGTCTCGTTTTGGACAGGAACTACATTCACAGTTGGGAATGGCTATTAATAGCCTATTATATGAACAATTACTCGATAATCGTCAGCTTAAGGGACATAATGGAAGAAATAAGAAACTGTCCGTTTTTAATAATAATAATAATAATAATAATAATAATAATAATAATAATAATAATAATAATAATAATAATAATAATATCGCGACATGAAAAATCTATGTAGACTCTTGAAGGTAAATAAACTTTATAGGCCCATAAAATCGACGTATTACTGTTTTAGTTACTTATAATAACTTGTGTAATCACTGTAATGAAACGCATCAAAACTGTATCACAGCTTAATAATAAATAATGAATTTGAGCAGCAGGAATTCTGCCTACAACTGTGACCTCATGGGTCGCCGAGGTGACCCCTTTTGTAACCCAGTAATCACCAGTGGCGGTTCCACGAGGAGGGATGAGTGGGGATGCATCCCCTCACCGGACTTCCAAACTTTTTTCGCTTGTGAAACCTATTTTGTGGGTAAAAGTCTAAGTAAAACTAAGGGTAAAAACTGCGGACGACCTTATTTTTGCTTGTCAGCCTAATTTTCGGTTAAAATGTAGTAAAATTAGGGGGAATCCAAAATATTTCCTTTTGTCGCCGTTTTCGGCAAAGTTTATTGATTTTTCCTTCTTTATTTCACCCCCACCAGCTTCCTATGAATTCATGTCATGATTTTATCCCACCACCAAGAAATCCTGGTACCGCCACTGGTAATCACTGACACTATATAACAGTCTACATACCTGCAAAGGAGATAAACAGCTTTTCTATTCCACAGGACGACCTCTGGTGATACGACTGAAGGTCGCGATAGTTTCTGGACGACCGACTCTTTGGGACATCGACGGTAACGACATCGAGAAAGATGGCGGATAGATTACCGCCGCCGCCGCTGCTGCTACCGTTGACGCCTAAACCCTCGTTTGTCTCTGGTGAATCGACCTCGAAAAACGGAAGTCTCAGAATCGATGGCGGCGCTGCTGAACCCGCAATAATAACGCAAGCACGTGATACTAAATGCTAGAATAATTAATTATGCCTATCTTAGCTTTGCAATAAATAAAAGCGTACTGGTAGACTACTACAGAATGTGATTATATGTAATTAGCTGATGGAAACTATTTCCATTTATCCACATCTTCAATGCTTCAAATCCTACTATAGATTAGTCAATATGGTATGCAGTGATATTTTACTGAACGGTAACGGAAATTAGAACTGAAATTAAAGGAATCCGTTAACGAAAACGAGAAGTAAAATTAGGAATTTTTTAAAGAACGACAACTGAAATAGAAATGAAATCACCCAATAAAAATAGAAATTGGAACTGAAATAGAAATATTTTATGAACTGAATTTAACTACCCATCATTTAAAATGGCGTCAATTTGCTTAGGTTGTGTGATATTTGGCGCGCCATATAATATGGCTGTTCGTGAGTGTGTGTCTGTGTGTGTGTCCAAAGTTCAGCGTCAATTGACCAAGGGTGATATGCCAGCCGTTGCTCTCAGTCATTCCTACCCCACACATACAGTCATGTCTGGGAGGGGGTGACTCGGTTACTACTGACCTATCAGGCTATCACATGCTAGTCTCGAGACGGCACATGGGCCGCTGCCTTGATGAATACCACTTCGGCGTCTGTATCAGAAAACTTAAGCGAGTGCTGCTTCGTTGACTTAACGTCGGCGTTAACTTAATTGCAACAATTGTTACAAGATGAGTTTAGCTAAACTGTTGGCTGGAAGAAAGCGAGTTAGCCCAGTTTGGGATTATTTAATATTTGACGAGAAAGCGGACAAATCTAATCTCTTTGTCACGTTCAAGTTATCAAAGCAGCATTCCGTGTATTGTTGAAGATGAACATGCATAGTGTTTAGTTTATAAATTTTTGATCACTGTGTTACTGTCAGACATTGCCGTCATAGAATACAGCTTTATATTATACTCTGCATGATTTGCATCCAACAGTGGCGGCTCCAGAATTTGGCAAGTGGGGGGGGGCCGTTGGGGTGGCAACTTCTAATCATGGGGGCAACCATTTGTTGTTAGGTATGTAGTATTAAGTATAGGGTCTCAACAGGGGGGCCACTGGGGCCAGGCACTCAGTAGGGGGCACGGGCCCTCCCCCTGCCCCCCGGTGGAGCCGCCACTGGCATCCAATACAAAACCTGATGACAATTACTAGAAGTAAAATTAGAAATTAAACTGAAAATATTTAAACTAGAACTGAAATTATTTTAGAACTGAAATTAGAACTGAAATAGGAATTATTTTCTGAAGTATAACTGAAATAGAAATGAAATTAAGACCTAAAATAAGAATGAAAATTAAAATTAACAATTATTTTTAGAACTGAAATATCACTGATGGTATGTCACGATTTTGCTTTACAGCGCTCGAAATGGGACACCTCTCACTTTTATTGCAATTTATTCACAATGTACTACACACACACAGACACACACAGACACACATATATAAATATATATATTGTATATATATATATATATATATATATATATATATATATATATATAAAAAGAGGAAGAAGGAAGACCAGGAAAAAGTGAATAGATAACATCAAAGAAGACTTCGAAAGATATCAAATGACAATAATAGATGGAATGAGATTAACAACGGAAAAAGATAAATGGAAAAGTTTTTTGTCTACTAAGCTATTGCCGCTAATGAGCTGGCAGAAAGCAACTATGATGATATATATATATATATATATATATATATATATATATATATACCGAAAGGGTACGCTGACCAAAAAGGGTGCTAGTATAGTCAGACAATTTTCTATAGCGCCGTAAATGAGCTAAGAGCACAAAACAAGGGCTACAGTCAAACTCGTTTAAAAATTACCCCCGTTACCTGCGACGACTCGAGCACTACAGTCGAATCTTTCGAAGACTTCGTACGGATCGATGAGTCGGCGGTTGGATTCGACGGTTATCCGCAGTCCGTGGTTGCGGTTCGCTCGTTTCATCCAATCTTCGACGGCCAGGGTGACCTCAATGCGCACCCAAGCGAAGCCGGAAGAACGGTCGACGAGTACAGTGTTGATGGCCTTCCTTCGCTCTGAAAACGACAGCGTCACGTGATCCATCCGTATAGGCGCGGAAGCATATGTAGGCTATGCGAGGTTAACCTCAACGTCAAGTTGTCAACCATAGAATTTAATTTTCGTCTAGTTTTCCACCATTTCGTCAAGTGGGATCACCTTACCGTAAAACTCCTAATGGAAGCCGCCGGGTCTCAAACAGCCGGATTATATAAAGTCGTTTGTTTTAGTAGACGCCGAAGCATGTGTTGGAGGTTTTACGGTAATTTCTATGGTAACCATTCTCTAAAATAGGGAGGGGGGCAAACTGCGGCTCTTCTAGCAGAATCGGCGGCTGGCGAAAAGTTAAACAAATTTGGAGCACATTAACAGATCATCAGAAGCATACAACTGCCACACGACAGCAATAATTAATTTTGCCTGTTTGCCGATTTTATCACAGGTCGCACAAAAATAGCAGCAGAGATTTAATGAAATTTTGCAAAGAATTGGATCACACTACCTCATTTTCGTGTCTAATTGTGACAATGCAGCTTCAGGGCTTCTGTAAATTTTCATTTGCGACCCGTAACGTTCATGGGTTTGACCACCCCCTGCTATAAAACAGCAAAGATGGCGGCAAAGTGACTTCAACTTTGCGCCGTCTTTGCCATGGAAGGACTACATCCACCGAGTGGGCCCCTATTAATTTCCATGAAGTCGGCCAATCGCTGCCATTACCTAGTTTACAGTTGAGGCAGATTCAGAAGATTTCTAAATAAAAATTAACCAGCATTTTTTTGCTAATCGGTATTTGCATTTTCCTCTGAATTCATGTGAAAATAACGTTAGAATAGATTTAACCCTTTCGCTCCCTGTGTACTAAGACATCGTGAATAAATTTATATAAAGTGGGAGGTGTCCCATTCCGAACGCTTTAGAGACAAATTGAGATGGGCTATATTGTCTATTCTAGTATGATTTGATACAGCGAAGATGGGGACAAACGAAAATGTGGTTTTCGTCAGAGAATTCGCTCAATATGCTGAAATTTTCGCATATCTATACACCTACTGTTCAAAACTCCTTTCATTGGCTTCTGTCACACATGCAGCGAATCGATTTTATAATTTTTTGTTGTCTATATATAAACCCGATTCCGAATACAGAATTCTATTTTACTGGAATAAGCCTCTGCATGTATCGTGTCTTGAATCCCCTTTTATATTCACAAATTATTGAAATTTATTCACGATGTACTATATAGAGTGCGCAGTAAGCGAAATGGTTAACGATACGCTTTCGATTCTAAAAATGATTCGTAGACTAATCGCCGAGTCCTCTGTTTGCTGTTTTGATTCGAATTTTGTGGTGGTTAGACTGTGTGCCTGCCTCTTCGTCCGCGTTTGACTGGCTTCGTGTACTGGTAGGCAGTGACCCGGACTATCGAATCGTCGACGCCGACGTTCGAATGTGGCTTGCGAACATCTTCAAACAAAAGATTCATTCTCTTCGTGAAAATCAGTAATATTGTACACACCCGAGAATTTAGAATGAAACGTACGTAAAAATAAACAGGATCCATCCATGGGCGCCCTTACATTAATTGGGGCAAGAGGAACTTGACCCGCCCCTATGGAAACTACAAATCAATTTCGTTAACTAGTTAGGCTATATTTTGGCTTTTAACCAATATTTTCACACTAAAAAACTACTTGAAGTATTACAGTACCTGATTTTGTTTGGATTTTACCTGGCATCCTGATAATCATTTAAAATTATTGTCAAATTTTGCATTTGAAAACCTTGCTCAAAAAGTTAACCGTGACCAATGCTGACCATTGTGTTTTGTCCCCACCTCGAAAAATTTCTATTGGCGCCCATGTATCCATCACACAATTATGAATTAATCATCCTCCTTCTCCTCTAACCATCGTCGTCTTCGTCGTCGTCTTCTTCATAATCATCTCCTCCTCCTTTGTTTTATACTTTATTATCGTCTTGGGGGATGTCCATTAAATAGTCAACAATATTTGGGTAATTTTGAACCCCTCCCCTTGTCAACAACTGTCGAACTTTCAATGACTCCTGTAATTATGTCAAAAACTTTTGACCTCCCCCCTAAGATCAGTGACGGGTTCCCCTAAGCCCTAAAAAGTTTAGAAGGTTATTACTTTTGCGGTGATGACGACCTTTTTGTTTGTCATTCTTTTGACGTTGTAATAAATAGTATTCCATGAAGTCTCCTTTTTTATTTGAAAAAAAGAAATTGCTGACGTCATATTCTCTTGACCCCCTTCCTCTGTCAATAACTATCAAATTTTTCAAACCCCTTCCCTACTTTGTTGACTTAATTAATGGACAACCCCGTGGTTGTTGTCGTCATTATGATCATAGTCGTCGTTGTCATCATTATCATCATCGTCGTCACCATCTCTCCTTCCACCTTCTTTTTCTTCCTCCTTCTCCTCTTCCTCCTCCTCCTCTTCATTATTGTCGCCGTCATTTTACAAGTGTCGTCTGTCATTCGGGGGACCGCAAGATGGCGTTAGTTGTGTTACTTTTGGTGGTTTGTCTCTTTCGCAGATTGATGTTTGCCGTGACGATCCGCGTTTCTCGGTGTCTGTTCGTAACGGCGGCGATCTGTTCCAGCGGAAAGTGGAGTCTCATCTCAGTCGGAGAGACTTCGTCCCACGAACCATCGCTATTTCCTGGACGAGTACCTAAGAACCGAAATCAACAACCCCCTCTGGCATTATGAACACTGTTTAGTTCCACTTATGGAGCGACCAACATATACCTGTAATCAGTGGCATAGCCAAGGGGGGTTGGGGTTAACCACCTTTGGCTGCCGAAAACAAAATATTTTAATGAGTTTCTATGCATTTTTAATTTGTTGACACGACTTTGGGGATCAACCCCCTTGGCTATAGAATGTAAAGGTTTAAGAGGCGAGGACCTTTTTTATTTGCTTGTCAGAGAAAATTAGCGGTGACAAGCTTTTTTGCTTGTCAGCTAAAGAAACAAGAGGTGATAAGGTTTTTTGCTTGTCAAGATTCTCCAAAGTTGGTCACGGTCAAAACCAAAAACCAAACCCCTCTTCCGGAAATTCTGGCTACGCCACTGCCTGTAATAATATTTTGTCTAATGGGAAATATTATATTATTTACCATCAAAGAAATAGCCTCTCGTTTAGCTTGATATCGAAACAAATCAGTCTAATCATTATTAATCATTAATGGAATAAAATAGGATTTAGGCCTACTGCTGCTGCTGCTACTGTAGTATTATTGCTGCCACTACTAACTACTACTACTACTACTACTACTACTACTACTACTACTACTACTACTACTACTACTACTACTGCTGCTGCTGTTGCTGCTGCTATTGCTGCTGCTGCTGCTACTACTACTACCAGCGGCTTCTATCCCCCCTTGCAGCCAGGCTCAATCCCCCATTACAAATCCCCCCCCCAAATTACAAATTCCTTTGTTAATTTGCTCCCTTGTAGACTTAGTATTATATTCAGCTTTTTATCCTTTGTGTTAGGCATAGCTATCATTGATTACTTCACGGTCAGTGTTATTTTGAATCAATATCAGTCTCGGTTGAGTTCAGATTAGTAGCAAAATATTCCCCCCCCCATTTTTCCCGGGCGCAGCTGCGCCCGCCTTAAATAGGGATAGAAGCCCCTGACTACTACTACTACTACTACTACTACTACTACTACTACTACTACTACACTACTACTACTACTACTACTACTACTACTACTACTACTACTACTACTACTATTACTACTACTACTACTACTACTACTACATACCAGAGATGTAGTACTTGGTACTTGTACTTGTACTCGAGTTGTACTCGAGTACAAATTTTTAGTACTTGTACTTGTACTTGTACTCGGAGGCCAGGTACTTGTACTTGTACTCGTACTCGGAGTTTTAGGAATGCAAGTACTTGTACTTGTACTTGTACTCGGAGGCCAGGTACTTGTACTTGTACTTGTACTTGAAGCATTGTGTACTTGCTACATCTCTGCATGGCTACATGTACTTCAATGGTACCAGTAATGCTGTTCCTTTAGGCTAATGACAAGCACATCCTCACAGATGGCCAAGTACCTGGAACTCAACGATATTTATGATGAAGCCACTGATACCATCGTATTTTGGAACAGTGAAGTTAATAGAAAGGAGTTCAACAGGCTGTATAATGCAGCCATTAATTAGAGACCTTAGTGTGCCTGCTTCTGGCGCACCAATTAAACGCGTATTTAGTCAAGCTGGCTTGATCGCGAGACCGCATAGGGTTAATATGACCGATGCAAGACTATCATCTCTATTTTTTAGTGCAACTGTGATGATATTTAGATGCTAATAGTGTCAATTTTATTCGTGGCCGAACAAACTGTCCGAGAACAAAATGTCACGGATAAAATGTCATGTAGAAAATGTCATGGGGACAAAATGCCAGCGGAAAAAATGTCAATGTCAAAAATGTTGTACTAATACTTGGAGGCCAGGTACTTGTACTTGTACTTGTACTCGGAGGCCAGGTACTTGTACTCGTACTCGGAGGCCAGGTACTTGTACTTGTACTTGTACTCGGAGGCCAGGTACTTGTACTTGTACTTGTACTCGGAATTTTTGGAATGCAAGTACTTGTACTTGTACTTGTACTCGGAGGCCAGGTACTTGTACTTGTACTTGTACTTGAAGCATTGTGTACTTGCTACATCTCTGCTACATACTACTACTACTACTACTACTATTACTACTACTACTACTACTACTACTACTACTACTACTACTACTACTAATAATAATAATAATAATAATAATAATAATAATAATAACAATAATAATAAAACGAATGAAAGGGAAATGCATTTTCTATCCGGTCACTTTGTTTCAGGTGAGCAAAGCAAATGAGATGATGAATATATCAAAGGAAAGCCCGTATTTTATTGAATATCAGAATATTTGAATATTTATAGTATCTGCTTTATACTGCAGTGGTTGCTTTCTCTGTTTTGAACAACCAGCTGTCGACTGAATATCGAATTCAAACAGTCAACGCGCCTGTGCGTTGTACATGGTTGGGTGAAAGTCTTGGAGACCGAATTAGCGAAACGCAATATTATTTCTCACTAAACCGGTACCATCATCATGTGTCATCTTCATATCTGAAGGTTGACGGTCATGAATTGTTTCCACTTCGTTCTGTCCTCAGCAATCCTTTTTAGTCTCCCGTAGTTCTTTTCTTTCATGTGTTCCTTAACGTCATCCAGCCAGTCTCTTCTAGGTCTTCCTCTGACCCTGTTTCCCTCATATCTGCCCTCTAATAGGACTTTTGCTTGTTCTGTGCTTGAACCAGGTATTATGTGTCCAGCATACTGTGTTTTACTGTTTATGATTTCTGTCAAGAGTTGATTCTTTTCTCCAATTTTCTTTAGCACCTCTTCATTTGTTATTCTCTCTTGCCAGCTAATTTTCAAGATTCTTCTGAAGCACCACATTTCAAAGGCCTGTATCTTCTTTTTCAATTGCTTTGTTAGAGTCCAGCATTCGCAGGAGAATGTGATGACCGAGTATACATAGCATCTCAGGATTCGTAGTTTTAGTGTTAGGTCAAGGTTTCTTCTTAGTAATTCCTTTTGCCTCCAAAATGCTTCTTTGGCCAATGCAATTCGGGCATTTATATCTCTTGTACATCGTCCGTTTTCTGTTATGAAGCTGCCCAGATATTTATATTCCTTTACTTGTTCCAACTTGGTGTTATCAATTAAGATGTTGTGTTTCTCGTTGTTGTGCTTGCCTACTAGCATCGTTTTTGTTTTCTTTCTGTTAACTTCCATTCCGTATTCTTTGCTTTTGTCGTTTAACTGGTATAGGCCCTACGATTAGTAAACGCCTGATAGCAGTGTGCTAGGTATATAGAGGCGGCGAAGGCAAACGCTGGTCTGGGGTTGTTATCAATGGAAAAGCCACTCTAGATTAATGACGCAAACAATCTGTACCGCTGTTTGTCCGTTTATATCCACTCTGCAGCGCAGAGCTCTGGATTCGAGAAGAGCAGCGAATGAACTGTTTCCACTCTATACTATAGTAGTGTGCACAGGTTCAGATATTTTCGTATTTTCTACTACAGCGGAATCTTTTTTGCCAGATGCAAATAGTCTGCCGAGTGCGTGCACCCCACACCCAAATGTCCTTCAACGTGTTCTGAAATTAGACTGCCGTGAGTGTGTTTGTGTGTGTGTGTGTGTGTGTGTGTATTTGTGTGCGTGCGATCGTATATTTACATGACGGCAGTACGGTCTGGAAGCGCTTGGCGTAGAAGTGACGCTGGTGGTAGAGGGTCCTGTCTTGTTGACTGTCCAGCTGGCGGAGAATCTCTTCGTATCTTTCCAGGTCTTGAGCTGTCAGGTGGGATGAGGAGGCAGTGATGTTCGGCGGACGGCGTAGTCCGAGTCTTTCCAGGATCTCTCGCTGGACGACGATCAATCGAGACAGTTTGTGTCTGCCAAAAAAACCCAACAGAGGTTACACAGCAGAAAGGAAAGGTTTACCACCTTAATACAGAGCACGACTCAACTGTGAACAGATCACTCGGTAGAATAATTAAGTCTATCCTAATACAAGTGAAATGGTTGTTTGTACATAATGGGTAATCTTCGAAAGTCCTTGACCGATTCCTTTGAAAATTTTTACAAAATCTTCCGTACGATTGCGTGATACTTTCTATCACACGCTTTCGTTTAGATATCATTTAGATTCACCTGCGTTTGAATTTAAGCGAACGAACTCAAGAAACAACGTGGCGGTCGCATTTTGTCAAGTCTCAACTTCATAAAATTCAACTTCATAAAATTATGTCGTGTCAACGCGCATGCGCGTATCATGCAGCATTGCTCTGATCAGTCACATGACTTTCCCTATGCTGATCTATTGGTCAAAACTAGGTCACAGCACATGCGCGCCCCGTACAGCTTACTAGGTAGGTTGTGTCATAGCAATTTCAGATTTTCCTATAATATAATGTGTTCAAAAAGCACTTTTTGAACACGCTTTAAATAAAGTAACTTTGCTTAAACATAAAGAGCTATTTTGTGTTCAACCACATACGTGCGGGCCGAACAAAAAGCTTTCGCGGGCCGCATGCGGCCCGCGGGCCGTATGTTTGACACCACTGGGCTAATGCCTCCTAAAGCTGGCCTAACTCGCTTGAGATCACGTTATTATTATTATTATTATTATTATTATTATTATTATTATTATTATTATTATTATTATTATTATTATTATTATTATTATTATTATTAGGCCTATTATTATTATTATTATTGTTATTATTATTATTATTATTATTATTATTATTATTATTATCATTATTATTATTATTATTATTGTTGTTGTTGTTGTTGTTGTTGTTGTTGTTGTTGTTGTTGTTGTTGTTATTCGCCTCGATACAATAAACTTTTTGATTTTATTAGCCCCAAGCAGCTGATATATCCTCAATTTCCAGGCCACCGACGTTGACAGACTGTTTCGGGGAATACCCAGTTGGGCGTGAAACGAACTCGTTAATTTCATTTGGAGCAATATTGGAATTTTATACGTGAGTTCAGCATAAAGGGGCCGTCCATAAAGCACGTCACGCTATTTCTTACAGTTCTAACCCATCCCCTTGTTACAACCTGTCACAAATCTAGGACCCCACGCCTTATAGTACATTTTATTATTTTTGCAACGTTTTTACATCAATGATTCAAAGTGCTTCACGCAATATAATTACTGTACACTATTGACGTCTTCTGTTAGACTCAGAGCCGTAGCTAGATTATTAGGCGCTCGGGGAAATGTATACATTTTCGCCCATAAAATCCGGTGATATTTTGGTTCACCGACATTTGCGCGACCGACATTTGCGCGACGACATTAGCGCGTATTTCGATGAAGCACGAATTGCGTTATAAATTAAAAGTCATCCGTGCTTTAGTAACTATAATCTTAATCATAACCCAAAATCAAACCCTAACTCTAACCCTAACCCCAATTATATCAACTAATATCGCGCAAATGTCGGCGCGCAAATGTCGGCGCGCAAATGTCGGCGCGCAAATGTCGGCGCGCAAATGTCGGCGCGCAAATGTCGGCGCGCAAGTGTCGTCGCGCATTTAGCGGGTCACCGATCTTGGTTTTTGCTTAACAGACTTTTCACGGCGTATAAATTTAAAAAATTTTCACCCCTAAAAATCTAAAAACCGGTGATGACCTTTTATTTTTTCTTATCGTGTGAGCAAATGGCATAGAAAATTTATTATAATTTCTCACATTATGAAAATGCATTTTGTTTATGGTTTTAAAAAAATAGTCAGGTCTATAGAAATCTGAGGTAATAGCCTATTATTATTATTATTATTATTATTATTATTATTATTATTATTATTATTATTATTATTACGTACACTTATAAAGCGCGAGCTCGCAGTGCAGCAAATGCGCTAATGTACCATGACAATTGAAGTGTTCGTCGAATAGTAGACCAACCGTTGTCGATTTTGTAATTGTCTGCTGGGCAGCAGTTCGGACGACGGCGACCGATGTTCCTCGTTGCTGGTCGAACTGGAACAGTGGGACTCCCTCAAAATCCGACCCACGCGGTTCGCATCGATTATCGGACTGGGGCGACATCTCGCCGCAATCCTTGGCGTGCTATCAGTCGCCGATCCCCAGTAGACGCCATCACCGTCGACTGCTACGATCGCTAGAACCATCGAAATAAGCGCCGTCGTCGTCGTCGTCGTCGTCGGCGGCGGCGGAGACATAGTGGATTGCGATCTCTGTCTCTGTTGTGTGTGTGTGTGTCTCTCTCTCTGTCTCTCTTCGCAGCCGCAGCAACGACCCAACTGAAGCCGACTGAAGACGCAAGCAGCCGAGGTGAAGGTAAAAGCGACCACGGGAACGGCGCCGCGGTTGGCTGCCCTTTGCGCGCGGCGTCGTTATCTGCGAAAGCCAGGAATCCTTCTTCTGTAACCCAGCACCACTGTTCAACAGCGACTCACGTTAAAAAGGTTAAGGCATAGAAAAGATACAGAGGAGGAAGGCACGCAGTTGAGAGAGAGAGAGAGAGAGAGAGAGAGAGACAGAGAGAGAAGAGAAGAAAGAAAGAGAGAGAGAGAGAGAGAGAAAGAGAGAGAGAGAGAGACATACATACAGACAGATAAATACGAAAACAGAGAAAGCAAAAGAAAGAGAAGTATGAGGCAGAAGTAGAAGCCAAATACATGCAAACACTCAGTGTCAATTTAAACACTCAGTGTCAATTTAAACACTCAGTGTCAATTTATTTGCAACGAAACCGCTAATTTAATATATATATATATATATATATATATATATATATATATATATCACCACTGTTCATATATGAAGTATATGAACAGTGCCGAGGGCAAAAATGAAGTACTGAGGGCAATATATATATATATATATATATATATATATATATATATATATATATATATATAATGTGATATAATGTGGTTTAGGAGGCTGTGTGAAAAGCTCTGTATGTATCGCACTCGGGCGTTAAGCTGGTAACGATCAGCAACTGCGTATGTATTTCAATCGCTCAGGTTCTCCGCTGCGCTTGAAAAATCCCTTCAAACGTCTTGATTGCCTCGAGAGACATATCAACGGTATGCACGCAGACAGACGAACTGACGGACAGACGTACAGGCGGTGGGTCGAAATGCTCGTAATGTTGTTGGCGTAAGATAATCCGATTGAGTGCTGAATGTGTTGATGGGTCTCGATCAGTGCATGCACAGTTTAAACGATAGCGTATACAATAATAGCTATCGCAGTTTTCTGATACGCCAATGGTGTGATTCTTCTGAAGCAGTAAAATCGAATCTGTCTTATCTTAAACTTCTATAGCGCCACTTCATAATGCACAGGAGCATCAGTCGATGACACCCCAAATCAAAATATTATGCGGTTGTGATGTGGATGTGAGTTTAGAAAAAATGCATGGACGCTCTGAAGAGGGCGAGAATCTCGATGCGTGACGGGCCGTCGTCATTTAAATGCCCCCCCCCACTGTATTTTCTGCAACTAATGCAAACAATCTGCAGTGCCGAATGAATGTTCTCACAACACTGTAGTCGTAATAATTTAAACGTTATAAAATAATAATTATTATAATTAGCGGTTGTCCGAGATTTCCATGTGCAGTCACTGACTCACTGACCGACTCGCAGGAAGGAAAGACACGGTGTGTGTGTGTGTGTGTGTGTTGTGTCTAGTGAAAACGAGGCCGGTGGAAAACACTGAAATAGCAGGCCAGGTTCAGCTGTACCCGCGGAGCAGTCGGTGCAGTGATGTGGTGGAAACGACGGATGACGACAACGAGGAAATATGTCTACTCTATCGAGTCTCGTTTCATCGGAATTCAGACAGAGGGGCAGACGGAGGCAGACGGAGGCAGACGGAGGCAGACGGAGGCAGACGGAGGCAGACGGAGGCAGACGGAGGCAGACGGAGGCAGACGGAGACAGACGGACGTCTGGAGGGACGACGAAGAGGCGAGCGTTCGCTCGGAGCATGCGCAGTGTGATCGTATTTCATCTGCACCCGATCAACCGCTCCTTGCGGCGAAGCTGGTAATCCGATGGTTTCTTGTGACGGGGAGACTGGCGGCGCAGCGTTACCAGACAGCCGCGTAAATATCTGGCTATGGTACAGTACAGACTACAGTACTATACCTATACATATATATACCGGTACTATACCTATATATATATATATATATATATATATATATATATATATATATATATATATATATATAAGACAGCACAACAACACTAATAATTATGCACTGTTATCAATCAATCAACTTCTATAGCGGCGCCACTATCATAACACCATCTATGATAAATATTCTGAGCCTGAGGTATCAATCGATGGTACTCCAAATCCGAACTGCAAAAGTTCAGGTCGATTCCTGTCAATGGAAAAACAGCAATGCAGACCATACAAGAGAACCCATCTGAAAGAAATGAGTTTTGAGTCTATATTTGAAAGTGCTCCGCTCGTTGAAAGATCTGACAGAGGAAGAGTTTTCCAGAACCTTGGGTCTACCACAGAAAAAGATGACTTACCTGCTTCAGTTCTAGTTCTGGGTACAGTTAGCAACAATGAGTCGGATAATCTTATTAAATGGTAATGCTTTGGGTGTATGTATACCAGATCAGCTGGAAAAAATTTAAGGTCACGCAAAACACTTTGGCTTATCAGACTTTTCAGGACGTTAGAGAAGCACAAAAAGTCTAGCGATGACCAGTGTTTTCCCTTGTTGGAACTTTTAGGACGTTAAAGATGCAAAAAGTCACAAGAACTGGCGATGACCTTTTTCAGCAATCAATGCCAATCAATTGCAAAGCTCTCGCGCAATGTCTAAAATCGGTCATCACTATTTTAAATGAAATTCAATGACATTTTGTGTCCTTATTAAGGACAAACGCCTTAAAGGACGGGGCCGCGGAATTTAAGGACTGTCCTTATCATTTAAAGACGTCTGGCAACCCTATTTGGGTGAATTAACAAGGACTGTCGGTACAGAAGTTGGGTCAGCCTGCAATGTTTTATACTGTGTAGGCCTACGCCAATCTCATCAACAGACCAGCTTTGAAAGCAATTCTTTGTTCGACAGGCAGCCTGTGTAAATAGAATGAGGGATCGAGGGACGAGCGAGGGACGAGCGGCGTATTAAGATATCTGGTTCATTGTATGACAGGTTGTTTTAGACAACAAAAACAAGTTTTATGATCAATTCACTACATGTGTGCGAGAAGCCAATGGAAGGCATGTCGAACAGTGAATGTATAGATATGTAATAATCTAAGCGATTTGAAGACATTCTCCGACACAACCCACATTTTCTTGTGTCGCCATCTTCATTGCTTCAAATCTTGCAGGAATGATCAATAATATCATTCTCAATTTTGATCTACATGGTTCGAAATAGAGCGCCTCCAAGCCATTTTATACTACACAGTAGCGCCAGAGACTGCACTAGAGTGACTAGACCTAGGGCCATCAAAACAATGAAAGTCCTCCCGAATATCTTATGGATTGTAATGGCATTCTAACTCCGTTGAAGCTTTTACACATAATATCTGATAATATCATTCAAAGACTACAATATTGTCGATTGACAAATGACAACATTATAAGGGGAAAAGGTAGAGATGAGATTTAATAGAAACCTGCAAAACATTAACACTGGCAAAGTAGATGTGCCATATAAGCAATTCTTTACATTAGAACACAAGATGTCACAAAAGCAAATAAATCCAAGAAGAGGGTGGCAGGCTACCAAGGAAGACAATTTCTAATGCAAGGGCGGTGGACAAATGGAACAATTTGGACGA